>JAYKKO010000046.1:1200000-1800000 GCA_037074685.1 Glyphodes pyloalis
TTAGACAGACAATGGCTAGTCTGAAGAAACTAGCTTTTTTTGGGACAAGCGCCTTCTACTGCCCTAAAATATTGGTAAAGATGATAAGGCTTCGAAGCCATTTTCGATTGTCACCTAAAAAAGACAAAGTACCGATACCGTTTCAGTAAGACTAGAGATTACTCTAACAAACACACTTACAAACTTAACCTTTAATATTATTATTATTAGTAAGTATAACAGTGGAAGTCTACCTCTTCATCCATTGCTGCACATGCATTTGATATAAATACTTTATATCCCAAAAATATAAAGTTTAAAATAACTTTACAGTGAGCCCCATACTAGATGGCGTTCTGTAACGCACCCAGTAAAAATAAAAGAGTAAAGATTACATTACAGATTTGCTTCCTACTAACATTTTTACTTTAGAAAAGGCCCGTCGTTTAGTCATTCATTCACATAAAAAAGATAATTTCAAACGGCACAAGTGAACTCACCTACCCAAAACCATCAAACAAGAATAAAAAATAATCAATTGACCAAAATCGCTACGCGGCGCGTGCTTACAATTACATTTTACAGCTCATAATAACAGTGTAAAATCGATTACGAACCGTTAACCAAGTAATTGACAATCATCAATTGTAAAATAAACCTGTAATTACAGCGAACAACAATTTCAACTTTATTACTTCGCTCCTAAGAATGAATAAAGGATTTTGTCTGAGACTGTACACGACGGAAAATTTGAAAGAAGGCGCCTTGTCCTATAAATATTTATTTAATTGTCGATTGGAATTTATTATTGCTAGACACCGAAGGGGTCGAATTAAATCAATTAAGGCATTGTTTTATTAGGGGAAAAGGTGGATGGAGGGGATTACATACTACAAAAGATATAACCGAACCAGCATCTCATACATTGCTCTGATTCTATGGTAAGTAGCTTAAGTTACACTTGTGTTACAGAAATCAGAAACAACGACGGTACCACAATATGCAGACCCGAGACAATATAGAAAAATTCGTTTTCCATATTGACCAGACCAGGGATCGAACCCGGGACCTCAGAGATAGCGCGACCCCAAAGTCCAGCCCACGTTGTATACGTAAAGTAAATATTAATATCACCTTAACACTATTGTACGATGTAAGTTCTTTTATGCACTACGTCAGTGCACCAAAATTTTGGACTGTTCCCTACTTAACTTAATATTTGCCTTATCGGACATATTATATCTACCAACTTATTGTGAATTTCTCATGAAAGTGACTGTATGGTTTTTAATGAGAAAATAAATGTTCTTTAAACCTACTGGAACACATTATTGTACGATCAAAAACACGTCAAAATATAAACTTTGGACTTTCCACAGACCATATCGACATGGAACTGCAAGTGTTTACCTGTCAAAACGCTTCTTAGATACTCATCGAAGTATCAAGCTGAAATTCATCTCATATTATATGACACGCAAGTAGCAAAACGGGACAAAGTATGTAGCGTGAGTATACTGTGCAGCTGTAAGCCCACGGCTTTATTAAGATAAAGTACAATCAAATCTGAGATCCTGATGCTGGTAAGGAATACCGTCGGATTTTATCTTGTAATGTAGATACCTATTTTTAATTAATTTATTTTAATTATAATATATATTTTATATTAATTAATTGACGATCTCAGTTGTGCAGTTGCTAAGACAGATAGGCAGGCTCGACGAGTGAAAGAAACCGAGTTCGATTTTTGGTTAAGCCAATTGGGAAAAGAACTTTATTTTTTTGACTTGGGTTTAGACCTAACGCCATACTTCTAGTTACATGTTTGATGGCCCTAGTTAATACCTCTATATGTCGTCTGGTACTAAGTACAAGGGACAACCTTAGTTTGAGGCCAGTTATTTTACTAACTGCGCATCTACAAAATCAAATATTTCTTTGTATCTGCTTATAAACGGCTAAACAATAAAAAAAAATTGAATAGCGAGAACTTTTACCTTAAAAAGATAATTTATTTTTTATTTATTTAAAAAATTTATTGCACAAAAAAAGTACAACAGGTGGACTTAACGCTATGGACATTCTCTACCAGTCATCCTTTGGGTCATGCGGAGAGTTAGTTTATGGGATAATTGTAGAGAAAAAACAAAAAACGAAGAGTTATTTGATTTTATGACAAAATTTGATTCTAAACCGTGCAGTAAAGAGTTTTAATAACACATTATGTTTTAAACGACTAAAGAAAGGAATCTTTAAAGGCGATTACCGCCACTATTTCCACGTCAATTAATATTACATCACATACGTGTCCGAGATTACACATAACGCCACGACATACACTATGACCACATATTTATACCATTCCAAAAACCATAAAAACGTATTACCAAGTGAGTCCCCGGTTAATGTCCCACACTTATAAACCGATAATCCGTAACGTTAACTCGGACTATTCAACGCTAAAATTAACTATGCACATAAAATGTGTGTTTTTTTGTTTATCAATTTGTATTTGTCCCCATATTATCGACTTCGGTCGGTCGGCGTACTTCAGAGGATTGATTTCGGAATTACATAGAGATGCAATTACTTAGGTTTGGGATTTATTGTGATGAACATTTTATATACTATTTACTTTTATCTAAATACTTATTGAGTGAGATTTTGCCGTGGTTTTTTAAAACGTTACTTAGAATCGATCTTAACTTATTTATATTTAAAGAAAAATTGACTCTACACCACACAGTTACATTATACCGTAAATTTCAGGTCAGACAATACAAAAGCACATAAGTTTTGCTACGCCCTATTGTCGAGGGGATAAGAACTCATATCGGACTGCAAATGTTTAGCTTGATGTGCAGTTCCTCATCAAAAGTGTTCTCCTAACTAAAGTAACAAACTATTTAATTTAAGTCTGAAATCGGAAAATGATTAAAAAATTAGTAATTCAAACTGTTAATCCACTTTGAAGAAATAAACAAAAAAAAATCAAAGAAAACTATTCCAAAAAATTTAATACTTTTGGAATACAAAATATGTTTGTTTTTACATACATTCCTTTGCATTTTTAATAAAAGTAGGAAGCAACTTATTAGTGAACTTGACTAATCAGACAAACACTCATATATGTAAAATACATTCTTGAACATAACTTTATTCAGCGTATTAAAGGATTTTGATAAGACTCCAATAATGTTTGGTAATACATTTCCCGTTGGAAAACTTTACTATGGAAAAATATATTATCACCAAAAAAGGTGGTTTCAGCAGCTCTCGATGCGCAAGCGCAGAGCATCCACATTTTTCATATAGGTTACTACCGACAGAGTTCATCGCACTTTTTATTGAGGCGCGTTTGTTACCGAGATAACTTTTGTATTAGCTCTTATAATCCTATCTTTGGACTATATGTCGAACAGTCGGGCGGAGCGGTGTTGATAAAAAAATAAATTATTCAGATATGCAATTGTGGAGTCTTGAATTTACACTTTAGTGTTCGTGGATGGCGATAATTTTTCATCACGCATTTTTAAGCTAGTCACCGCAAGCTGGTTTAATGTTTCGAATTCCAGTTTAAATTGTACATTGTATCTATTATACGATATTATACATTTAGATAGGTAGCGAGTTGCTTGCATGGTCTATCGAAAATTGAAATTCTTGTTTTTCACCAAATGTATGAATAAATAAATAATTTCATTTTGATAAGCATAATGTTGACATTTAAGCTCAATGACGATACTGTATTATTTTTATCATACATAACATTACACAATGGTTTCTAGATAACTGTTTTAAATACATTATTCTGGAAAATAATGTAACCAATATATTTTTTTTACAGTTCGAGAAATTGGCACAAGATTGTATCAAAGACACTTAAAATATAAGATAATATTTTTAAATCAATTATAATTAACTAAAAATTTACGCGCTTAAGCTTAATATTGGTATCAAATGATAAACAATGTTGGTGGATTAAATTTATTATCAACTTATTATTTAGTTACACTTGTACACAACCGTAGATGAGTTTCAAAAATTACATGATATTGGAACTTTCCACACTCTAGACACTCGTCTATCTTTGAAATAATATATTTTTTAAATTAAAATGAATAAGATATTCTCGTTTAATGTCTCAGTTTGATATTTCTTAAGTACCTATTGATATTTAAGAAATTATCTTCACAGATAAATTTGCTACAAACCAATCCCTTTCCGATAACTTCCAATAAAAAAAATCTATATTACAAGAAATGGAGCATGCTGCTGTAAAATCGCCATTGAACTGTTAAGGCAAAGTATTGCTACTCATACTTATGCACTATCTATTTTCGATTGCACCAACCAGTTCCAGAGCTAAGTAGGAATCCCACGTAACACTTTCGCGCGCGACCGTCCGCTTTTGTTCGCCAGATAATGTCAAGTTATTGACGACGGATCGGATAAGGTTAATATTATCCGTACGCGTATCCTTTCTCTCTCGATATTAAGTTGCAGCTGCATTATGCATTTTAGATGCACCGCGATTCTGGAGCCGTTATCAATAAAATGTTTGAGGTATATTGTTTTTAGCTTTTTGGTTAATCGCACTTGAGAGGTTGGGATAATTAAAAGCCGAAACGTTTTTATCTTACGCGTTTTACTTGTTATGATATCGATGTAGAGATGAAAAATAGACTTGAAATGTGAAAATATACACAGGCTCGATGCAAGGAGTGACATGTTATACGTTTTACCACCGTAAACACATGCAGTTTGATATTAGTCTATCTGCCTCCGGAATAAGAGTCAAAGTGTAACAACCTAATGTTTTATTTAACAGACTTTAAAAAAAGTAGGTTTTTCAATTCGAACCTATGTAGGTAATATGTTTTTTTGTGTTGGAAATGAGATATATCAACGTGGTAGCGTGATACGGAGACTAGGATCTGATTATGGTATTCCAGAGAAATCGAGCAAGAAAAATGATCATAGCTATACCATTTTATTTAATACCATTTTCTATTTATAGACGTTTAAGTCATATTAATATTGGATAACAAAAATCGAATTCTGTGGTTAGTTGATAAAGTCCTTGCGTTTCAGAAATCAGAAACCTAGATAGTGCCACAACACCCATACCCAAACAGTATAGAAAAGTTAGATTTCCTTTGGCCCGACCCAGAATCTTAAGAAGAGAGTTTATTATGTACAGTTTAAAATTATAAAATAAATAAACGCGGACAAGTATTCACGCAAACGAATTTTTTTCTTTAGATTTTCAGTTCCAGGTGACGGTCAATAACCAAGGACATCAACCAAGCACATCCTAGTCTTTGTCAATTTAGAACAGATCAACATTGAACCAAGGACTTTCCGCGCTTTTGGGGTCTATTCTAGCTACTGCGGCGCTGAGGCCGTGTCTACGTCACTGTATGGTAAAATACCTACGTTCTACAATGCTGCTTATATAAGAAATGTTTATTCCGTTTGCATGAATGTAATTCTTTCACGCAAAAATGGATGAGATTTCATAATTTTGCCGAAACAACGTGAGCAAAGTTTCAGGAGAATGATCACAATTACTTCAATTGACTTGAACTGTTAAAATCATTACTGACTTACTAACATAGCTTATCTCATCCCCATTTCCCAATCTCAAGCAATCAGCACCACAAATAGACGCTGAGTACCTCGTTTCACACAGCCTCAATGACATAAAAAAAAAAGTCACCTACCTTAATGAGTTAGCTCGAGATAAAATGGCGCGGCGGCAAACACAAAGGGATGGCGGTAAAATAAAAGAACGCATCCGATGTGAAGAGCTTTGCGTAGTGTATTGTTTTATATTAAATTGAAACAACAATAGGTAGCCCTTTCAATGGATTATGCCGCCACAATGCACGTTAGGGAAGGTTTATATGGTCTGCTGTTTGTAGATCGGTATCATTACGTGGTATCATTAGTTTTACTATCATCAAATGACTTAATTGGCTCTAAAGACGGTATTACAGCTTATTACGAGAGATCTTGCGTTATCTGCTAGTGGTTGTAAACTTGCTTTCTCCACCTTATAAGGAGTAAGAAATGGTTTGTTCACACTATTTGAGATAGCTAAAGTTTTGTGTGGTTTAGAATGCTTTACGTTTTAATTTCTGGTTCTTTTGAAAGGTTTTTAAGGTCATATGGTACTCAATTGTATTTACAAGATGTTCTTTATTCATGCAAATTTAACATGCAGTTTTACTAAAAATGCATGATGTGAAATTATTCAAGTTTATCACCGAATTCATTGTTGTCGTCGCCAGAAATCTCAAGTAATCCGAAAGCAAATATTTTTTATTCTTAAAACTTAAAATAACGTATTTTTTGGTAATTAGGTGTTATGCAACTTGTTTTAAGTATGTATTAAATAAATTAGTTACATGTTCTAGCTATAACCTACAAAAGTTATTTCCAAACAGCATGTATCCCCGCCTTTACACGATCTCGAACATAAGTGGACAAAAGCAGACAATGTTCGCGTTGTGAACATAATGTTAATGTGAAATACAACATCACATTGTTCCGTCGCGGCCGCGACGTTGCCGCGCGACAGTCGGAGTGACGACGCGACAATTGGACCCAGCTCTGTTGTGTTGTCGTAATGCCACGGATATGCTTGCGGAAAATCGGTGGTAATATTTTTAATGTGTTTTATTCAATATATAGGAATGTTTCGTAATGTAAGAGGTGATGTGACGATGTGACAATGTAACGAGGCTGTTTTACGTATGCTTGTGGATATATAAGTGTTTCAGTTCTTATATACTATGGTGAGTGTACAATAAACCTAAGACACAGTGTGAGTGTAGGCTCTGCTTGAAAGCCTGTGACCAGCAATGGATATAATAAAACAAAACCAGCAATCGTTTGGAATCTCATAATTTGATAATACACTTTTGAAATCTATTTAAACAGCTAGTTTATTAGAGTACGTAGGTACGTTCTACAAGTGATTTTGGTAAACATTTGCGTTACTGTTGGTCTACCATTATCAAACTTATGCCAATATATTCGAGTTAAGAACAGTACAAAGTCCAAAATGCATGGTTTAAGATGATTTTGACCGTAAATAATAATCAATTAATAATAAATATAAGTATGTACTTCAAACAAATTATTAAACTCTCATCCATATATTCATCTGCACAAACTTGTTACAGTGAATATTTATTTGTTTGGTCTATATTTCGTTGATTTAAATCATCCCTAGTGGTTTTATCAATTGAAATTGAATTAAGGAATGTTTCTTATTTTTACCATTTCCCAAAACAAACTGGAAGAATAACCAAATCGACCAGATTAGTAAACATTAATACTGTATTTCTGGTCGTATTAGAGGTAAATAAATATATTCCTAGTGAATTTCTAGGTAGATATTTTATTATTTTTACAAAACCTACATATTTACAATGAATATATTCATTGATGTACTTCCTATGAATACTCAATCAAGATACGTCGTCACCATTTCTGCCAGTATCACAATAAAAATCTTGCGAACCCCATCTAGCTCTGATTCTCAGCTGATATTATTTTTGCGATAACCGCGTAAAATATGATTGTAATTAAACCCTTCGCATATTCGCGTCATCGCTCGTAACAATAACGTTTTTAGGGTTCCGTTTGTTGAAACGAAATAGGAACCATTTTGGGATAACTCGCTATTCTTCAATTTGCCTGTGCAATGCAAGACCTTTCATCTGGGGAATAGAGCTTTCAACTGGAAGTTATAAAATAGAGCTGAATTAGTGTTTCGGTTGGTTTTTACTCTATATGTATAAAATTTTATACAAGTTTTGACATCGCTAATAGAAACCTATTACACACTTGTCTGCAATCGTAAATCATAATAATATGTATTAATCTAGTAATACGTCTTGTGTATTTGAGTATTATATTAAAACAAATAACAACAAATTTTTCAAACCTTGACCATCAGGTCACTATTAGTAAGTAGCTCTGGTATTTATATTATGAAAACTAGTAGGTATCAACAGCTGTTGTAGGTGGGTCGTTCTTCTTTTTTACCGACAATAAGTTGTCCCCATTAACACGAATGTATAATTATAAAAACAAATATATGAGTACTTCAAACTATTGAAATATTCCTAATGTATGATAGATTAGGAATTATGTTATCATGTCGTAGGTACTTCTCTTAATTATTTAACTTAAGAAAAAAGTTACATCGCGTGACGGAGGTGTAAGTGGTACTATTTTTGAAGACCGTGACGGAGTTGTACATTTTGATCGATATTGTTTGCTTATAAATTAATTTGACATCATAAGATAGACCATCTGAAAAATGATTCCTCACACAACAATTTAGGCAGTATTACCAATGATTACTAATATGATATGTACATATTAAATATTGATTTATCAGTCATGTCCATTGTCGGTAAAAAAGAAGAACGACCCAGGTACCATAAATGTAGATCGGATCTAGAAACGATTGTCAACAAAAAATAATTTTCTTTGATTGTGTTACAAAGAGAATCAAGAAAAAATATTTGATTTTGCATACTTATTCACATATCGTAAGCGTCAACCATATATTTGTACGGATTCCTCTAGTGTGTGGACTGGCTAGCACTTGCCAGGTTTTTTTCGTTACCAGTGAAGATGGGAATCGTCGGCTCCAGGAATCCAATGTTTTTGTCTGTTTGTGCCGGCGTCAGTTGTTTAGTGGTCTCAATACTGCTGCTCATTTACTGCTCGGATTAACAATAAAAACGAAATTTGATCATTGTGACCGGCCCAAGCGGTTAAGGGTAAGCCATGTTAGATAGCTGTCAAAGAAACACAACATATTTTTGGGTAGTGTCATAATTATTCTAACGGAGGAACGTCATCGCTGGTTTCAACCTCCCCTGAAACTTCCATAACTCTCTGATATGCATAATTATATAAATAAATATTACCTATACATACTTTCTATGTAATGGACATCATCATATACATTGCTTTGACTCAGTGGTCTAAATCACTTGTATCTAAAGCACTTGAGTTACTGAAATCAGAAACAACGGCGGTACCACTACACCTAGACCTTAGACAACACAGAAAAGTTCGGTTCCATATGGAACCAACCGGGAATCGAACCCAGGACCTTAGAGATGCCTTGCACCCAAAGTCCAGCCCGTTCTCCTCTCGGAGGTCATCGCTCTTGTACCACCATGACAAGGTCGTCTTTTTTCCAAAACGTGGTTGTCTCACATCATAGAACGGACATTTCTTCAGTGTTTGCCCTTCTAAAACCTTTGTGCCCCATAAGGCATCGCGAACTATGAAGCATTCCTATAGCTTCTTTAGTTTGATAGTTTTTAGGGCTATGCCATTTACTTTATTGAAACAAATATTGTCTTGTACGCTGCAATGACATGCCAACTATGAGGAAGAATTTAGATCCCGAGTCATTAGGTGAAGGATTATTTTTGAAATAAACCTCACTATTGAATGTTTTCAAACCGCCAAATGAGTAAATACGCCCTAGATCACAAAGTTTTCACTTCTCTACATACATTTAACAAGATTTTATTAACTTGTGTTTTTTTTATAAAGTTGTCAACTTTAAACTGGATCATGGAGTTTAAGTTCTCTGCTGCTCACAGCTAAATAAAAGAACACAATCAACCGACATATCCGTACTTTAATCCACATTTAATTTTGGTTTATAATTCAAACAAATCCAACTTAAGCGAGTTCGTTTATAAACGCCCTTTACAACTGTCACAAACGATAACGCTTCGCCTTAACCCGGCATTTGCTTTTATCAGATCATCGCCATACCTGTCTCACGTAAATAAATCCAATATTTTACTGCCCTCCATTGTTGTATTCATTAACCCTTTGTCTCATTAGACCTGCCTTCATATCCAGTAATATTTTCCTTACCGATGACAGGTTAGATTAGATTTTTAACCTTTTTTCTTTTTAAATTCGTCGTCGAGTAAACCTCTTTCGGGTAAGGTTTCTCGGACTGGACTGGCCACTCCGTTATGGTTTTTATTACGAGAACTTTTCTTTCTTTTAAAATTTAAAATGTGGCCGATGACAATGTTGTATAATGCCAGTTTTTATGTTATTGTGATTTCAGTTATAATGACTGGTTAATAATTTTGCAGTTTTGTTAGAATGAACTGTGACATTTTGATGGTTTTCGGCTTATGCAAGAAATGGCTATTGAATTTTAAATTTTAGTACTCTGCTTTAGGTATCCAATATTGTACAGAGAACTACATACCAACTAATGTTTCAGTGAGGTCAGATTAGCAGTTGATATAACCGACAAACAAACCCAACAATTTGACGGTGTTAAGCTACATACACGACGAATGGCGATTTTGAATATCATAATCGTAGCCAGTTAACTTTGAAAGCAGATTAAGCATTTTCTAAAAACAAAATATTATTTTACAAATCACAAAGCACGTTTGAATTCCCAAACTTTTGATTCATGTTCAAAAACGAAACCTTTCGTTTGTTGGTTGTTTTTAGTAGATCCCAGAGTCTTAATGGGCCTATTAAAATACGGAAACATCAATCAGATTTTACTTTTAAAATAAGTTAACGGGTCAAAACGCGACACCATTTGGAGTCAGCTCGTGACCACGGTTGGTGCAACCTAACCGAAAATCGGGCAGTAAGAAGTTCATGGTAGGTATTAATTACTGCAAAATGGCGTCGCGTTTTGACCCTTCAACTTTTTAAAAAATTTTAAAATGGAACGCGAAAGTCGTAATGTTTATATGATTTAGATTAGCCAATCGGGATATTTAAGCCTGCAATATCGATGTCAAACTAAGAATATTTTTAACAGTATAGGGGTTCTCCAAAAATTTCGAACTCTATCTTGATTTCGGATCCCAAAACTCCAAGCTAAGCACGAAGTCTGAAGGTATGACGAAAAAAAAATATGTAGTTAAATTATCACTACTTCATTATTTTTAAATCACGAAATTAAATTCACGCAAATCTAGAAAAACATTAAACTCGCTTTTATTTCATTACCTTTATTGCAGAAATTAATTCTATCGTGTATTTTAGCTATTAACTCTTAAGTTATATTTTTAAGACCGCCCACTTACTTTACGTTAATTGACTTTAAAGTACTTTTAAGTACCTTAAGGGTAATTAGCCGTCTTTTGAGCTGTTATCAGAAGCTAAAGATAAGACCTCCTTAGTGTTTCAGTGGATTTCTTGATGAAGGAAAGAGATACGTGAAGTCTTGTCTCTTTTACTCGTATGAGTTTTTTTGTATGTTTGCTGATGATCAGTCAATGGTTTGATATGGTGTCGTGTATTTTATTCTCGGCCCTTGCATTGGTTTAATTGATTGCTTTGGATGGGCGAGCTATGGAGTCGGCATTGTATTATATATTTTTATAGTAACTTAACTATTCATAATGGTGCTAAAATAAGTTATGAATTTCTTCTTAAAACTTTGAACTTAGCTTATATTATATACATTTAAAAAAAATGTGATTATTTTAATGTTAAAGGAATGCAATGACTATAGTCTTTGATCACATGTGATTCAATATGTTTAATCGCATATCAATTATTGTTATAAATATTTTAAACATGCCATTGGCTTAATATAATATAAAAATTGTGTCTGTAACATCTCTCTTTGTACACCCACCTATTTGTGAATAAATGATTTGTTTTTTGTTACAATGTTTTATCTGCTTACAAGTAACAAAACTGCTCATGGGAACCCCTATGTATTTGTTCAGAACAAATAACTTAAACGTTTACTTACTAGTTACTTATCTTTTAATGTAATCATTATTATGTTTCTATCCTGTATATCCCAAATATACAGGCATATTTTAACGATAATTTTCTAACAAATGTCGGTCAATATGCCAAGTTCACTAAGATTATCTAACTATGCAAAAAATATTATTCATCTCATAACTCGGATTTGTGATGATCACCAAACTGCATTTTGAAAAGGGTGGTTATTACTACAAATTGTGATAACTATGACTTGATTCCAATTGGAGCCTTTTTCCCTGCAATGGAAAATTAAATGCTACATAGTCATACTTTTCCTATAAAGATTATACGGTATTTAAGTAGTCTCCACTCATCCTGAATCCCGGCTACGTTTGACAATCGTCGGTGCGCGCAAAGGGCTGACGAACAGGTGTAGTCGCACCGCGCAGCCCTTTCTTGCGCCCGCGCCGACGAACGGACCAACAGTCTGATGTAGGCCTCAAGTCACGAACGTTTTATTTTTACACAAGTATGATAGTAGAACCCAAAGATACCTTGATCAAATCAAATTGAATGAAACTGAGTGAACCAAACTTAGTTGTTTAATAAGGTTACATAAACACTGTTGATTTTTTTTTACTATCGGTTCCAAACCTATTTCTACCTAAAAGTTACCGAGCAAAAAATTCAGGAAACGTGTAACGTGTAACAATATTTAGTAAACATGGTAATATAAAGCCTATGTACATTAACGTATCAATAACTTTATTTCAAGGATTTTGTTCTGCATTACTATGCATCATTCAGACTGATACTTCTCTATTCACATATTTTTTTCTTTAGGTACTATTGCATACATTGTTGGTATCTCACTTCTACTTTTTTCTTTGTATTTCCTTTAAGTTTTCTAAAAATATTAATTTTATTTAATTAAAATAACGATTTTCTTAATTTTCTTTAATTAAGAGAGGTGATTTGTCGCTCGAACTGGAGCAGCCCGACTGGTGAAATACCTCCACCTTACAGAAGACCACAGCCAAATCACAATCACTTCTGTGTTGTGATGTTCCTGTGTGTGAGTAAGGTTTCCAGAGATCTTTGGGGTGCTACATACTAATGTACCCCTTAAGCTACCTCATTACCACTTAACATCAGGTGGGATGAGGTCAATCAGGAAGTGTAATATAAAAAAAAAAACAAAAAAAATAGTGACTACGACTACAAACGCTGTAGATTATAACTTGGGCTACCATATTATCGATGCGGCTTTTCAGCTAAATGCTTGCGTGCGACAGTGGTGCCAATTTGTAGCATATTATCCGCCATGCGACGTATGTACTGACAGACTGACGAGCGCACAGTACCACTAGTTGTGTGCTAGGGATGTACTAGGCAATTTAATCAAGTTTTCCAAGAGCTTGAATAAATATTCATTTTATTTAGGGGTGTGAGTCCTCCGCTCCACTGAAAGTCAGGTCATGATAAAAAGGCCAATGGCGGTCATCATCAGCATTCAGTTAGGGTAGAAAATATAATTTTATAAGAAAAGAGTTTAAGTGCTGTTCGGTTTCTCATCAAATTTACCGTGTCATCTAACTTTAATTGTAAGAACATATTCGACAGAGGGCACTTACCGGAGGCTAACGGCTGATATAGCAAAAAATTTTCATCGCCTACGATAACTTACGGTTAGCTCAGTTGGTAGAGCAGCACGCGCGATAATTAACACCCGAAATAAACATAAACTTGCTGTTCCAAATCGTAGACTCCATAAAATTGGAAATTCATTCGTTGGGTTAAGCATAAAAATGTTCAATAAATTACCGCAAACTATTGTTAACTTACCTACGCACAAGTTTAAGTTCTATGTTAAAAATGAGCTTATGAAAAAAGGCTATTATACAGTAAATGATTATCTCAATGATAAAGATATTTGGCCTGATATTAATTAACGTGACAACACATGTTTTGAAACGTTTTTTTGTCTTTTTAATTAAGCGCCAGTTTCGATAATTTAATTTATTATTTCACAAAATGACATTGTTAATTTTAATTTTATACTATAGGTAGACATAAATTATTATTTTCTTTTATTTTAATTATGTGACATGTCGACATTTTTAATTTTCATTTGACAAAATGACATTGTTATTGGTAATTTTGTACGATAGACATGGCTATCACGAATTATTAAGTAGTCTCAAATTAACAGAATAAGATGTAGGTAGGTTACTACTTCGTGCTCCGGGTCCTATAGTTGGTTTGATGACTTAAATTGTAATTACTTTCCAAAGGGAGTTGGGAGTTAGTCATGCTCACTAAAATGTCACTGGGGTGGTGGCGCTATGTGGCGGGTCGTTACATTCCCTTCAATATGGTTGAGTGAAGCGATGGCTGGCACATACGTCATGCTTGTGAACAGGTGCCACCTTTGGGGACTGGTCTGCTCCAGCTTACCTCTTAAAATAAAATAATACTTCATGCTTTTTTCACTCATCAAAATAAAACTATATGACTTGGTCCAAAGTGTTCTACACATAGCTATAAGTTAGATACTGCTACTGTAACTTATCTGCTGAGTTTCTTACCGGTGTCTTCTCGGTAGATATAGGTTCCGAACCGGAAGTAGAATCACTTTGCATTGTATTCAATGACGATTCAAAAGTGTTACATGTAACCTACTTGAATAAAGAAATATTTGAGTTTGAGTTTGAGTTTGAGATACGTGAAGGTCGTGGGTTCAATTACCGCACCATATTAAAGGAAAAACGGTTCATAACAGTAGGTATTTGGTAACGACTTGTTAGCTAAGACTTGAATTAAAGGTCATTAGCTACGAAAACACAGACCATAAACTAATCCAGGAAAAACAAAACAATTAATTATTTGCAAGGAAGCGGTGATTTCTGTCTTAATCAGATATTATCTGTCTCATTTGTCTTCTAATGTTAAAATCATTCAAATTACCAAGAATTTTAATATTTAGGCACTTATCATTTCAATAATTAAAATTCATCAAATTGATAGCATCAGCGGTTATTAGTAGATACTTTTTAGTTCTGAAAATAGCTAGAAATCAAATCAATATTCATAAAGTTGATCAAATATGAATGATAAAGAAATTCTTCAAAATGCACAAGATGTTGAATTGGTAAATTGTCTGTCAATCTATCTATGGAATCTTTGTATTTATCTTAATTGATGAACATAAACATAAGACCGTATCACTCTACGATTATACCACCAAAACAGTTATTACGAGTATTTTCAATCTGCTACGATAAATGGCCATGTATGCCATGCGTTAAGATTTTAATGCTCTTATAATATTTTAGTAAGCTTGTCACGTGTATACGTGATTCATTTAGCACTTCGTCAATGTCATTAAAAATTTTGCATACGCGTTAGTTTCAGGGATAACAATGAATAAGATGTGATTTGATTTATTTGATTGTTTTAATTATTTTTGAACTTTTTAAACAGTCGGGTTTTCAATCCTTATCCGCAAGCATCGTGACTAACCCAGTACCCGGTATTGTCAAGATAATTTAATTGCAATGATAGAGGCCTAAATCTTTTTTTAAATTAAATAATAAATAAATAATATAAGAGAGGTAGGGCATAGCGATTTATAAGAGAGGTAGGGCATAACAATCACTTCTGTGTTGTTGTGTTCCTGCGTGTGAATAAGGTTTCCAGAGCTCCTGGGGGGTGCTACATTAGTAGCAGGGGTAGCCTTCAAGGTAAGGGCGACAAGTCCAGTAACAGATGTATTATGCTGTACATGTCGCCCTTAAGCTAGGACCTCATTACCACTTAACATCAGGTGGGATGAGGTCTATAATAATAAATTAATAAATATAAGACAACATCACATAAATTGCTCTGATTCTATGGTAAATAGCTTAAGCACTTGTGTTACTGAAATATCTACATTTGGGATTGAAAGCAACTCCATACAACTTAATTCTTAAGTTCAGGGTACATTGTTATACAATTTAGAAAAATGTGTTGTATTCGCATGTGATTTTGCCAAAGATCACAAATAGTGCATGTTAGTGTTATTCAAGTGAAATGAAGAATACGTTTTGAAATTCTAATTGGCGTCCAGAAAATTACGTCATGGTCATATTGTGACAGTATCATAATTATGCTGAATTATGGTGAAGATAATTAAAAAACAATATTTTTGTAACAACATAACCATTTAATTATGATTGTTAAATCAATATAGGTAGGATGTTTTACCGCAGATTTGAATAAACTGCTATGTGTCTGTTCTTGGAGTGATCGATCTTATCCCTACGCAATTCAAATGGGTTTGCTTTGTCTGAAAGTTAAAATAAGTATTTATGAATATATTAATGTTAATGTTGAAAATTACGTCATGGTCATATTGTGACAGTATCATAATTATGCTACACATATGGTGAAGATAATTAAAAAACAATCTTAACGCATTAGTCTGGCTATCCAAAGAGGTAACGTTGCCAGCATCCTGGGCACCCTTGATACCGGAGCGGACAACCCTTTGTAAATATTCTGTACATTTTCTTTTGATTATTTTTATTATTATAGTTTTATAATTAAGTTAGTTTATGTTGGAAATGATCTTAATGACAGCCAACACGAACAATCCTTCGAAGGCGAAACTTAAGATTTTATCTAGGTTTAAAAGTAAAGTTGGGCTAGCTAGCCATGTACTGTCTCGTCTACGGAAGTTCGGAAGTTTATAATATAAAACCCCTCAGAGTTCATTAATATTGGAATCAACGTTGATATAGTATGATATGATTTGTAGCATGTATTTTACCCTAACGCTTCGAGGGTCTATTAAGGTACCTACCAGATAATGGTCCGGGGGCCTTGGAGTCGAAAAAAGTATATTTCAATGTTTTCAATCATGACCCGGTTTATCAACCTTTAATAAAGGTCAACTCAAAATTTAAGTCAGAGTCTTTGTATTCAAGTACATTGCATTAGTAGCATACAAGAAAAGTGTGTACAAACCACACGTGTGTGTGTATACAAGTGAGTGTGTGTAAAGTTACCTCTGTTTCGGAACCTACAACTACCGAGAAGATACCGGAAGAAACTCAGTAGTTTTCATAACAAAGGAAGCTGAAGTTTATTTAGTAACTTTAATATTTGATTGTAAATAATAAATATGGCACTTAAACATTCAGTGTATTTTCTCATTTTTTTTTCTAGCTAAAGACTGATTGTATGGTCTTAGTCATGACAGCGTTTATCAGATTTAAAGATAGCATAGGAATAGTATTTGAAGATACAAATCTTAGATATGGCATAACTACAGGTACTCAGCTACCATCAGCGAAGTTCTTAATTAGTTCGTATAGAAACGAAGGTAATTAAAAATGAAGACATTCTAATGCTTAGCTATGCATTTACACACGGTGCACATAACATTTGTTATTTGACATAAACCAGAAACATTACCTACATTGTAAACTAAACTTTATTCCTGACCAATAAAGTAGAAATGGATCGTAACATTCTTCCCGCTTCACCCAGATGTCCGTTGAATTTCCAACTTTATTATTCAAGTGAAAACGCTCAAACTTCGAAATTGTAATGGCGCCGACTGTACTTAGGTTCCAAGTAAAATTTTTCGTTTACGATCTTGACAACATGCCATAAAAATTTTATGTACTAGATTATTGCTGGTGCTATAATAATTTTATGATAATAACAATTATATTTTTAATAGAATTATAAAATTAAGTTCGTTTGTAAATTGATAGTTTAATTGAGTCACATTCTGAAATTATATTCCTATGTTGGCTCTGAAAAGTGATTAAAAGGCATCTCTATTAAAATTTTAACATCGAATAGGTACGCTTGGAAACGTGCTTTACTCGTAAGCAGAAGTTTCGTTAGAATTGTTTGTTGTAATAAAAATCACTAAATTATGAAGGAAAAATTAATATTTATAAATACAACTTAATAATTCTTATAAGTATATGTTGCCACGTTTATGACTTTTAATTATTGTTTGTATTTATTACTATCCTATTAAGATTATATATGTGAAAGTATGTAAGAATATTAAGATGTTTTATACTCTTTATCGCTGAAACTATTGAATTGATGTGGCTACAATTCGGTAGAAAAAAATATGAAATACTAAAGTTACATAACGTCGACGCGCTTACAATACCGCGTAAGTACATTTTCCCGTAAGTTCCAATTTAAATTGAAATAATATGAAATAGCAGACAAAATTAATCTTTATGGCAAACTGTCGATACGCGGTATTGCACGCGCATCGACGATAAAGTATACTTTTTATCCCGAAATAACACGAACAAAATCGCGAGCATATCTAATATCAAGAATAGATTAAGACGGTGCTTTTACTACTCTGTGAGAATTATTATTCATCTCCAAAAACGATAGTTTGGTGAAAACTAAAACCAAAACTGTAGTTTCTCTTCTATAAATCTGCGAGACTGGCATTAGTTCATTAATGGCCGGCTCCAATATTTGCAAAAAACGATCGGTTCTTGTTACGGATACGTGATACGTGATACGAGGCGTAAGCTAATAACGACCAACAGATGGCTGATGACATGTATGATGTGGTATGGAAAGTAAAATCGTAAAATATTATAACCAGGCATAACACTATTAAATAGGTATTTAATAAGACGGTGCGACAAAAGCCTGAATTTATTTCCCGGAATAGAGTTCCTTTATTCATGTAGGTACATATCCACAACTGAAATTGTATAAATCATTACTATCAGACCACAGAGCTAATCCTCGTAATTAAAAACTCGTGGCTAGGCATTGATTACCAGGAACATTTTTAGCATAACGTGAAAAATTTAGCACCAAAAGCTTCATTGAAGATTTAACCTATCGCAATAGGATTTCTTGTCTTGTCTATAAAACAAAACTACAATTGCTATTTACTATTTACCTAAAAATATCGAACACTTTCATATATTATGTACATTACTCTGATTCTATGGTAGCACTTGTGTTACAGAAATCAGATACAACGACGGTACCAACACAACAACAGCCAGACCTGACACTAAATAATAAGCCTTTTTCTATATTAACTCGATTGGGAATCAAACCCGGGATCTCAGAAATGGCACAACACCAAAACTCGGCCTGCTCGTCTTTTGACAATTCACGTTGTCTGATAATATAGTCTAAGTTAGTAAAAATATAACGCACAGCAAATCGTTGTATTGTTATTTGTGCAGTGTATTTGGCTGTGAATGTATTATTGCACACCAATGTTATTATCTTTATAATTATTACTAGACTGGTTAGGTAGAGGTATCATTATGTATAAAACCTATGAGTGCTGTCCATAGAGGCACCTGTGTCGCAAAATGTGCCTGTGCAGCGCTCAGCTGATTGCCACATTGTGTCGCGCACAATAACTCGATTAGAGCGGCCTCCGCCGGACATCGAGCCGGCTATCATAATGTGGATATGCATCATAAAAAAATTGCTGAGTTTGCCTGCGAGGACTTCAAATATTGCTCCTGGTACGATGTAAGCATTAAGTAGCCTTCCTTAAAACTGAAATCATTGTTCAATCGAATCAAGTCGACATTTCAAGTCGGGTTGATGAGGAAAACAAACTTTTCTATATTGTCTTCTGTAACTTTTATGATGTGTAACTACCTACACTAAGCCATGCTGTGCACAGTTAAACCCGTTTTCCAAAATGTTTATGTCAAAAGTGCAGTATGTGTAAAGATAGGAACATTGTTTCTATTTTGTAGGTCTTTTCGATGATAATTTTAATAGTGTATAATATCTTACATGTATTGAATTGTACTGTAAAATAACTTGTTTTGAGACCTACATGATAAAGGTATATTTGTGAGTAATTTCACAATAGTAAGAAAACGACGTACCTACTGATATCGAAAAATTATGTTCGATATCTAAGTGAGACGTACATTTTTATGCAAATACAGAATTATCATGATCCTTTGCATGAAAAGCTATCATTTTTCTATAAAGTCTGCAATGCAAACCTAATGGATGAAATGTTTTCCACTTATAACGCTGCAAGCACATCCACACAAAGATTTCATCTCCCAACCCCCAATTAGGTGACTGCGCTGCTACCGCGGCACAAAGGCAAAGATAATGGTCAGTTAACTTAGTTCGGAAGATAGTTCACTTAGAGCCAACTTAACTTTATCAAGTCGCAATTAAGTTCGCCCGCTTAATTGAATATTCTCACGGTCCATATCACAATCACGGCCTCGTGAACTGAGTATCGACCGGACACTTTGGTAGCGGCGGTATAATAAGATTCGTGTGTGACCAGCTAGGAGCAGACTTTGGAATAAGGCAGTACGATGAAATTTTAGATAGAAATTGTTTACCGCTAATAAGCGACCAAGGGGTTCGAAATTAGTAAAATGGCATTGGTGATCATAACACTAATCAGGTAGTGTGAACTACGCTCAAAAGCGGTGATAGAATAAATAAAAAATAATTTATTTTGACACTTAAATAAAATTACAAAAGTGAGTTATTTCTAGGTACATATGACTGGAGCTTATAGGCAACCCTGTATTTCAGGACTCCAGGTCCCACCTACGAGATCGACGAGTAATTATTAATTAAATTTAAGTTTAGTTTAGAATAGAATGAGACAGCGGTTAACGTTTTGAGACCATCGAATTATAAATCGTAACTACTTAATATCACTGGGTCGAGGACATAGCAAATTTTTTGTAACTTAATTAAATTCGCTTAAAGCTGAGCAAAACTCGATTGAGTCTTATTATTAAAAATATTAGTTTGTGCAAATGAAAAAAAAAATCTATTGATATATGTACATTAAGTTTTACAATCTTGTATGTTTAATTTATAGAATTTAAATATTTTTCAATTTCGATTTCCTACTAATCCATTTTAGATTGATTTTATTATTTTTATAGTACTAAACGCCGTACTAGCGAACTTTAAATATTAGAAACAGAAAAATTTCATCTCCCCTTTATATAAGCCGATAAGTATGTAGTTCTAAACATATTCGGCAGAGGGCACTCACCGGAAGGCTAACGGTTGATACAGCAGAAAAATTTCATCGCCTACGATAACTTGCGGTTAGCTCAGTTGGTAAGAGCAGCTCGCGCGATACGTGAAGGTTGTGGGTTCATTTCCCGCACCGCAAGGGGAGATGAACTTTTTCTGTTTCTAATATTTAGATTGATTTGTCGTTCATGACGACTTTCTACTTATCCGAGAGTGGACTTATCGTATCCTGGGGGGTGCTACGTTAGTAGCAGGGGTCAAGCCTTCAAGGTAAGGGCGACAAGTCCAGTAACAGATTTATTATGCTTTACTTGTCGCCCTTAAGTTAGGACCTCATTACCACTTAACATCAGGTGGGATGAGGTCAATCTTGAAGTGCAATATATAAAAAAAAAGTGATGACATGCAATAAATGAAATGCTTTAGAATCTTACGACTATGAAACGGGACTCGTTATTTAAGCACGACTCGTGAAGACTTTGCGTGTATTATGACTGGCTACTAATCGCAGATTTGATTAGGATTTGGTGGGTTTTACATCACGGTAAAGTAACTTTTGTTTTATTTACTTTATTATTTCCAGGGCACCATCCCAAAACTTATAGTTTTAGAGAGATCCGATGTGGTATGTGACTTCAGTTGGCTAGGTGCATTGTTTAACTTAGAAATTTGGTTTTTGAGGGCAAGATGAGTAGATATACTTGTACTTAATAAACGACTACATTTCGTAAATTTTAAGATAGACTCCTATTTTACTTTACCTTCAACCCTAGTTTATAATATTGTAGAATTATCTTCTTTTAACAAATTTCAAATTAAAGAGTTTGAAAAGATTGAGCGGAACCAAACAAGTTAAAAAATGTTCAGAAATTTTATGATAAACTTTGATACGTTTGTAAAATCGCTTTCGCATGCATTCCTCACACTCAACCATAATAGCAGCCTCACCACCTGACGTTAACTTTTCCATACCAATTAAATGACTAATGATTTTCTCATCACAATACCCACCCGAGTACTAATTCCAGTTAAATTCAAAAGCCTTTCTGCTTTCACTTATATGTAAATCAAGACCGGAGATGAGTTATTTATTAGGTAGCTATTACGCTTTGGGCTGGCCCGAGAGATTAATATTAATTTATGTAATAACGTATCGTATTACTGTCAAAACAAAGCAATAAAGGCCTATTAAGCTAAGTTTTCTTCTAATTATAAGTGTTAAGTAAACGCAACTTTTTAAAATGCAAGTTGGCCAATTAAGAACGTTGTCATTATGAACATTTTACAATTTGGCACGTTCATGTGTTTTAACTTAACATATTATTTGAAAGATTTTTTATCTTCTTTTTACGATCAAGCCAAGATTCAAGTCACATAACATACAAGCTAAGAAACTTAGAGGTCAAAACCTTCTTAGGCCGTATGCCCTTAAAGGTTTTTAAACGCCAGACACAATTGTTTTTTTATTGCGTATAGTATTGTGGGTAGGTATAACGACAAAATAGGTAATACAAGAGCCTACCTATTATGTATGTTATACCTAAAAAGTATAAAAAACTAATCAGTATTGAAGACAATACTGATTAGTTTTTTATACATCATCTTAGCTTAGCATTGGTGGAATATGATTTAGTGAAGCTATGTTTAAGTTGGATGATAACGAGTCAAAGATGCCAAACTTAAATAAACCAATTTAATATTTTTTTTAAAGTAGGTAACATATAACACTTTTAATCATTGAATATATTATAAAGTAATGCGGAATTCACCAGTGTGGTGTAGGTCACTGTGAAAATGTATGAGTTTAAAACTACATACTTATCTTTTTTGAAACATTCAAGGTTAGTATGTGCGGCGTGATATACAGGACACCATTTTTTTTATTATTATTAAATATTTAAACCGATTCGATGGCGTATTTTGTACGTCGCGGTCCGTAGGTTCGGTTTCTGAATGACTAGGTTGAAGATTCTTGTGATGAACATTTTGTTTCTGTTCTACATCTAGTTATATTTAAGTAAGCATTGTTGTATCTCAGTTGATTTTGGGTTCCATAAAATATGTGCTTGAATAAACTGCCTTTGTGAAATTTTTCGAACTTTATTTATTTTAAGTTTAGACTAGAATTAATAATAGCTTCATTGCGTAACTTGATAATTCCAATTGTCATTTCAACAAAACTGGTGCCTGTTTTTTTCATAGCATGATTAAATCCTTTATAATACTTATAGCCTTCAGCAATTTTCTCATGCACGTCCAGCAAACGCACCCGGCGTTTACCGCAAGCATCGATAAACAAACAGCAAGACAAACAAACCGGTCCGAAGACAATAGTCGCGCGCCGCGGCGTCTCTTGACGTTTTTATCATTTCGCGCAGAACAAAGCTGAGGCTTCCTGTTGGGCCTGCATCACCATTCTGGAGTCGCGACTTGACGAACGTACGGTCAGTGCGTTTGGTGAGCAAAGAAGCATCCCTACATGAAAATATAAGAATGAAGGGTGGTAATATAGGCCAATAAATTGGTATGCAGGACCAGGTAGACAACAGAATGACTAACGAATCAAGAACTAAAGACTTTCGCAATCCATTATAAACATTTAAGAGAGGTAGGGCATAGCGATTTATCGCTTGAACTGGAGCAGCCCGACTGGTGAAATACCTCCGCCTTACAGAAGACCGCAGCCAAATAGCAATCACTTCTGTGTTATTGTGTTCCTGCGTGTGAGTAAGGTTTCCAGAGCATGGCAAAGATGCGGATAAGGGCTTGTATACTTTTCTTTCTCAAATCAATTGTTTCATTGTCTTGATTTGTTTTATTAGGGGGTTGGTGGTCACCTGCTTTTTCATTAATTTCATTAACATTCGCCGTCACAGAGCTATTCACACCCTTTTCATTCTTGCCATGCTGTGCACATTCCATCGCCATTGACAAGCACTTATACTTGCTCATCGTTCTTTTGTTCACATGAGTATTCTCCATATGCAGAATAAATTCTTTCATCTTTTAGTCTACGATGCAACATTCTAATTTCTCCAGACGACCATAACATTCTGGAATAAAATATAGAAGTAATAAAAATACATGTAACTTTTCGAAATCAGTTATTATATATTTTACAATTGACAAACTAACTGTGTGTCTTAGTGCAAAATTAGTAGGTAATAAGTTTAGCTTCCATTTGTAAAAAAAAACTACTGAGTTTAGCCGGTATCTTCTCTTTAGTTATAGCTTCCGAACCGGAGGTAGCTTTATTTGCTTTATATAGAGACTATTCATAAGTATTACTAATGTAATCTATGTGAATAAAAAATATTGCCTTTGAAATATTGACTTTGACTTTGACTTATAGCAACTTAGTATGAGTTCTTACGCCGGTCTCGTAGAAAGCACAGATTGATCAAAGATCATTGCCGATCTATTCGATTGTCATGTTTGTAGGTAACTTGAAACTGAAACTATTTTTCAACCCAACCGCCTGTGTGTCCCTCACCTCGACAAGTCTTGTCTCAGAGCATTAACTTACAATAGAGGTGGACGATCTATTCATCGGCACAATACGCGGGCGATCGGCGGCGACGCACGTGATCTCAATGCGAAACTCACTGTAATCCGCAGTTATTCTATTTCTTAATAATCGCCATAGCGGGATGATGGCTGGGATGCTATTGCTTAATAGGCTGTAGGGCTGCCAAGGTAAGGGTATCTAATAAAGGGAATTTAGGGAATCCTTAGGAAAGACAGGAAAACGCGTGCTAACACTATTTAATATCAGACAACCATTCCATGTTGACAAGCATTTTTATTTTATTTTAATTTTATTTATTTGGACAACCGACAAGATCGTACACTCTAAAAACTTTATAATACAGCATAATACACAACAGTTGGTGTGGCTTTAGTTACGGTAGGTCTACTCCTAAAAACGAAATATGTCGGATCCGACGACGGATAGCAATTTTTAATTCTCAAAATCGAAACCAACTCACTTCGAATGCGAAAAAAGCGTTATCAAAAAACAGAATATTATTTAAACAAATCAAAAACCATTTTTTATTCCGCAAACTTTTGATTAATCTTCAAAAACGAAACCTTTCGTTTGTTCGTTTCGTTTTTGGGAGTAGACCCCCTGGTTGCCACGGAAAGCATAAACCACAATGGTTGGAAGCATAAGGCGTCCCTATCTTAATAATAATGAATACAGATTCATGTTAACTTACATATACATATATGTGTTGTATTTTAAATTATTATTATAGTTAGGTATAAATGAGCGTATTTGTTTTTTAAAAGCAGGTAGACTGGAACAAAAAGTATCGACTTCCTTGTTTTTGCTGCAATGACATAACATAAAGCAAAAGTATAATCATACAAGGAGTACGTATGCATATTACAGTGAGTAAAAATAGTTAAGGCGTATAGAACTCTAACTACTGTTAATATAACAAAAGTATGAGTCAGTTTGTAGAAATTATTGAATTTATTGGTGGTAGTGTAACAATGGTTTGCGCTCCAAGGTGCTGAACTAAGGGTCGAGTGTTCAATCCCCACCCAGTACGAAATGTGATGAATTATTGATCAACATGAAATGTTTATATGATATAGTGTTTGTTTATCTTGTTTAAGGATGTTTGATCCACATTTGTATTTAAATATACACCAAGCTTGTTAAATGCAAATAAATGCTCTTGCAATTACAGCTTTGTTGACTTATCAAATTCTTTGAGATAGATAGGAAAGATAATCTTAAAATAATTGAAAGACTTACTTAAATACTTAATTCATCAACGTATTACAACGCCATCTATCTACTCTTCACAGAAACAACCGTTCCACATCCCGCCTCAAACAATAACAATCCCTTTACAAGAACATATCAATAAATAACTCATTACACATGTATCAAAAAACAAAGGGACAGACAAAACAATATAAAGAAGCGTAAAGACAAATACCGACACGCACGCAGCCTGCGCGCGCGCATTAGTCAAAAGAATACAATAACGCGTTATGGATAACCGATAGTTTGTTGCTTAGTTAGTCGGGACTGGGCGGTGTGGGATACACTGGGAGGGTAACCATTAAAATCTATTTTTTAATGGTGAACAACATCATATTGCTCTGATTCGTTGGTAAGCAGCTAAATCACTTGTGTTACAGAAATCATAAACAACGACGGTACCACAACACCCAAACCCGAGATAATATAGAAAAGTTCGATTTCCATTACTGACCGGACAGAGATGGTGCGATGCAATCAATGCCCCAGACAGTATCATCAATCAACACAATTGGAATTTTGATTCCCAAATTGAACCTTCAATGATCGGGATATTTTCCAGACGGTCAATATTCTTGCTGAGAAAAACTAAGGTAATACTGATAACACAATTACTTTCCATGGAATGTGTTAAATTCGTATAAATATATACTAAAAACTCAGTTAAACGGAAGTAAAATCCGTTTTTTTCACGTTGGTTGTAAAATTATTTGTAGGTTAATTTATTATAATTCCTTTTTAGAACTTAATCCTTAATTAAACATTTAACCCATTGAACAACTCAATTATGTACTTATTTTCAAAGTTCAAATTGTTTAATATAATTGACCATAATTCTCTTTCTAACTTAAAACATTTTTTTTTATTTGAGTTTTAATTTTAAGATAAGATTTGATAAAGGTTAGGTTTTTTTATAAGGTTCATTTGTTTTTTTTTTGCGACGCCACATGCGGACCTTATAACGACCAATTCAGTCATATACACTTTTATTGTAATCCGTAGTTCTTTGTCCCTCTCGGTGCATCTAAGCAAGCTGTAGCCAGTCCCCTGGTCGTACAAATGTGCGCCAGCGGGGCGCCGCGGCGCGCGCGCATTGTCGCTCGTTACGGCGACAAATCGCGCCGCAGTCGCGACCGCTAATTGCTGGTGACCTTTGGTGGGAAGCGATTGTTCCGCGCTTTGGTTTGTTTTGATGAGGATTCTGTGGACAAGACAGCTAAAATTATTAATTTATGCAAATCTCAATTTTCGAAAAACTGTAAGTATATATAACAGTATGGAAAATCGATTTGAATATAGGTTCGATAGTAGGTACGTGAGCCCGATTTACGTTAGACCTACAGTTCTCATCGCGTTACCATCTATATATAAAAATAAGTCGGGTTTTCCTTCCTGAAGCTATAACTCCAGAACGCACGAACCGATTTCCACGGTTTTGCATTCGTTGGAAATGTCTCGGGCTGCGTGAGGTTCTTAGCAAAGAACATTTTCAACAAAAAAGCGGGAAAATCTTCTTAGGCGAAACGAAGTTTGCCGGGACCGCTAGTAGGTACTTATATAAAAATTTAACATATTGCATGTATCTTGACGAGTTAACGTTGGTATATTAGACTCGCATTATTTTGAACCTACATACATCGATTTCCTTTACCTTGCAATTGTACACATTCCATAGTGGGGTAGCACTTGCTTTCTCCTCCTAAAACATAAGATATATTAGTGATATAAACGCTGTTTAGTTAATGCTGTTTACGAGTAAATACAAGCGGCGGTCACTTGTAAATTATAAAAACATAATCGCATAACAATTTTCGAAAACTTCAAAGTCGTAAGTCCTAGAAAACCAGACAGAATAGAAAATCATAGACCAGACAGAATAGGAATTGTGTCTGGCTCTTAATTGGCATTCGGTCTTACGAGGTTAATTAAATTTGTAAGAGCCAAAAACAAGAAAAAAGAAAATCATTGGAGTCTGCCTTTTAAAATGATAATCGGCTTTACGATTTAAAGATATACCGAGTCCGACAACTTTTATTGATCAGTAATCATCACTGTATTTTGTATATTTTTGTAATTTTGGATTGAAATAATATAAAAAAACGTTCTTATATGGCAATGTAGTGAAGTAAAATATAATATTTTACAACTATAAACTTCATTTAAACAAGTAAATAATGGCAAGAAAGGATTTTTATGCTGTACCGACCATAGACAGATTGTATATAAGTGACAGACAGTAAATCTTACCCGACCTACATCCAAAAACACATTATTCACATGCCTTATAATTATATTTATCTAATCCAGCTTTCAAAAGCAGCTCTTTGAATAATATATTGAAAGGCTAACATTTAACATAATCATTTACCGTCGACGTGGCCAATTGATCGATCACCAATGATTTAGTGGCTGCGTAAATCATTGATGCAATAATGATATTAGAATGCTGGCTAATACCAATTTGTCGGATAAACGGTTATTTTAACGTGGAAATTTTATGATTAGTTTTAAAATAAGGACTTATTAAATGACTGACTTCTTTATCACAAACTGTTTTGCATCAATTTTTATAAAACACTACCTTTTCATGGGATTCCGTTTGCGTGGACTACAGGCCTTTTCCATATATACTTTTAATGTCAGTTTTACCCCTATTTCCCCTAATATTCGAAACAAAATCCATATTTTAATACAACTTTTGAGCTATATTTGTGCCAAATTACATTTCTCTAACTTAAAAAATAAACATTTTCCCATATAAACTTTCAAATGCAGTTTTACCCCCATCCTCCCTTGTTTTCAAACAAAAAGTAGCCTATGTCCGTTTTGGTAGTTCAACGTATACCTATACCAAATTTCATCAATATCGGTTAAGTGGTTATGGCGTGAAAACCGCAGAGACAAACAGACACACAAACAGAGTTACTTTTAAAATAATTTAACGGATCAAAACGCGACACTATTTTTATTTAGTAGTTAATACGATCTGCTTACTGCCCGACGTTTCGGTTAGGTTGCACCAACCGTGGTCACGAGCTGATCAGCTATTAAATTATTTTAAGTGTTTTAGTCTGCGTTGTATAAAAAGATGTCATAAGTAATCCCAATTTACAAGTATATGTCGCAGCAAACATACAGGATACGGATCTGTGGAATTCCACATAAGAATCATTCAACACCCATGAGTTAAGTTCAATAGTTAGAGCATTAGGTACAAATTTTAAACGCAGATACGTCGATTTCATTCTTAGTGGTTACAATACTACTACTATGATACTACTATTGTACTATGATAGTAATTATAATGCAGGTAACCACTAAGAATAAAATCGACGTAATTCATCCTTAATCAAAACTTAATTAGAGGTCGCACCTAAAGATGAGAACTATAGGAATCCAACAAATTTTGTTTTCGTTAATATTAACCATTTTTAATAATATTGCAGAGAACAATACCTACTAATAAGGCTTTCTCATGGGTAACATTTTGTTCCTCTTGTTGATGTAGCTTATTTTAATGTTAATTTAAGTGTAAGATATTTGAGAGAGGAATTTGAAACGCCACTGACTCGCAAAGTTTTTTTTTTCTTTCTGGAGTTTTTGTGTAGGGACATATTATTTACTTTAAAAAAAATAAATGTGAAGAATAGTTCTTGAGAAAACCTTGACTGACAAAGTGTAAATAAACTCAAATTTGTACTGGCTTTTAATAAGTCATTATTTCTTTTAATTATTTATTTATTTAATAACTTTATTGCACAAAAAGTACAACAGGTGGACTTAAAGCTATGAGCAATTTCTACCAGTCAACCTTCGGGTCATGCGAAGAGTTAGTTTATGGGTGCGGTAATAGTGAAAAAGTGCATGTAATCTAAAAAATAAAAACATAATACACGAGAATAGTAACTACCAAGCAAGTAAGCTTTTTAAAAACCTTTCCATAAAACCCAAAAACAATTCCCGGAAACTCCTCAGATGAACAAAATACAAAAACCGCGCCATTCGAAAAATAAAATGCTAAACTAATTATGTCATCTCAACGCGAGCAAAACACGTTCCGGACGTATTCGGCGAAATCAAAATTTGAATTTCGAAAAAGAGAACACTGACTTTTTAAATTCGCATTCCAGAAAACAATGTCCGTAGCTGGCTGACGCGGCCGCCTCAAGGCAGCGAATGCATTAACGAAGTACACCTCTTTTGATATTAAGCGTATTATTTTTAAAGTAATTTTTAGGGCTCCGTGTTCTAAAGGTGCCAATGAGAGCATAATTCTAAGAGTCCTGTGTTTTTAACCATGAGCGGCAGAGCTATGTCTTTTAAAAATGTAGCATACCCTTAAAAATACCACAAATTTTACTCTACATATTTCTTTTGAATCTTATTTTGAATCACAATACGTGGTTAGTCGAGTAAGTAGTACTCTGAGTACTAGGGATTTTTTTCTAAATTTATTAATTACTTTTACAAAAAAAAAAACAAAATTAAATAAATCGTCATCCTGCAATGAAACCTTTTAATTAATAATATTTAAATACATGCCATGTTTATAACAATAGGTATGTAATCACAACCAATTTTCTAGGAACTACAATGTACTAGTAAATCATAACCTATTTATGTTCTAGAAGCTTATTTTACCCATTCCATATTTAAAGAATGTATAAATAAAGCATATTTGTACCCGACCGTCGAAGAAGGGAGTGTATTTTTTTTTAAATAGATGAAAAATAATACGGAACCTAAGTTCCTCCAACTACCCTCTCTCTTAGCCAGTTTTTTTTCTTATTCCCCTTTGTACGGCGCATGGTAGCGCCCGACGTCGCCCGGAGCAAATCGCGCTTTATTGCCCACCGCTCGGTAATTTATTATTACATTTTTTGTATTATCAATAGCGTATAGTCTTCGTCGTTTTGCGAAATTAAAATGGCTATTGTTTATGAAAAATCGCGGGGAGATTCTTATCGGGGAGCGCGGGCTTCAATCAGCGATCGTTCGTGTCTTATGAATATGTTTGGCTTCTGTATTTTTTTTTCGTTTAATAATTGGTGGAGGTTGGGCTATTTTAAGTTGAAACAAAAAAATTTTTAAAAAGAAATATAACTATGTGTCAATTTTTTGAAACCTTATCTCTGTTTAAGCAAATAAAGTTACAACTCCAGTAACATTCAATCAAATATGTAAATATAAAAAAAATGAACAACTGCAAAAGGAAAGTAAGTCCGATGATTATATATAAATGAAATTGTTAAATATTTAGAACAATTTATGTAGCTCCAAAATAGACGTAAGGGACGGTATTTTTGCTCTGTCGACGCTATTTGTGCAAAAACCCGAACCTTTGTTTTTAATGTAACCATTTGGCTTCAAACAATGCGGGCTTCGTTCAATATTTTTACTAGTAAAGCAGATATCTACTTTATTTTTGGGAAAAAGACAGAATATTACACGAATAATTGCAATACGAAAGTATTTGATTGCGTCTATAATATTAAAAATTGAAATAGTTCTTGAATAAACAGACGATACGAATTAAAAATATAATGAGACGCTCTCTATTTTCGACACTACAGACAAAAAAAGTTTTTTCCCCTTATCATTACACTTTTTGGTATCTCGTCAAAAAATAGATCTCTCGCTCATCCTATCATATTTAACTTAAACTCGTATTTATATCATATTTGGGTTAAAACTATCAATTCAATCCCGTTCCAACAGTTTCAAAAAAAGAACAGTCTCTTGCTAAAAATCGCGTGTCCACCGGCCAGTAACATTTGTAGCGGCGCACGGCGGCAGCAACAATGAATGAAGTCTGCGCGGGCGTCGCTCCGGGCCGCCGCTGCACCTGTATCGAGGAGCACGCAATCTAAGGGCGAGAGTTCATTGAAGATTTTCAAACATTTCTTAATTGAATGTAATTTTAAAGACATTGTGTTTTTTTAAACTGGAAATAATAATTAACCATTGAGAATGTAGCGGTAACGTTTCGGGTCATTAAAAAGATAAGTTTCTCAAGTGATACAGTTCGTTAATTGTGAAAAAAGCAGGTCAAAACCGTTAAATTACAGGTTTACAAGTAATTTAAGTGCTGTTTTGTTCCGAAGAACGCTGGGTAGTTGTAGTGTAGCGCACGGCTGCAGCGACAATGGTTTAAGCCTGCGAGGGGTTGCTCTGGGCCGCTACTCGCACCTGTATTGCAGCACGCGAACTAAGGACGAGGGTGCACTTGAGTATAAACAAAACATTGAATCTTCTTTTAAAGGCAGGGCATAAAAGTTGTTGTGACCGATTGGACGTTTTACTATTTTATTAATTTCAGCTTTGCAAAATGGCATAATAATATCTCTAAAATTAGTTAACCAAAATTATGAAACTAAACCATCCCAAGAAGCCTACAAGCTGTAGTCAAATAGTTATATATACGTTTTTATCGAATGACACAAAAACGAGACTGTAAAATATTTGAAGTAGGCATTCAGCAGTGTAATCATAGCCTTTGGCTTGGTGCCGTCGCCTGTGATTACCTGCAAACGGCCTCCGTTTAACCGATTCCTTTTTTAAAACTCGACGTTCCTGTTTCAAGAACCTGCGCCATTATTCCCGCGTCTTCCTCATTTTGAATTTGGAATGGACAATGGTGAATTTTCGCGGGTGCGTTTATTATTTTTTCTTTTTTCGCCGCGGCCACCAAATTAGGCCAGTTAAGTCATGCGGGTTGTTTGTCACTAAACTGAAGACCAGTAGTCAGGACTTCGGGCCTCTTTTGTCGAGGACTCTTTGCGGTTCCCAAATTCGGTCCGAGGAAACAATTCGTTACGTGATTCGCCGTTTTTATTTTGTCATTGGCAAATTGAGAAAATTGTGGGGACTGGGACGTTTGTTAATTTCTTCGGCCACTTTGTTCGGCTAAGAGGTCCCCGCAAATTGATAAGCACTTATCTCATTTTAGTGGTACCGTAAGAGGCTGTAAATTAAATAGATTATACAGTCGGGTGCGAAATGAAAGGGATAAGACCGCCTTCTTATATTGTTGTCTTTGGTTTGATGTCGAGACGGTTTTTGGGGGTTTTGTTTCTTTTGCTATATTTTAAGGTTTTTGTGTACCTTTTCAACGCATTTTCTAATGATTAACATGACTTTAAAATCGCTAACTAAAAGGTATTTCTTTTTTGCTTTTATGGTAGGTATTACTTATTTGTTATTTATTTCATTATAAATTTTTACATATGAAATAGTTTAAATTGTCCATGATTGTAAATAGGGGCATACCTCTAGCTACCGATGTTGATGAAGTCTTGCTATGTGCGATTACGACATATAAAACCACATTGTGTTTTGGGATCTTTAATAACAGACAGCTAAATGTTATTTAAAAAGTGCATAGCACAGTTCTTTTAGCTGCTATTTTTTGAATTATTATACTATTGTATACTATTAGATACACACCACAATAAATTCGCAGACTAAACAGACTAGCTTAAGCAATAACCTTATTATTCAAATTCTTCACGAATCAATCATTTTAAACCATAACCCGTATTCTCGACACAACCGTGAAAGTATACTCAGTTTAAGCCAAATTAGCGCATTCATCTTCTAGCAACCAGTCTGAGTAGACCATTAGCGATTCTGCACGGCAGATCGTAGCAATGTCACGCTCGCAAGGAAACTATCTGTAAAGTAAATAAAATAATTACAGCGTCCAATGAGCGTCGGATGTGGGGAAATGCCCGCGATCACTCACGTGCTGACGCGGACTGTAGATGATAAATCAGTATGGCGGTAGCAAAGAGGTCTAGTTATACTATTGACTAAGTAGGTGCACTTAACAATTTGCGTGATGTGTGGCCCGTTGGGGCATAGTAAGTATTTACAAATCTGTGGTCTGGACCAGTGGCTTAAACCTTGATATGGCACAGCAAGTATTCTAATTATACTATTCTGTGAGTAAGGAGATGTATTTAACAATTTGCGTCTGTGTGGCGCGTTAGGGCATAGTAGGTACCTAACTATTTACAAATCTTTGGTCTGGACCAGTGGCTTAAACCATTATATGGCACAGCATGTATTCTAGTTATACTATTATGTGAGTAAGTAGGTGTAGTTAACAATTTGTGTGATGTGTGGCCCGTTGGGGCATAGTAACTATTTACAAATCTGTGGTCTAGACCAGTGGCTTAAAACTTTATAAGGCATAGCATGTATTCTAGTTATAATACTATGAGTAAGTACCTACTTACAAATTGTTAAGAAGACCTGTACATAACAATTTGCATGATGTGTGGCGCGTTGGGGCATAGTAACTATTTACAAATCTGTGCTCTGGACCAGTGGCTTAAACCTTTATATTGCAAAGCATTGTAATAATTCATTGGCTTTGGACCTTATTCAAGGAAATAAGGTGAAATTTGTAAGAACTCATTTAACGAAGTTTTATTTCCCTTGTAAACGTCATTTAGGACTTAGCACGCAACTGGCAATGCTTACAGCATAAATTAACTGCAACTGACGTAAACGGTAGATATTATAAGTATTACGATGTATTGCAGAAAATCTGTGGTCCCAAAAAATCTAATCGAAAATAATTTCAGAAATGGATCGTATCACAATAATTAAAAAAAGGATCTTTTTATAAATGTATGTGTGTACCTCAGTTTCCTTTTCTGAATAACTTGTGGAACAATTTTTGGCATTCGTGGCTGTTGGTCCAAGAGTTGTGGGTTCCATCCCCACGCAAAACAAACAATCGTTTACTAACTCATTTATTTTTTTCTGTTTTGGGTGTTTATTAATTTATTTAGGACCTAGGTCTTAGTTTACATAATAAAAATGACGTTTAATTATTTTGAGTTCAGGGTAATGTTAGTAAAGTTCTTTTAAGTTTATTTTTTCTAAAGTTTTCACTGACAACAAACGTTAAATAGAAAAAAACATTCATAAATCAAAAATACCCAAACAAAATTTAAATCGTATGTGTGGGATATGAAGGCAAGTACTAGAAAGAAAAACATTGTCAATTCAATTTATTGATTTTAATTTACCGAAATTTAGTGTGCAAGTCTGGTGGGGATTTATTCAATACATTTTCAGTAGTAGGTACCTATCTGATAACTGCAATAATCTTTAAAATTGACATTCAGACGCACATAGGTATATAATAGTCAAAGAACTTAACCACGTCTACAACTTACTTAAAATCCAATTTTACTTTGAAAAAAGCTGAAACTCATCATTGACCTTTATATAATCCTTGCGAAACTATAGGACACTTTCACTGATGTTATAAAGTGAAAGTATGTCATCACAAAATCAATGTGTATTATCATTCAAAATAAAAAAGGTACTGTATAAAAGAGGTTTTGCTGGTCGCCAACAGAAATATGTCTCAACTTTCACATTCGATTAGAAATTATGACATTTCAGCTGCTTTTCTTATTATTTTCCGCGGCTTATATGCAGGCGTCGGTAAATTTATTGATATAAATAAATAATAAATGCGCCAGACAATCACACTAATCACCTGGTCTTAAACTAAGGTTTTCCCTTGTACTATGAGCACCAGACAACGGATACTAACGGGGGGCGTCATCCCAGCACACCCAGACCCAAGTCAATTTAGAAAAGTTCGTTTTCCAAATTGACCTGACCGGGAATCGAACCCGAGACCTTTCGCGCTTTGGCCGCCTACCTTAGCCACTGCGCCTTGATAGGTAAGTGCTTTGAAAGTTTAAAGTTAAGTTTGCAGTTTAAAGTTGCTTTTGAAGGATCCCTCGCGGTTGCAAAGAATATACAGTATTAAACAGGGGCATACTTTTAGTTAGCTATGTTGATGAAGCCAAGCTATGTGCAATTACAGCGGGCCCAGTACCAGGCGCGGCAAATGTTCGCAATCACTTATCTGGTCCACGCCCCGTTTGATAAATAAATGTACTTATTATGAGACGGATGCTTCTGCAAGTGTGGTATGAGGCAAAGTCGACTAATCGAAATATTACTTCCCATGTTTTACACGTTAATTTGGGAAACTGTATTTAGTTTGTTATTTTAGTAGGTATCTAATCTGTCTACCAGCCAAAATGAAAACAAATCCATTAAGTAGATTTTGTGAAACATACATCTTTAGTAAAAAGATAAAAGACAAAAGCTCCGAGAGACTTATAACTAAGGATAATGTTAAAAGTTATATTAAATCCAGATTAAGTTAGACAATATACCATAAAGCCAATATTACTAGGCTACACCTGACTTTTTATTCAAAGTCAAAGTCAATATTTTTTTATTCACATAGATTACATTAGTAGTACAGTAGTTTTTTTTTTTACAAATGAAAGCTACACTTATTACTAATTTTGCACTAAGACACACAATATATTGTACAAGTATAAGAAAATAAAACATCAAAGCCGAAAACAAATAGTCGGCCGTAAGACGCAGCTGACAAGTGTGCACCGTCAAAATGAACCATATTTGTCCTGGAACCGAAGTTATGACCATTGGTTCGTTGCCCAAAGTGTTAACCACCGTTTCAACGGGGCAGTGAAAATTCGCAATACCACACTATGGGTCCAATACCCAAAGTCGAAGTTAAGATTTCGACGCAACCTAATAGGGCATACAAACTAATCCCACGACATTATCCACATAATGTATCTTGACTCTTAATGTTCAAGTATCAACGTATATCTACATATTAAGGCTACTACATTTTTTTTTCAATTACAACCAACCAATAACGACCGTAATATAGAGGTAATGTCCCACTGCATAGCAGGGCTAAGGCCAACACCATAGAAATCAAGCCATGGTTACAACAATGGTTCTTGTACTGTATCTCAGAGTTTTTTTACCTATCTATCTCTCATCTACATCTCACTCATATATATATTATTAGCTGGAGAGGGCTAACCACTTTTTCTTGTGAATTATTGTCAGATATAGTAATCTTGTAGTTTTTTTTCTCTCTCGACAACCTATTTACGATCAGCCTCTCCAGCTTAAAATCGGAGAGGGCTAACCGTATGCATCTCAAAAATAAATTTATTAAAGTATTCCAAACGAATATTAAGCAAACCCCCTAACTTTCAAACTAATTATTTCCAATCTTATCAATTTTGTCTGTGTTCACGTCCTAAAAAAACTCCGCTAACGGCACATCAAACGGCTAGATCTTAGACCCACAATTAGGCAAAATGTTGCCATAACGCCGGCCGTAGCCGTTCACCGTTAAACACGGTTGCCTATAAAATAATTAACGTCATAAAGTTATTATCGCAAAACCATAGAGTGCTCCACCGCAGCATTAGGGTGGCCAAGCGCTGGAATAAACTAATTTAGGTGTCTTGCAATATTGTTTACCGTCATTTTTTTCCTCTTCATGCTATAAGTGTTCATAGCTTAACCGAGAGGCAAACGTGACAGAATTTGGCACCGCGTCATCTTTAAGGTTTTGGGTTGGATTCCGGTCGGGTCTATTTGAAAAATGTAATTTTCTATCTTGTCTCGGCTCTAAGTTTGCCTGCTGCTGTCGTTATTTCTAAAACAGGCCTGTTCTTGTTTCTTGTGTTTCAAATAACACAAGTGATCCTTACCACAGAATCAAGGCATGTGATGTCGTCCAATATTTAATAATATCTTTTTTTCTAATGTGTACGCAAAAGATACCTCACACTATTTCGCTACTACTTTTTTGATTGGCACTGCAGACTGCAGTAAATATGGAATTTATTTGAACGAATTTCTGCTTTTATATTAATTATCCTGCTCATATTTAAAAATTGGGGATTCATGCCTATAGTTGATTATTTATAACTAAAAGACACACATACACGCGCGCAAACACACACACGCACGCACGCACACGCACACACAGACACAAACAACCAAAAATCGCGAAAGTGCACGCACGCATTCCTTCTTTCTTTTTATAATTTATGTTTTTATTAAATATAAAATTATTCCAATTTTGTATTTGTAATTTCTACTTTTAACATATAGTGAAACGTTCTGTTACAAAAACGGATATTTAATGTTTAGATGAACCAAACTTAAATTAATTCCAATAGTTGGTCACTCTAGCCGAGTGCTCCGTCAGTTTCCTAGCTGTATAAATCGCATATAATAGTCCTGCCTCGCACAATAACCTGTGCTATAAACTTCTGATATTAATTACGAAATACGCGCTTTTTCATTAGGACGCAATATACGTTCATCATATTTAATTATCGAATGTAAATATACATCAAAATATACCAAGATCATATAACCTAGCTTTTGACGTTTGAAAGCACGTAAGTAAAATACTGGATCATTCAACTTCAATTCCATTATCATTACCAAACATGTCATGTATTGTTCTAGAAGCGAGACCTGCTGGCCTATATGTTAGCGATGGAATAGAGTTTGAACTCTGAAACTATGTTTTGCTCTTTCTAAACATAATAATTGGACAGAGACAAGCAAGATAAAGACTTTCAGATTGCTCAATAACCTACTTACAATAACTTGCAACTAGCTCAATTAGGAGAGCATCACTCGTGTAAAGTGAGTTCTAAACTCACTATGCGAGAGGAGAAGTTTAAATTTTTTCTGTTTCATTCTTGCTAAATCTATATCATATAAAATTGCTGTGCACGCCATTTCGTTCGTGTGGACTATATACTTTTATAGTCGGTTTTACACCTATCTCCCCTAATATTCGAAATTAAAAGTAGTCCATATTTTGATCCAAGTTTCGAGCTATATCTGCGCAAAATTTCATATCTCTAACTTAAAAAATAAATATTTTCCCATACAAACTTTCAAGGGTAGTATTAGCCTCATATCCCCTTATTTTCAATACAAAAAATGGTCTATGTCCGTTCCAGAGGTTCAATGTATACTTTTACCATATTTCATTAAAATTGGTTTTGTGGTTTAGAGGTGAAAGTCGGACATAAAAACAAAGAGACAGACTGACAGACAGATAGAGTTACTTTCGCATTTATAAGATTAGTATATTCCTACCTATATGGATATATCCTCAATCATGAAGCAGAACTCAGATAGCTAACAGGACTTTCCCGGCTGACCTCATGCTCCTCCCGCAATTATTGACAATTCAATTTCAACTTTTATCAGATCCCGACGTACGTACGTGCCTGCGCGGGCGCATAAGCTGTAATTTTACGCGTTATTCTGTAATTAATAGCTTAGTTTAATCATTTACGCTTTCTAAATGTTGGCGTTTACATCTATTAATTATTGAATTATCTTGACGGTTTTAAAAAAATACGGTCGCTTCTAAGTGATTTAATTCCCTTGATACTTAATTTGCAGCCAACTGGTCTTTTTATCCCTTTTGTTTTGTTTTTAGTTTAGTTTAAAAATCATTATGAGCAATAACATATGCTCCTATATTTCTCTGAGATGTCTTCATCAGATCCTGATCTCTTTATTACGGTACCACAAAGTCAAAGTATATGCTTTCCAACAAAAAATAATAATTAACACATAGAAAACAAGAAAGATTTGAAATTGAGAGACCTTTTTTTATTACCTCAAAAAATATCATGATTATCTTACTCTGTTCTCCTAGTTATTTGAATTTTACACAATACAATTTAAAAAATAAAAGTGAATCTTAATTTAAATATAGCCTATGCCTTGACACGCAGATTTTTCCTTGCCAATAGCTACCGAAACAGCCGCACGCCTCCCATAGATTCCCACGTGCGTACACGCATTAAATAAAAGATGGCCGCTCGCAGCTAATGCTAATGTCTGGCCCAAGATATGATATATTGACAGCACGGACAGACGGACACAGGCCGTGCGCCGTGAGTTAGTGAGTTGGTATGAAACAGCCATGTTATTATTTTGTACTTTGCGATCTACGAATGGAAATGTTCCAAGGATTTAATTTGACGCGTAATGTTCTTGTTAGATGATTGACGCCGGATACGGGTAATCGCTGGATGCGAGCTTGAGGTTGTTTATTTATTTAGATCGCTTGTCGTATGTATAATTGCAGTAAGCACGAACTGGCCAGTTGCTATAAAGCAACTTAATTTGAAAAAATATTGGATCCATGCTTTCTTTCTTTGTCTTCTAGCGTGCTCGGGGTCTGGTACGACTATGATTCGAACTGATTATTTTTTTGTGAAATGCTTTTACGCATCTTAGGGAATACACTATAACCTGTCGCTGGACCTCATCATCTGGATAGCTGTGTCATATTTCGGTCAACTACCATAGCCCCACCGGCGGTATGGCCGCCTAAACGACTCGGATCAAATCACCCGTGATGATCAGAAAGGCAGGAGTGGAAGTTGCCTGTCCAACCGAACCACCCCAGCCTCACACTGGAGGCTGTTGGTGCAAAGCCGGCTGAGGTGCCATCAAACGCGCAGCCGACTGGTCTCCATGTATTCAACATCCACAAGCATTAGTCGTTTTTTTCTGAACGCAGAAGTGATTGTCCACTGATCACCGGGATCCTTGTAACTGAATTTTGATCTTTTGTAATCATAGTCAGAGTCAATAGCGTAAAATGCCTTCTAAAGCACAGAAATGTCATTCAGATCGGAAAAGCAGGTCATTCAAGTTTGCAATTCTCTAATTAAATCACGCAACATCAAAGTGTTACCGCACTTGCAGCGATTTTGGTACGAACTAAACTAAACTGAACTAAATCGTTGTACTGTTACACTATGTTTTTTGTTCTTTACAGAACAAAATTGGCAATGGATCAAAGTTAAGATTCGTCATTGTAAAACATACATCTCTACTTCAGTTCTGCAACACTGATTCATCTATGTGCGAAGGATTTAAAGTGAACGATGGCATTGATGCGATGACAGGACGCTTTAGAGATTACAAATAGGTTATCGGTTAGAGTTTACGTTCTAAATAATTATTAAGTAATAATTGCTATGTTTCGACAACTAATTTTAATGGATTTTGATGGATAATGAAGTAATACAACGAACACGCTTCAAAGAGGTTGCTAAGTTTAAATCAGTTTTGTTTGTCGTTAGTTCGTTTTACGCTAAATTTTGTCAGGTTTTGGCTTGTGAACTAAATAACATAGGTACTCGCTTAGTTAGCTTAGCTTAGTTTTGGAAATCTTCCCCTCTAAATATTAAACAAAACAATACTTAAAAAAATATTGCCTGCTTCATCCAAAATACCATGAACTCCGAACCCATTAAGAACGAACTAAACTACAAAATGTTAAAATAATGCATCACGACTAAAGTACGAGGATACTAAAATATATGGCCAGCCAATTAAAATAAAAGCAAAATTATAAGCTGTCGAAATTAAAAACCAATTAGTAAATATTTCATTAAAACTTCTTTTAGAGTGAATACGTAGGTATTTAGTTAGATTTCAACGATATTCTTTCTCATTGTGAAAGTTGAAATAAAACCAATTACTTCAAATGTGCCTACATATGTTGCCTGATATACTTAAAATACCTGGTAGTAAGTTATAATATTTACTTGTTTGTAATCCCAGGACTAATTTATGTGTTACATTAGGATCATAAAATTATTTCATAAATAAATGGCTTTTTAGGTTACGTCTCAAACGCTCCTTTTAATTCTAATGAATTTACAATCATGAGTCTTTGTACTAGTAAATTATCATCAATCACTATACAGATTACTTGCAATCTTGTTTGTAGGTATATTAAAGCTTAAACCGGATGACTAACAACCAAGGATTATAATTGCAAGTTATAAAATCGCCGTAAAATTGTTCATTAAGATCCATTCCGCTACAAAATCCTTATCCGCAGTGTAATTGTCAACTAACGGACCGTGAACACCTAACTGAGAACAATTAAAGATAATGTCCAATAAAAAAAGTCCCGGCGAACCGAGACTAATTTATACAACAATAATTCTTGTCAAACCAATCTGAGAAGCCATCATTATTTTGCATTCATTTCGTGTTAACCAATGAGTTGCGCGATCACTCCTCCCGCGCTAGACTCGGCCAATCGCCGGACGCCATTTGAAAAACAATAGAACATAAAAAATTACGTCACGCTCTGCGCGTGCGACGTTTTAATTCGTAAGCTGTGGTTGTGTGAGTTCTTATGTTATTACGCCTCTAATGTCTCAGGCAGTTTCGTTGAACAATATGGCTTGGAAGGAACATCAACCGATGATATTGTTATTTTTAATACCAGAACAAAAAATGTATATTTTTTTGTTTTATCTTGTTCTATTGGAAAACATCACATACATTGCTTTGATTCTGTTGTAAGTAGCTTAAGCACTTGTATTACAGAGGTCCGGCCCGCTTGCCTCTCGGGTACGGAGATCGTCAATTACCGGTTAACTTTTGAAATTTTATAAATTTTAAGTAGAATATTTACTACAATGTCATACAATTAAATTTATGACGTCATTCCCTGAAAGATAATAATTGATTCATTCTATTAAAATAATAAAACCACTTTTGTTTCGGATACCTACAATATAAAGTTACTTTAACAAATGGCCTTGTCTTCGCACATACTAGGTCTCTTAGCTGTTACAACACCTTTAGGTAATATTAACCCCTAATTTGCATATTATTCTAACTCCAAGCCCACAGTCGCTCGAACAAGGCCCAGTGCTGAACAAAGGCATTTTCCCAACACGTTCCAGAATAGAAAGCAGACAGGGATTCCAACACTTAAGCACTCCTAATTAGGGGTGAAAACAACACCTACGGGATTCGCTTCCTAACGCCAAGGCGTTATTAAGTAGGGCTGCCACACAAAAAAAATGCAAATAGTAGTTTTTGTGTGATTAATGCAAAATACTTTTACATTGTATTAATAATTCAGAAAATCTAGTATTGGCAAAATTTAAAATTCGACAAAAAAATTGAATAACTGAAAGGACAAAAAAATAAGTCCTAATGAAACCACTTTTACTTTATTTTATATCCGTTCTTCATTTAGCACTGTGACTTTACGAGTAGGTACGAGTATGTATTTGTTGTAAAGATTATTAGATTTTAATGATGGCGTTAAATAAATTGTTGCTTCTAGTTCACCTACAATTAGGAACCAAATGCTTGAAAAATTGGATTAAAGTTGAAAATAAAATATCACACTAATAAAATCCTCATCTGACTTAATCATGTTGCTATCTGAGACCATGTTAAGTAAGCAATTTCCGTGCTCATAGTTATATATGCTCATATTTTATTAAGTTCTGTGATTATATCTCTAGGAAAACAATGTAGAGACCATACACGCTGTCAACAATGATTATTCGATGAGTGATGAATTGAAAAGGAAAAAAAATGACTGGGTAGGCATTAAATAAGATTTTATTGTTGTAATTTCTTAGCACATGATGATAATATAATATCAATACAACGATAAAACACCATGTTTAAAAACTTCGTAACGCCCACAAAATTTCACAATTGAATGAGATTCTTAAAGTATTTGCGAATGAAGAAAAAAGCTTAATTTATCCCCTATCTGCGTTTGTAGTTTAAATGAGAAGAAAAAAAAATGCCTACTGTCGTCCAAAAGCTCTTGCAACTGGTTTTAAATCATAGAAATAAATAAATCAGATAACATCATATATAGTGTCCTGATTTTATAATAAGAAGCTATTGCATTCGTATAACAGAATGAAGATACAATTATTGTATCACACAAATAAACTGACTTTTGAATTAGATTTAACTGTATGACACTATAGACCTTTATTGAAATGTACGTTATGATAGGGGGCCAATAATTTGTTCTTATTTTGCATGGAACCCAGATCTACGAAAAGTAATAAAATGATCAAAGAATCCAACGCTATGCCGCGATAAACTCATACCTAATATTGCCACCCTAAGAAATCGACCATCACCACCATCAACATTATAATAAGTATATAAATCTCTGTTCTACAAGTTTTAACTGGCAACCCTACTACAGTGGAAGGCGTTGCGTGTAATTAGAGATTGTATACATTAGCGAGTACAAATAAAGCACAATGCAGCGAGCAGAGCCTGGCGCGGACATTAGTCTTCAGAGGTCGCCAGTTTTACCCCGCTGCGGGCAGACGAGCTCATACACAGAAGCTTAGTTTAACTACAGGTTAATTTCAGTTACATTAAATAAAGGTTAATGAAAATATTCAACAAATAAAATACGTCATTCATTAACGAATGCCATTTAAAAACACGTTTGTTTGTTTTGAAACAGTTATAGATTCACGATTATTGGGCGAATAAAAACCCTAAAACTTTTGGAAGGGATACGATGAATAAAAAATGTATGTTTTAAATAAAAATATTTCAAATAAAAAGTATACTTCTAGATGTATGTTATTCTTCCTAAACTAACGCTTTGTTCTTAATCTTAAACATACCAAAAAATGTTACTCTAATTGTATTACTCTTTTACTTTGACACAGACACCTTTGCTTAAAACTTTAACCACGAAAAATTAAGCATATGTAATCTTAATAAAAGTTTAAGGTTAAGGTTTGGTTTAAATCCTTTGAGTATCTAACATTGTTATAATTGGGCCATCCACACTGAAATGACACGCACTTTGCTAATTTTAAAAACATAGCAATGTACCTATATAACAAAATGTTTAATATTTTAGCAGCTATTTCAGACTCCAAGTTAAACCGCGTCCTCGCAAAAGTGCAACCGGCCCTCTACCTCCGCAACGGTGGCATCGCCAGTCTAATTAACATAAACACCAACTCCCAGCTTATTTATACATTATACATCTCTTATATATTTGTCTAAAACAACGGCCGGCGAAGTGATTATTCACGCTAAGAAATTGTTTCTAAATTGATCTAGATTTTATCGGGATTGAGACAGAGTGTTAGGATAAGTGCTTTTCTTGCTACCAGTGTTTAGTTTGGTTTATCTGGATTGTGTCACCGGCCTCGTCTCTTTGTGTGATAAATCTTTTTGGATGAGTTCAGATAGAAATATGCGATACGGGATGGAACTTTGTGTTTATTTTGCAACCGGAGAATTCGTTAGCAATCGCTATTAAGATAAACCACTTTTATTGCTTTTCAATTGAAAGATATGTATTGTTTATGGGTTGGATAGAATGGAAATAGCACACATATGTATATTGTAGGTATCTTAAGTGATAGTTTTGTTGAGAGATTGAAAAAATGTTTTGTTTTTCGAAGTTGAGGGTTCAAAAAATTTTGTGCATCAACAGTTTTGAGTATTTTTTTTTTTAAGTTTCTTGCCAATTGATCAAGGAATTGCAGTTGGACATTCAAATTGAAGGTTTTAAAAGGTTTGATTAAATATTTTATCGGTTTAATTAAATCGGGTAACAAATACCCACGATTAATAACCTTACTTGGATTTTTTTTTGTATAACTGTGGTTACGTTTAAGATAAATATTTTAAAATAACTATTTTTAAATAACTGATCTGCCTTGAGAAACACTTGACCACTCCGGTAGCCATTCCAAATGCACGCAAGTGTACCCGTAAATAAATATGGGGACGAGCGTACACTTATTACAGTGGCGTGCAGATTTATGGGGCCCCTTGTTCTGAGTTAATGGAGTTCTAGAGACTCCCATGGCGTACCGCGATATTTGCAAATTGGTCGTCGTTACTGTAAATATGAGTTTTGCATTATAGCTTTATGGATGATCTTTCTTGATTACAATAAAGTTCAAAGTCCTCATAGGTTACCTATTGTTAAAAAATACTGCTTACGAGAAGTTTTTCTTATTCTGGTAATTTTTTCTTTATTTTATCCAAAGTCAAACATCAGGTATTTTTCCGGTTCGTAACAGTAAAGCCCATTGTTTTGTATATTAAGGAGTTCAAAAAGCCCTTATATTACACAAAACAATAACATGCCTAAATAGGGCTTTAAAAAATTATATCAAGTTGAGGAATAATGGTTTGTGCACTCCTACAGTAAGACAAACTTTTGTTGTACTTAAATTTCTCGCTTCTATTGACAAATTATTTATTATAAGGTAATCTTTTTAGACGACATTTAAGATGTTATTCAAAAGGACTGCTACTAATTATCCGGCTTCCAAGAAGCAACCGGTCAAAACTTGACTTTTGTTTTCTCAAACTTTTCACAATAACACATGGTCTTGAATGAATAGGGGTTGCAAGCAACCATTTTGTAACAAAAAAAAAGATAGCTGGTTTTTACCAGCACATTTGCCTACTCAATGCCTAGGAGCTAAAAATAAACCGGACGATTTGTACTCATCTCCAAAGCGCACATGTACTCAAAACACAATTTTAATTAAATGAAAGAACCCGTATATGCAATAGCTGCCCTTCGTAGTACTCGAAATATGGATGTATTTTTCATAAATAAATTTAAATATCCTTTTCAAAGGGCATAAATTCACAAGGACAGAGTATACGGTAGCATGGGACTCACGCAAACTAATTAATATGGAGTATGCATCGATTTATAGGCGTTTGACTTGGAGTTACGCGTTGCTCAATGAGGATACACACGGGAGGCTGTTTTGGCGAGCAGGACATCATCTGTTGGGTGCGCATACGCAGCCAAGATGTAGCCTCTTTGTAGTCTTTGTACAGAATTATTGAAAATGGTGAGCAATAGTCCATTAAAAAGATAGATTAATGTGGGTAACGCAGACATTATAGTAACCACTTCTTAGCATTTTGTAAATCATTGTAGTCTTTGTACAGAATTATTGAAAGTGGTGAGCAATCGTCCATTAAAAAGATTAATGTGGGTAACGTAAACATTATAGTAATTACTCCTAAGCATTTTGTAAATTACTAGCGGATCCGATAAATGTTGCCCCGGTCTGAAAAGCAGGCATCGAGTGCAGCACCATTTATTGGGATCAAAAACAGCATATTAAAACTAAAAAGTAAGTACTAAAGTGTGATGGGAATAATAATGACGACACAGGCTATGGGGCTGTTGTGAAAAATAACCACTTTTACGTGATGGGCTATTTTTGACTTGAAAATGACCAGAATGTCACTATGAAATTTCAGTGACCAATCACGTAGCAATTGGACTGTATGCTTACACGTAATGACATCTGTCGGATTTTCCATGCTAGGTAGCCCTCGGTGTGTGCCACTAACCTAATTTTATTGTAAACGTATACTTGTCATCGTTGTACATCTCTTCTCCACAAATCGACACCTGCCAGCAAGCTTGACAAATTGCTCACCCGTACCTCCCTCAAGTTCAGCATAAACCTTCTCAAATTACAATCTTGTCTACACAAAGCCATAGATACAAAACAGATGCTATCTCTCGGTAGTTCTTGTACTTGAAACTGAATACGTTTTGGTGACGATTCTACTGCGTTCTTACCGTGATGGTTTATACCGACTATAGCGGGTACCGTTACTTCTATAATTATCTTAACTTTATTGTAACGAGAGCTTTTAAAGGCCATTTGGAGCATACCTTAGTTTTTATTTCGAAGTATTCGGGTTACATAGAGATTTGAAGGAAACAATACTATATGTTGTCTTTCTGTGTTAACGATTTCAACATTATCTCTGATTAATCTGAATAAATAATTTTACTTAATATTTTACCTCCACACCAGAGAGGCGAGAGTGCTAGAAATTGGCGTCGCGCCTCTTTTGAGGTCCCGGTTTCAATTCCCGGTCGGGTCAATATGATTTTCTATATTGCTTCAGGTCTGGGTGTTCTGGTATCTTCGTCGTTTCTAACTTCTATAACACTATATAAAGCGATGGCCCAGTAGAACAACGGTCAGTGTTCTTCCTAATCTAAGATTACAGCGGGTTCGATTTCCACCCACGACAATTATTCGCGTGATACATTAGTATCTGGGTGTTTATGAGTGGATTTCTATATTTTAAATGTATGAATATTGCATCGGTTGAATCTTTAGACATATTGTTTCGTTTGCAGATTTTAGAGATACGTTATAGTACAGTTTTAAAACTAGCTTTAAATTAGTTTAACATCATAATTTGCATATTTATTTAATTAAGACCAAGGTTGTGTTTCCCACAAGTATAAGTTTACAATCAAACCGATTTTAAGATAAAGTATGATAATTACTTAGCAGATAACATAAAATGACCACAGCGTATTATCTATCACAAAAAGACGATGTTTATCTAATTACAAATATCACTATTAATTTCGTAATTATATCTTTATGTGAATCTTCAGATGAGTTATTGGAGAACGATCAGATAGGTTGTTTAAACAGGAATATAAATATCTTTCATTCTTACATCGATTCTTATAATTTATGAACATGTTCGAAAACGAGATTTCAGTATTCAGTAGATACGAAATACTCGTAAAACAAATTAAGTTAAATCCTACCTAAATCATAGCAATAAGAGTTTAAGAAAAGTCACTCTTTAACTCACTTGGACTCACGTGAAAAGATCTGTACTAAACTGTGTATTCATATTTTCCCTTTTTTTGCTGTAAGGCTACATTTCTAAAAAACCTAACCTCATTTTTTTTTCATAAACTACAAAATCTTAATAGTCATTGATCATTTCTCGTCATTTACTGCTCCGCATAGAAACTTCTTTCACAGTATATTTTTACTCATCCTACTTCTTAAAAATAGCATTCGTTAAGGCCATTGGTGTCATGTTAAATTGGATCTCACGCACTGGCTCCTGTTTATCAATTTATCGCTCTCCAGACGGGAACTTGATCGTGAAATTGAGATAAGACTCTCAGGGGTGGATATTTTCTCGGGTAATGATGACTGAGAAAATATACGACTGCGGTGTAGATGAAAAAAAACATTAACAGAATCTGTGTACGTAATTTAAATTCGATCAAGTCGGTTGACGGTCAAACAAACTTTTTAAACGTGTTCAAAATTAGAACATTTGAAGAAAAAATATAATCCGTTCCGAAAAAAAAACATCTAGTTATCGATATAGCCTAGTCGTGTTTGAACCAATTTTTAAGTTATTTTTTGTTGGAAAAGAAATATCCCTGCAGTAGGACTATGGTACGGAAACGGAAGGATCTGTCGATATCATCCTAGAGGAATCGAAAAGAAGTAGGATTTTTTGCTAAAAATTATTATTCTATCACTCATTATCCTAATAAAAAGTCATGCGTTTTAATACTTACGATATTTTATCCTACTACTTTATTCGCAGAAACCTTCTTATTGCAAATGTCTCTTTTTAATAAACTTCACTAAAAGCGTCCTAGGAAATTTCTCCGTCTAATCATAACACTGGTCAACAAAATTTTGTAACAAGAAAGGTGCTGGCTAATTTTAAATTACCTACCTATCCTCATTTTATAACCATATTTATTTTGATTCCATCAGATCTAGTTTTCGTGTTACAGCTACTACCCATAAAATTAACAATTAACCATTTTTGTTTTACTTTCGCATTCAACGAATTCGTTTATTTGAAGAGCATAATGGTTTGTTCTGTTTTAGTGAAGTGATTCTTCAATAATGTCAAGAAAGTGTAAAAATGATCCTGACATGTTTTGTTACATAAAATTTGTGGTGACATTACTTTCAAAACTCAGCGAAGGAATCTGACACCATTAGTAACTAAGTTATATGAACAGTAATTTGGTTTTGTCATCGGTCAACGAGACAAAACGTGGGTTCTACACTTCTGTTGTGTTACATGAGTGGGTTTTCTCACTGGATGAGCGAAAAGATCCCGATTTATGCCTTTTGCAATCCCTATGATTTGAACGGAACCAACAAACCACTCATCTGATTGTTATTTTTATCTTACTGATACAAAAGGTATTACAATTAAAACAGAAAGTAAAATCAAGTATCCTGATCAGCTAAACGACCAATCCCTCATAGTGAAGATCTACCGGTACCAGAACCACCTCAAACTAGCGAACTGTCCCTTACGCCACAAGTCGAATAAGAGACATTGGATCCTGACTTTCAAGAAGCTTCCTCAAGAGAGAAAAAGGGTATATTTGTTGGCTCCAAATAAATCAGGCAATTAATCAAAGATGATGTATTAAAAGAAAAGCTTATTAATTTAGACAAATCAGCTTGGGAATCTTACATGAAAGGAACTTTAAATTTTCTAGAAAATCACCGATCAAGTGACACATATAAGGGTTTGGGCTATAATATGTCATTGAAAATACATTTTCTCCATTCTCATTTAGATTTCTTTCCTGAAAATTTGGGCGTCGTCAGCCATGAACACGGGGAAAGATTCCATCAAGTCATCTCTACCATAAAAAAACGATATCAGGGCAACTGGAGCCCACGTATGCTAGCGGATTGCTGTTGGACATTAAAACGAGACGTCCTTGAAGCAAAATACAGACGAAAATCATAAAAGTAAACTTTTATTCATGTAGCAATAAGTCGAAATAACTTCTTTTTGTTTGTGAAAATTCCAAATTTCAAAAATGCTATAAAACGGTATCACAAAAAAACTATTCGTATTTGAACCATTGCAATTTTATTTCTAGTATCTTTATCGTTATCCTAAACGTAACTAGACAAAAGTTGTCATGTTACACGCAAAAAATGTTTTTTTGTTGACCAGTGTAATTAAAAGCTCCGCCTACAATTCCTTTACATCGATCGTTCATTGACAAGAACGCCGTCAAAGAACCAAACGGAGAACCGAGATATTAATAAAAATAAGTCTAGGTATCTTAATAGAAGAACTTATTGAGACTTCCAAGTCAGCTGCATTTTCTTAAAGGAGCCAAGAAAATGATGTCCGATCAGGCATTCGGATAGCATGGATAAGCCATATTTATATAATATTTTTTTTAATATTTTATGGAAACTGTGCGCGACTAAAAGAAATGCGTAATGCAATATTTTTAAGAATTAAGAAAATAATTAAGAAAGAATGAATAGCCGGTGGAAAATAGTGAGACATTTATTGAGCTAAGACTATGACAAAACCATTATAAAAGAAAAGTAACAAAGACAAATTAATTAAAATAAGATTTAAACTATAAACAGGTGCAACCTGCGCACTTTTGTCGGAGAGCTGGTGTTTACCCCGTTCTCTGTGTTTTTCACAGATTTTTTACTGATAACAAAAGTTTGTACACATGCTAAAAATACTATTGTTTTTCTTAAATACGTTTGAAAAACTAACTTTTATATTGTATTTATTGCTTGGTGTGCGATGTACGGTAAAGGTTAAAACATGCAGTTCAATGATAATTAGGTATAATGCCTACGTAATAGATGCAGTACAATGTTCAAAGAGCTAAATTTCCCGTTTATTAAACAAGACAGTATTATGACAAATGTAATGAACGTATTATTTGATTGTTGTTGATAGTTTACTCATAATAAAATACAGTGAGTTTGCAAATGAACTGTGAAAAAAAAATTTAAAATCTAGCGGGCCAGTATGGCGATGCTAACGGATATCACAGTGTCAAATCCGTTATCTCTTGCTTACCATCAAACTGAGAGAAACCAATATACTGTGCTTCTATAAAAAATGGCAAACGAATTAAGTGGACTGTTGATGCGTCTCTAAAAAGATCATTTGAAACCTTTTTACTAACATTTCCGGTTAGTCTAGCGGATTTAAAATCGCGCATATGGAATTATTTATTACGTAAAATTCCGTCGGCATATCCTCAAAATATCGTCATGGCAAGTTCATAACGGCAGTGCCGGATAAAATTGCAGGTAGCATAAAGGAAAGCGGGCGGATATAGAAAATCCCTCAATACCAGCCGCGGCTCAAAGCTGGGTCCGCTCGTAATCACTTTGGATATCGTACATATAATGTCAATGGATATTCTATGTATTTTGTGTTGCCGGCCCTGTTCTTTAGTATTGTCGAGTTTGTGTGTGAGAAATAAATACAGTACGTACATACATACATATGTAATTAACCATCCGGTTTGATTATTAACTTTTGCTAAAAGAATACTTAATAGCGCAGATAACCAAATATGATGATAATTATTCATCAGAAATAAATCACCATAATTATGATTTTTTGGAAATTGAATTTACGTTTTTTCAAAAGTGATTTTACTCTTTACGTGTTTACCATTTCTTTTTAAATTGGCAGTTAATTAAAAAATATTTTTTCTACATGACAGGGATCTGTCGTATATAAAATGGACTTTTTAGACATGTTAAATTTAAATAAATTCATAAAATTTTTACTGGTGATGAATAACTTCGGTTGACAATTTAATGTATAATCAGCTGTAGACAAAAGACAAACAATGTGATTTTATTTCACTCTATAAGGTAAAGCCCTTTCAAAAACAATGAAAAAGTCCAAACCGAAAGAAAACCAATAACATCAAAAACGCATCCGCAAACAATCAATTACGAACAAGCAACTGTCAAAGAAAACTTCGGGAAAACAGGTAAAGCGCGAAACTCGAACGGGAACAAAACATTGATTAATGACGAAATGCACTCGAAAACAAACTGTCGAAACTTCTTCAAATCCGCGATACAAATGCCTTCGGAATAACCCTCCAAAATAATGGTTTCCTTTATCGTGCCACTCGCCCTAACCACCAAAATCTAAACATACTACTCTCAACTCTGTGTTCATAAGTTTAAGGTATAAAATCATTTGGGAAAAGACACTAGGGTAAACGCTCAAAGTATTCGACACAACATTTTCTTTTACGTTTTTTGTTGTGTCGAGGAAGCGGAACTAGCGTGTAGGGACGTGTGTTTCCTTTTTTTTGTTGAGAAATTGTTTCGATGCCATTAAGCCGTTGACAGATCGCCTCCATTGAGTAATGCCCTTGAATTGTTTGCGAAATGGGGATACGGCATTTGTGTGACAATGGGTGGAAGGGACGATTAGTGTTTTATAGGAAGATGAGCGTTTGTGTGTGAACGTTTATTGCGGAGGGGGTGAAGCAATGATTTGTTAACCTGTGAACGGTAGAATTAATGGTGAGGAAGTAGGGGAAGAGTCAGGTTAGTCGGGATGTTTCATTCATAGTTTTAAACATAGTCGCTTCCCTCTGTCTTTCCTTATTTATGCTTAGATCTCCAAAACTACGTTACAGATTTTGATGAACTTTTTAACGGGTTAACTAAAGATATAAGGATTCAAAAAGAAGGTTCATTTTGATAATGGATACTTCTTTTTGGCTGCGGCTTTGCTTAAATTTGAGGTATCATGGTTCAAGTTTAATTTAGGCAGATAGTTTTCATTGGTAACTCAGTCCCAAAATTTCAGTCTATGAGCTGATTTTAAGCTTCCTACCTTGAAAACTGCAAAAACTTCTCTATAAAAGGGTTGAGGGCAGGTTTACAAAAAAATATGAACATTTTATTTTGTTTGTAAAGATTTATAAATAGTTTCATGTCTGGTAGAGGTAACAACAACACCAACTGACTGTTTTTAAATTATAGTTGTACCTAAGGCTATGAGAATCATACTAATACATACAATACAAAAGAGACTGGGGGTGCAAACCTAGCACACTCAAGTCAGTATCCCTAATTGACCTGACCAAGAATCGAACGTGAGACCTTTGTTGCTTTCGGTGAACAAATTTTTCATTATTTGATGATATAAGTCGACTGCTAAGACAGATACGATATGAAAACTGCTTCAAATTCAAATCTATATTGCTTGTCACCTAGGGATAAGTACATGTGACGCCCTGTAGCGAGGACGTTGCTATGATTCTAACTTCTATGTCTGGTTTACAAAAAACAACAGCAATTTTTCATTTGATCAAGATGCGTTGATTGATAAAGATGATGGAAATAAATTGAAAAATTCAAACTTCCAGTCCCCTGAACTACGAGTTTGTAGTAGTTACAAAGTTGCATATTTTCCAACTAATTAGGCCAGTTTTAGCTTGACGCTTTTATCAGGTTCAGTGGCCAATTAATGCCCAGGTGAGCAGCAGATATGCGTTGCGTGTTTTGTTTACTCTATATCGTAAACATAAACAAATAAACATTATCTTTAAGCTTACGGTCAGCAAATTGGATTTTTTTAATTTTTAAGTCAACGGAAAAAATGGTCTCTCACAGTTGGGCAGAGGAGATTTTTTTTGTATTTCTTCTGGAATATCATAATTCGCTAATGTCGCTTGTTGTTAAATAATAAATCTATACTAATATTATAAAGAGGAAAACTTTGTTTGTTTGTTTGTTTGGTTGTAATGAAAAGGCTCAAAAACTACTGGACCGATTTCAAAAATTCTTTCACTATTCGAAAGCTACATTATCCACGAGTAACATAGGCTAAATTTTATTTTGGAAAAAAATAGGGTTCCGTAATATATTTGGGTTTTTCGGACACAAGGTGTAAAAAATCAACCAAAAAAGTTACTTATTTTGCGTACGCTGCCTAAACTATAAAAGATAGAACTATGAAATGTTCTAATTAATTGTAGATCTTATAAATATCTACAAAAAACTCCGCAACACCTATCTATGTCGAGTGAGGCACAACAACCATTTTTTAAATCTTGAAATTTTTTGGACTACTTTTAAACGCATTTATTTTACTCATTCTATTAATCCTTATCAAAATAATTTCTTTCATCACTAAGTACAGTTAATGTAGATGATATTTGGTCTTTGAATTATTAAAATTGGATGTTTAGTTTCGAAGTTATGGCGAAATTAAAATATCACGATTTCTGCTGCACGGCCCGTTGCGAAGTGAGCGTCACCAAGGTGGGGGTGCGCGTGCGGGAGGGGAGTTTAGATCTATGAGTGAGGTACCCGCGCGGCTCAGCCGCGTGGTCGGCTCCGTACGCAGCGGTCGTGCGCGAAGTCTAATAATTTTCCTGCGATATTTTTTAGATTTGTATTTTTGTATGTTTGTAATGGATAGGCTCAAAAAGTACTGGGCCGATTTAAAAAATCTTTCACCAATAGAATGCTACATTCTTCCAATTTGACATAGGCTACAAAATTAGGAATCCTTGGTAAAATTTGAAAAAAATCAACAGAAAAGCGGGAAAAATTCTCTAAGGCGAAACGAAGTTCGCCGGGACCGCTAGTAATTTATATATGTATAGGCATACAAAACGATCAAAATACAATTATACAGAATAAATTCAAATCAAAATTTTGGTTTCCCATAATTATTTTATTTTGATTTAAGTGCGGCAACAGCTAATTTTTGTTTTTAAAGTGTAGTGATGTCTTTTTCACATGTTACGTGGATGTACGTGATTGCAATAATTTAACGAAGCGGCCGCGACCGTAGATATCTAAAAAAGTTAACTTGTCTATAGGTCCTGATTTTTCATTAGTCAAATCAGTTGACACATTAGAATGTTAATAAGTCTGAAAAAATAAAAATACATTTCTGAAATTTTAAGAGGATTTGGAAATGATAAGTAAACATAAAATAATACTTTTACTTGCAATTCCACTTGCAAGAATTTCCTCCATAGAAACACGACAAAGGTCACACATCTTAAGAGACTGAATTATTTCGTATGTAGTTACCATCTTGAAGTTATATTGGACAACATCACATACATTGCTCTGATTCTGTGGTAAGTATCTAAAGCACTTGTGTTACAGAAATCAGAAACAACGAAGGTACCACAACACCCAGACCCAAGACAATATAGAAAAGTTCGTTTCCCATATTTACCCGACCGGGGATCTAACCCGGAACCTCAGAGATGGCGCGACGCAGTCCGGCACGCTTGCCTCTCGGCTACGGAGGTCGAAGTTACATAGCCATGACCAATTTTTTTTTCAATCTTAGAGTTATTTCGATTACTTTAGTTCTGCTATACGGATATTCTGATTTCTAAGTAAATTACGCATAAAAACTCTTTCCCACAAATGATGATTCAGGATTCCAATAAAAACCTTTAAAAACATACCACAGTTAAAAAATAAACCTACAAATTGCTTGAAAGTATTTTGCTGGCGTTGCAACAGGTGGCTCAATAATACATGTTAAGTATCCCTTATCCGTGTTGCTCATCAGTAAACCCAATTAACGGTAAACGTTTACATCTAACACGCGCTTTTATGTCACACAGCATAGTGTTAAAAATAGATTGTCACGCAACCACTAGGTATTGTATAGTCTAGAAATTGAGTTGATGTTTTGACTATCAACATAAGTGGAACAACAATATACGCAAAGTGGCCGGCTAGCAAAATAGTTGAGAATAAAAATCATACGCATTTTCTCAGTCGTATTTATTGGAGATGCGTATATCCTACAGAGGACTATAATGGGTAAAAACAAAGGTTACACATAGGTACCATGATATTAATCATGGTATGTCAAACCTACTTTGTTCAATTTATTATAATCCATACTTTATCATAATGCTCCTTCAGAACCTAAATATCATATCTAGTAATGTACGAATACGCTCATGATACATTTTATGAATTTAAAACACTTTATTTCACATATAAAATTGATTAAAAACTACAAAATGGTGACAGAATTTAAATTACAAATGACAGGTGTTTTAACTCATTGCATTCGTACGAAAACGTAAATTTTATTACTAAAAACACATAATGTAGAGATAAAGCAATGTTTATGCGAGTCTCCATTAGAATAACATGACTTAAAAAATGTAACCGCGTGAATTCCAGTGACATTTGTAGTGTGAAGACGAAGCACCAACAAAACTACTAAATCCCAGCTTCAAACATCTGTCCGCGACTTTTTCTCACAGCCTATTGGGAATTAATTTCCAATATCACGCATTTTCCCACGGCATACAGTCAAGCGCAAATACGATTCCGATTTATCATTCAATTTTAGGCCTTAGCGCACTGACTTAAGCTATGATGCATATCTTTATCATTGATGGTGACTGTATAATGGAATCAAAGCCATACTAAATCAAGCCTTGTCTATGCTGACCCTTGCACGCCGTAACTCTTCGCGGCCGATATGAAGCTGGTAAGCTGAAAACACCATCTAAAGAATACTGCAGTATGGAAATTTGGAAAAAACGCACTTATGCAGTCAAGTATAACTGAGTTTATTCTAGGGTAATATCTAGCGTAGCTGTAATTCCACATCTATTACAAAATAATATAGGTAATTACAAATACATTTAAAACTAGATAGTTATAAACAGCTGAAAGGTGGTAATACAAAATAAAATTGACAAAATTATTTTTTATTATTGAGTCAGTTTTTAACGATAAACGAGACCATTTTTTTTTTAATTTTAACTATATTGTGAATATTTCAAAAATACAAATGATGGACTTAATGCCAGGTGGAATTCTTTACTATTCAACCCAACAGATTTGAGCAGAAAATGATAAACATTAAGATTTATGACCTTTACTTTTTCAGTAAGTGAAAAACTTTTTTTTTTCAATATTTTGTGCATTGTATTTTTTCATATTTATTAAATTTTTGTTAACTTCGAAATTATTATTTCTATTAAAAAGGATGAAAGAGGGGAAAGGACGATAAGAATTTGCTGCTTTCTGGAAAATACTTATATGGTATATTGAGCCAATAGTTTGAGTTTACCTGTTTTGGGGTCGCTTATTGATTGGCACAGACTTGCAGATATAAAACGGAGGCTTAAATAATCGACATTATTGTCTGAATTTAGGATTAGAACTAATTGATCTTAGATTCCGGACTGTTTTATCATTGTGCCTAATAGTGTCGCCAGTAGAAGACCATTTTACTAGTACTAGAGTCATTAGTTACTGTTTTATTTTTTTACCACTCGTTAAACGTTACCTAATACTGTTTGGTGACAATAGTGACCTGTTGAAATGTAAAAAATGTGTGGTAGAAATCACAACTTAAGACTTTTACTCGACAAAGTGACCTTTAGTTCGTAGGTTGTATTTCCATAAGATATATAACCTTTTATCCTGTTCCAAATTCAGCTTAACTATCTTTTATTTTAAACAAGGTACACACATAATACCAGTGCTGCAGCAACTTCTATGAGCTGATGTATCAAATCTGAGGCCGTTCCTTGTTGACCACAATTATTTGACTTTTAAAAGTTATTTTTATTCTTGTGTTACCTACTTTTAGTTATATATATTTCATGTTCAACTGTATGTTGCCAATAACATGTATTTCTTTCTTAATTTGTTCCTTTCTTTATAAAAATAAAACAAGAAAATTAGCCTTTTATTGGATTAGCATATTAAAATGGTCAGTCCTGAACCTGATCTTGCTCCGGTCATGTGGGTCTCCTGTTATCGGATTAAGAAAGTGAAAGAAGAGAGTGCGCATGTATTGTTCCAACCCTACAAGACGAGTCTTGCTCAGTTGATGTTTGTACTTGGACGGCTAGGACTCTATTATTGAAACTCACTGATTTTTGTTAATTGACTCGGAAAGACTCCGCGTGGTAGCGGTGTATGTGTTTAGGTTTTTAGTTATTGGGATCTAATGTAACCTGCAACCAATAGACGATATCAGCCACTTCATGATAAACTCTTATAGTTCGAAATAAGTTCTTATATCAACGATTTGATTGCACGGTCGACAACTAATCATGGTAAACACTTGAAGTTAGATATTATTTATTATGCGCACAACGTATTAAATGAATAAAACAATGCTTAGATAAAATAATTCAAAGTTGGCTTGGGGGCTCGTTACGTCACTTTAGGTGGATTATAAATAAATGTACCAACTAATAACGTCATGCGACAAATCAATTTCATGTATGTCTGTCATTTTATAATTAGATGGAAAATGCAATACAATATCTACGTATATTAGAAACAGAATTTTTTTATCTCTCCTTGCAGTGCGGGAATCGAACCCACAACCTGCACGTATCGCGCGTGCTGCTCTTCCAACTGAGCTAACCGCAAGTTATCGTAGGCGATGAATTTTTTATTCTGTATCAACCCCTTAGTGCCCTCTGCCGAATATGTTTAGAACTACATACTTATCGGCCTGTGGTACATTCGTTGCAGAAATTTTTTAAAACCATGGAATCGTAGACACCTTGGCATCTTAATCGATTTTCTATTTTTATAGTACTTACACATACAAATGTTTACAGTACCGCAAGGGGAGATAAAAAAATTATGTTTCTTATATTTAAAGTTCGCTAGTAGGTACTGCGTAGAGTAATATAAAAATAAAAAATCTATATCTACGTATCTCTTACTTTCGGATAATCAAATTTTCGAATAAAAAAATTATACGTAGCTTACGTTCTTATTATTCAAGAAGATTCATTGCAACTATTAGACGCATGCTGAGCGATTTTACAACGCATGTAAGTAGTAAAGTCACATGGCCTTTTGGACTTTGAACCGGCTATCTGTTAGTTTATGGTTATTACTCAAACCCAAGCTCATTAGTGAACAGTAGCGAAACGTTTTATTTGACGAATAAATTAAATTGCCATACCCTAACATTATAGAAATAATTTCCATTATTCATTCCTTATATGGCTCAGACGCTCTTCGACATCATAGAAATAATTTTCATACTATACAACTTAAATGGCTTACATGAATGGCTCTTAGCTTAATCCTCTTAGTTATTAAATGGCGTGCTCATAAGTAGAAGCTGGTGACATGGTTACAACTGGGAAAGTGAAAATAAAAAGTTTTAAATAGATACTTAAATAAATAAAAAAAATGTAAAACAGCTTTGTGAACGGTATCATCACAAAGTAATGATTTCAAATAAAAAATTTCAATGCCTGATCTACCAATAGCACACATGACAGCAGAGAAAACTATTAAAATCGGTCAAAATTTTCCAATACATTTGTATTAAACTTTACCATCCTTAAAACTGAGTCGAAAACTTGTTCCTAGTCATCAAGTTAGTGTTATTGATCAATAGTCTACCATCGGTTAGCTACCGAAATTTGACGTCATGTCAGCAGTATCGATATTTTTGTTGACAAGACCGCCATTTTCAGATGAAAACTATTGGAAGTTTTAACATCGATGCTCGATGATGGTGTGATATACTTCAAAAACAAAATAAAGTCTAGCATCACTAATTTAACCCTACGATAGCGCTAACCATGGAACTACCGAGCTAAGCCTTGAGGTTATAAATACCAATCAACATAATATACCTATATTAGAGAACAACGTATACTTATATGTATTTTAGAAACAGATCAAACACGAATATTTGCTCTGGAATATATCCATGCATACAAGAAATATTAGTTCATACGATCTCCAACCGACTTTGGAACAATTCCGTAATCATTTCGAAGCAACCACAAATCGCACAAGACAGAAACGAATCACACGTCGCCACCATTTCCCAAACCGAAAACAGCAACATCGTGAACCATTCAATATCACACACGTTTCGGTGGCGACAAAAAAACCTGACGAGAAATAGCTTCACAGACAGACGCGTGATCGCTTGTAATTGGCATCCACTGATGGATGAGACTAGCCGTTTTCATTACAACATACACATCTTCCTTCCACACCAACAAACGCATCAATGTATCTTAACGCGGCGGAAAAAGAGCGAGAGTTGAAACACTTCAATCGCAATTCTATCTTTGCATTGAGAAGAAACAGTTGGATAATTATTGGCCGCCCTGCTAAGTGGGTATCTTGTATTTAGCAAAAGGAAACTTTTGAGCCGCAGAATGGCCATGTTAGTTATCTATTAGGCAGTTACCTAAATAGGGTTTTGACTTTTACTTTCGAAGTAGGCCGGTGCTAGTGTTTGTTTTAATTTTGAACCGTCTTCAGTTGGTAATTTCATTCCTTTATTGCATCAATCTTCATTTTATCTAAATCAGTAATATTAGACTACATCACATACATTGCTCAGATGCTATAGTAAGTCTAATGGCGTACAGAAATAATGACGGGACCACAACATCCAGGTCTGAGAGAATATAGAAAAGTTCGTTTTCCAAATAAACCCGACCAGGAATCAAATCCTTCAAGAGATGACACGACGCCTAAATCCAGCCTTCTCGCCTCTTGGCTACGGAGCTCGTCAATTTAATTAGATGGAAGTTGTTTTTGAGTACATAATTTGTACGGAAAAAAATACTGTGAGTTGTAATTTTGTTATTGACACCAAGATAAAAGTTGTAACGTGTTTTTATTTATTTATTCAGGAAATCAAGAGCGTTTACAATAAATGTGATTCCATGAAACTGATATGGCATATTGATAATACGTAACAACTTGGTTGTTGATGAAACATTTTAGATATTAAGTTATGTCAGTTCATATTTGCTTTTCTGATCACTGCATTTACTAGCTAGAACTAAAACCTTATACTCGTTTATATGTATGTACTTATATTATAAACATTAAAATACTATTTAGTTTTGTTTTGTTCGATGAAACTCGAAAAGTAATACTCGTTTACGGATTTAATTGTAGATAGATAGATACACTTTATTGACTAAAACTTTGTTGCAGAAATTTGTTTTAGAGACATTTATAATATAATTTAAGCGGTCTTATCCAGACATCCTTTAGGTAGAGAAAATACGAAGAAGATGACCGGAAATAAGTACGGCCGTGCAATATAAATTGACTTTTATTTTTTTTTATTAAACATGATAACAGCATGAAAAGGTGTATTCATTTGAATAATGTGAACATTATTCCTGAGTGAGATTACCTGTGTAAAATTATTTTTATCAAAAAAAAAAACCTAGATGGGCTATAAATAAGTGAGAATTTGAAAGACAAAATATGGTTTTGTTATTGGTCAACTAGAACAAGTTTTCAAAACAATTGTTCACAATAACGTAATAAAAACAAACAAACAAGCATATCTCAACTCAATACGCGTAAAATTAATTCAACTCGTGACATAATTCGATTCAGACTTCAATAAATACCAATTAAAGCACTAATGAAAACAGCATCCTGGCTTGACCAAAAACCGACGAACATTATTCAGAGTTGTCTTAAAATTCACCGCATACACCACACTAATAAGGACCCATTTATAAGGAGGCTAAAAACTTTTATTATTATGCCACTCGACCAAATCGAGGAGCAGTCCGCATTAACACATTGTAAACAGACGGACAGGATTTTAAAACTGGTGGACATATACAGCGCGAAGGAAGCGTAGCCCAGATATAAACACAATTATCATATAAAGTAGGCAATACTGAACGTATTAGCACAGAGTATTGGCATGGAGTAGAAAGGTACAGAGGGTGTAGTGATTATTTCTTGAACTAATAAATTGCAAGCTTAAATACGACGAACTCGGTCGCGCAATGGCTAAGGTAGGCGGCACAAGCGTGAAAGGTCCCGGGTTCGATTCCTGACCAGGTCAATTAGGAAAACGAACTTTTCTAAATGTATTTAGGTCTTAGTGTGCTGGGATGATGGCCACAGAGAGTGTCCGTCATCTGGTGCTCAATATACAAGGGGAAACCTTAGTTTGGGAACAGGTGATTGGTGTAGTTGTCTGGCGCATTTATTTGTTTATTTTATTTGTTGTTTATTATTATTAATAACAACTCTTTTACTTGGTACTCCTTCATTGGTAGTTTAACATTTTAAATAACAATCTATTATTAATCTAATATTTGAGCCATTTGGTGCACAGCGGAGTAGAGCGTCGCGCCATCTCTGAGGTTCCTGGGTTGGGTTCCCGATCTGATAATCGAAACCCAACTTCTCTACATTTCCGCGGGTCTGGGTGTTGCGGTATCATGGTTGTTTCTGGTTTCTGAAACAAAAGGGATTAGCTATTTAACACAGAATCTGAACAGGTTGTATTTAATTATTTTATAGGAGTATTTCACGAGGTGGCAAGTAGTAATGAGGCTTAAACAGATGGACAATTCATGGGTCAATAAAGTTTTTTATAGAGTCAAATTTACCGTAATTATGATTTAGAAGCATTGTATAGGGAGTTTCCATGTCATATGTTTTAGTTACATGTTATAGTTACAATATCTTTCTTAACTTTGAATTTTGAAACGAGATCAGAAACATAATTTTAAGAATAATTAGTAGGTACAGTAGGTATTTGCTAAATTTACTTAAAAGTATAATGCACAAGACGTAGACTTAATATTAGATTTTTTTTAGGCTATATTTAAATATTAAGTCATATTTGTGCACAAACATAAATAAAATAATGAAAATATTACTTATTTTACTTACGTATAAACGTTTAAAGTAAGCTAAAGTTAAAACTTTGTTAATTGCTTAAAAAGTAAATAGACGCCAGTGGATGCGTTAATTTAGAATTCTTATTGTTTTTTTTTTGCAATTCTATTAAATGTTTGTTCTTCCATTCGGCTACTCTATGACACATTTATCTTATTAGGCGGAGCACACACGCACGGGTGTGGTAGATTTCACTTTCTTAAAATTGCACCGGATATTAATTAGTCACAAATGTGTATCGCCTGCGAGGAGCGGCGCGTTGCGTAAGAAATACGACATAACGTACAGTCGCCGTTAGATATATCGGAGCAGACAAACTGACCAAATACTTCTGAACAGTTAAAATGTCAAAAAGTTCCATACACCACAAGTTACCATTAATATCTGAACATTCATTACTTCAGTAATATCTGAGCAGATGCCAATAACATCTGAACACTCATAGCGTCAAAATGTGTGTCACGCAAGTCATGTGGCTCATTTAGCTACCTGTATAGATGAGTGTTCAGATATTATTGGTAAGTTGTGTGTATAGAAATTATTGACAAGCATCTGCTCAGATATTATTGAAGTAATGAATGTTCAGATATTAATGGTAACTTGTAGTGTATGGAACTTATTGACATTTTAAACTGTTCAGATGTATTTGGTCAGTTTGTCTGCTCCGATATATCTGACGGCGACTGTACTCACTTAGAGCATGTTTGTACATTAGAAGAATGTCGCAACTTAGAACATTGATCATTTTATAAAATGCAGTTGAACTAAAACATCCCTCTATTGCACTGGTTGACGACCTCCGTAGCTGACAGGCGAGCGGGCTGGACTTTGGCGTCACGCCATTTCTGAGGTCCCAAGTTCGGTTCCCGGTCGGGTCAATATTAAAACTGTTCTGTATTATCTCGGGTCTGGGTGTTGTAGTGCTTCTGTTTCCGATTTCTATAAAACAAGTGGTTCAGTTTCTTACCACAGAATCAGAACAATGTATGTGATGTTGTTCGATATTTTTTTTATTTATTTAAGGCAATGAAGAAAAAAGCGTGGTCGGTCACATCTATTGACTTTATTTTTGATTTCGTAAGTTTTAGTATTTCGTGGTGATTTTATGATCGTAAGAATAAGTTTCGCGATGTTGAAAACTTATTATATTTTTGTAAATTAGCATTAGGTATTTGCAATATCATATTTTGCAAATTTGAAATTGCGAAATACAATAATTATTGAAATAGGTAAATAATTTTTAGTTTCAACTATTGAAATCTCTATTGAAGTCTCATAAGTACATTAATAAACAATTGCTATTCTATTGTGTCTGGAATGAAATGTATGAATAGTCCATTATGATATGATAAGTACCGAATTTACGTAGAATCGAAGACATTGGCTTTTAAAAGCTGCTTAAATGCCTTTTATGCGATGTAGCCACTATATGCGTAGAGTTAAAATCACAAGCTTAATAACTTCAAAAGCATCATAAACATTGAATATGTCAGATATAACTTAAATACTTGAAGGTATTACTCGCGTGTGTAAATTTAATGTACATAATTATGAAGTTTAAAAATAAGACTTGCGTTTGTATAATGAATATATTAATGTAAGTAGTCTGTTGATCTTGTATAAATCTTGCATAAGATGATATAAACTGATGTTATTTGGACCCTATGGTTAGAATTACATTTATCGGGTTCGATTCCCGCTCTTTTGAATAACGGTGTAAATAACGATGTGTTCTTGAGGACGTTAAGGTTGCAGGGCGTTTGATAAAAAGTGAATACCTACTATCTGAAAATTTCATCTGTGAGATCAGACAATTTTTTATCAGTGACACCTTTGTGACAAATCCTGCAACCCGGAATTAAACCCATTACCTCAGAGTTGGGGGGACGTCAAAGCCTAGTCTGTACACCACCCGGCTATGGAGGTCACCAAGTAATAATTTGAAACATTTAGAATAATTAAACGGGACAAAACGCGAGACCATTTTTATTTAGTAGTTAATACGAACTACTTACTGCCCGACGTTTTGATTAGGTTGCACCTACCGTGGTCACAAGCTGACTCAACATTTTTGACTCGTTAAATTACTTTAAATGCTTAAAATGGAACGCGAAAGTCTTATAGTTTAATAATTGAAAGTTTGATAATTCTGCTAAAGCTAAAACTCAATTTATTTTCATTAATCCCGTGACATAATTCAGAGAGGATTGAAATCCAAACATGGACAACCCTATTCTCAAAGACCATAGATACCTTTTAAAAATACGGGCGCCGCTTTAACGATCCACTGGATTCGGTGTCTCACTCAAAGGGAAAGAATAGAACAATCGGGATTCCAAATTTAAATTCAGACGCGCGATTGGCCAGCGCCCAGGGTGGACAAACTGCGCTGTAATTGGTGATTGACATGTGAGCGCTTCCTGATTGGTCGAATACGGGCTGGTTTAGAAAGTTAAGAACTATTAGAGCTGTCATTTCTTATCAAAATAACTTGAATTTAAAATTTTACAGTTGAAAATTTGCATTGCATGAATTAAAAAAATATATATTTATAAACAACAGTTTGCCCGAACACTATTTTTCAAATTATCCACAACTAGTTTTATTAAACACAACTAATAATTTACTTTGAGTATATTTTTTTGACAGTAAACCTTGACGTCCTGTTCGTAGCCGTGAGGCAAGCGGGCTGGACCTTGGGCTTCTCACCATCTCGGAGGTACCGACTTCGATTCCCGGTCTATCTGGATAGTCCACCTAGCCACAGTGGTTGGGAGACAATAGATGCAAAGCTGCAAGTTGTAGAAGTCTTTGGGAAGACCTAGATGTGATGTCTTTAACCTTTGATATACCTACCATTTGTAATGATAGACACAAATCAAGGTCTTATTTTTAGTTTTCAAAAGATGCACTCTTAAAAAGTACCATTTAAAAGTCTGTCTCTTCTACGCCATTTCCATCTCTTCGAACCATAATCCAAAATGGTAGTATCGTTATATTCAATAGGCGAAAGCATCTAGTCGTCTCCTTAAGGCGGAATAATAGCAATGTGCCAGCGTCATTCCTCGCCAAAACAGTGCGGAGCTAATCAGGAGGTGTGTAGGCAGCTTTAGACTGGGCCAGACCTGATGGATCACTTACTTTATAAGTCTTTAGTCTGTTCCAACTTAGTATAATACTGTATTTAATACACATTGTGCAATGGTTTACGATGGATGGCAATTTTAACAAAACAATTAAAAAAAAAATCGAACTTTTCTATAATATTGTCTCGGATCTGGATATTGTGGTATCGTTGTTGTTTCTTATTTCTATGACACAAGTGCTTCAGCTACTTACAACAGAAGCAAAGCAATATATTATGTAACCAGCAGCCAATATTTATTTATTTCTTTTTCTAGGCCATCTCTATAACTCAAAAAGCTAATAAAACTGTAGAAGCAATAAGAACATATTTTGAAGTCGTAAAACCAGAAAATCAGACAGAAAAGAAAATCAGTTATAATGGCTTTCAAAAGGACATTACCAGGCCAAGCACATACTACCTTTATATATTTTTTTAACATGAAAATACTGAATGCGCGTAATATTAAATGTAAGGCCAACGTCGGGTCACAGTAAACACTTGTAATTCGAAATTACTTTTTTTGTCCACAACGTAAGAGCGATGCAAAGTGATATGACTTACTTTGAATGTTTTGATATTGGTCATTTAGGTTAGGGTGGGTCATATCCTTAATTTGCGGATAAATACCTGTTTAATAATGATCAAACAATAAAAGAACAAATACTTTACGTTTTAAATCAGTAACCTTTGGATATAAAATAATTTATACAAAGATAGTGCTTCTCATTCTTTCTTCTACTATAGCGATTAAAATTTTATGTAAATATATTTATTTTTACAACATTAAATTATAAATTAATATACCCACTTGTCCTACTAATGTTGTGTTGTCCTTATTGTGTTTTTTCTTGTTTTAGGTGATATGAGAAAATGAAGATCTAATTTTTGAAACGAATTAGCTCTCATCACCGGTATTTTTTTTTAAATAACGTGTCTCTCTGAACACTCAACATTGGCAGAATCATCGCGTGGTTTCATGTCGTGATATTGAATCCATTTTAAAAGAAAATCCAAAGAACGTGCACAGGTGTCTCTTGGCACAATTATGCTAACACTAGCTGTGCCAGCGACTTCGTGTGCGTGGACTACATCCTTTTATGGTCGGTTTTGCCCCTTTCTCCCCTAATAATAAAAACAAAAAGTAGTCTAAATTTTAAACCAAGTTTCAAGCTATATTTGTGCCAAATTTCATATCTCTAACTTCAAAAATAAACATTTTTCCATATAAACTTCCAAAGGTGGTATTACCCCCCTCCCCCCCTTATTTTCTAATAAAAAGTAGCCTGCGTAACAGACACACAGACAGACAGACAGACAGACAGAGTTACTTTCGCATTTATAATTCTAGTAGGGATTCATATTAGACCCTGATTCTGCAGACAAATTGTGTGAATAGTTTTGTTACACGCTGCCTATTTTACGCACATACTTCTTTTGATTAGTAAATAAATAAATAATTGAAATCTTAAATATCGATATTCATAATTGAAACACGGATACGTTTTCATGCATGCAAATTAATTTACTGGCAACAAGTATCTGCCCTAATATGTACTTAATCTAATTGCTCTTTTGTAGCCCTCCAAACACCCTCCTTATTGAATAATTAATAAGCACACTTTGTTGTAATCAAAATTGAATTAAAACAGAGAAATTAGACGTAATTCCCCATCTAATGCTTTTTGAATGGGGTCAGAGAAACGTCGTTTATTAATGCATTTCATTCGTCTCGATTTGTCAGTTAAGTTAAAATGTACTCTTGCCTACTGATCTTAAAATTAATTTTGCGTTGATGTTTTTCGTTAAACATTTATGATACACTTCTGTTGACTGTTGCAATAATTCCATTAATCCTAGTGAAGCTCAGCTTTTGGTTGTTTAACCGTTGTTATGAAGGCTAAAGTTGACAGTAGTTTTTTGTATGACTATTAAATGATCAAATACAACTTAAATACAGCCTAAGCTCGACTAAGAAACGGAAATAAGCAAACTGCATCAGTTAAATAACACACTTATAAACGTAAATGCTTAGATGTCTGGATGTATGGACATTTGCCCCTGTTCCATAAACTGCTTATTGTACCTACTTAGATGAAGTAACTATAAATATCTGATGTTACAGTAACATATTTGCTTGTGAATTAAAGTACAATTGTAGCAACGTATTTTCCCACTTCAATGTAGTACTGTTCATATATTTCAATAACCATTTGCAGGTGTGATTCAAATTTTATAATAAGGTTATTAGTATTTTTGGACCAGATTCCTAAAAAGTTATTTTAAAACTTTGTATTAAACGTCTTGGAAAAACCTTTTGCAAGTGTCTGTTGTATACATAGTGTTGGTATTGCACTTGTATTTTAAAATAAATATATATTATGTTAAATATTTGGTAAAAATAAAATATTATTAAAAATATTATGATAAATTTGTCTTAAATGTGTGGTCCAACTTTCCACACATTGTAAAGTTATGGATATCATTTACAATAGAAATGTCATAACTTTGACTCGATTATCGAGATGGATGAACTTTTACTAAAAAAGGGGACTTACGATGCGCGGGTCCAACTGGCACTTAGTGGGTTTTATATAGGAAGTTATGTATGTACATTCTGCGTAATAATTACAGAAATATTAGACATTATCTTTAAAACGCACCGAGCAATTAAAAACTAACATCAATTTAAACACGCCACTGACACATCAAAGTATTTTTTAACCCTCAACTGCCGGCGCGCAATCGGTGCATATTTGTCACAACAACATCAGCGGGGGTTTAACCCTTCTATCAATTAATCGGCTCAATTTATGAATTATTGCTCTCAAACGACCCTTGTCATAGGGAATAAATAATAACTCTGCTGCATACCTAATGTCTGATGGTAATTGTATTGCAACTGATGCTGGATTAGGGATAACTTAGTTTGCTGGTAAGTGGTGAGGATCACGGGCAAAAAGACGAATAAAACATCATGGTGGCATTGAACAATTAAAGGCTTTAAAATTCAGAATAATAATGTGTCACTATCGGTTTTATATTATTCTGAATATATTTTTCTAGTTGACAATGATTTATCAAAACAATTAAATTAAATTTTGTGCTTATATTTACGACATTAGAGCAGACATAGGTAGTCCAAATTGCTATGTTGACTAAACCTAGGTATTACATAATTTGTCTATTTAGTAATGGCAGTCACTTTGGATTTGAAATTTGCCATAACGTACCTACAACTTGAGTAGCACTCAAGCCATCTTATTTGATACTTATACAAAAGGAGTTGCGTCAAAAAGTCAAACATTGTGTAGCGGTCACAATCTAGAACCAATATTCATCAAGCTTACCTAAAACATTTCCAACTAATTAACCTTTAAAACCAAAAAAAAAACAAAATCGGTTCAACCGTTCGAGAGCTATAATGCCACGGACAGACAGAGGAGACGAAATGAATTATTCCTCAAAATATAACATGCTGTCGATTTTGTCACTTCTCATAAATTTAAATACAGAGTCTTTTCAAGGGTTAATATGTATAGTAATTATAATCATATTTATAAACCACTTACAAAAATGAAACAAAATAATAAAATTGCTTCGTCGCTTGTATTGTGTTTGCTTGCAGAATATTAAAAAGCCATAATGCGCCTAATTACGTTTACATGAATATTTTAACAGTTAATAATGTCTGTATCAGAGTATATAATCACATGGAATATAATCGCTGCTCATTATATTATTATAAACAAAAATGTTAGGGTTGATCCTTTTGGACCTTATTTTCAGAGTTAATATATACAAAATAAGACAAGCAAAAACTTTAAAAAAATTGCCTATTGCAATGTAAACATATTGCAATAGGCAATTTTTTTTAAGTTTTTCAATTTATAAATATTTATTCTATTTCTGAGATTTGAAACGAAAAGTTCATTCAAAAATGCTTTTTTTTGTATAATATCTTGAGTGTGGATGTCGTTTTTTCAGATTTCTGAAAAACAAGCGCTTCGCTACATACTACAGAAATAGTGAAAATTACCAATAAATACTATTTTATAATAGCTTTAGAATTGCCTAACTATGTTAATTTACCAGTTGAGTTCAAACGTTTGAGAGCATTGGTGTCACGGTTAGACAGACGCGTCGTGATGAATACTTCCCCGAAATATAGCATGCCGTCGATTTTGTCACTTCTCATAAATACACAAGTATTTTCAAGAGCTAAGATAGTAAGATAATATCGGCCCAAAATGTATTAAAAATAAATTTGACCAGAATTCATGACTTTGCATGAAAAATACATAGTTACAGTAGAATGAAATAACTCAAAATGCAAATGAGACTTACATTAAGAATAAGATGCGTAATGCGATACAATAATAAATAATAATAAAATTATTAGTGTCGGGCCTCCATGACCCCGTGCCGTCATGTGACCCCGGATAAAGGGTTAATCTCGCTAAGGGGTTGCCCTATAAATCATGTTATGATACACCAATACAGGGTTGCCTCTTTAAGTTTAAGTTACAGTATATTCTCGTATTTTGAGAACTATTTTTATTAAAAAAAATATTTACTTTTTTATTTAAAACAGCCAGTGAATTGCACCACAGGGCCAAAAGACACGCGCATCAAATTGTTTCAATTTAACCAAGATTTTGCCAGAGTCTGCAAAGCCTGGCATGCCTTTGACAATTCCTTTCCGTTCTAATATTCTTGTCATGCGTTATGCTAATTTATATTTTGACTTACATTTAACACCAAGTACTCAAAATAAAATTTTCAATAAATAAAAACATGTTTTAAAAATTGCTAAAAGCCATCAAATTAATATTTTATTACGTTTTTTTAGTTGAATACTTTATTTGCAAGTTAAAACTTTGTTTTTTAAATGATTTTGGCCTAATGACTGCGAATAATTGTTCAACTTCGTTCCGTCACTAATAGAATTTGATGTGGAAGTGCATGGTTTAACTATATCTAGATTTAAAAGGCGTGCTAAGTTAAGCAATTGATTAACTTGTAAAATTCGACGTTTAAATAATTTTGATGTATTAAGTGATTATTACCAAACCAAGAATTCCTAATTGAAATCAAGTAAATTACAAGGCATTACGAAGACAAAAACCCAAAATTCGCGATTCGGAATAAAAAGGCTACAATGAAAAACGAACTTACACTGTAATGAGCAAAAATATAATTATTCGTTCATCAATCATAAGTGACATTCATTAACAATAAACTCGAGGCGTCCGGATAAAAGCGGCCAAGTCTTGGCACCCCTAATATGGCGGTATAATAACTCATTCACATGACACAGATGGCGCTGTGTAGATCAAACCCGCCGCAGATTACTGTCCTTTATGATTTATACACATCAACTATTTGTATGCAAATGCAAAGCTTCTGTATTGAGAGCTCACGCTATTTTGATGTGCGACTTGTTTCTTTGATGGGTATTAGAGAGTAAATTTATGGTCGGAATAATTGTAAAACAATTGTTTTCTTTTAAACTAAAATTAGATGCAGATGTAATATTTTTTACATCATAGTGCTATAAAGCTCATTAATTTAAACTATTTCGATTCTTGTATTGTTCAATAAATATATTACATTTTTGAGTAATACAATAAATATTTTCTGAAAATTTTCAATGCAGCAAAATTAGGTATATCAAAATTTTTAATAGGCTTCCAAATTGAAAAAAGTCAATGGAGTTCAAATTTCATGATTTTTTTTTAATAAATTCAGTTAAATCATAATTTTCACGTACTTTAGTATTTTATTCATATATTTTTGTATGTGTATAAACGTTATGCAAAACATTTTTTACTTTTGTCATATTACTAAACTTAGTAATATATTCCTAATAGACAGACTTTCTTTTTCCCATTTGCAAGAAGACATTACAAAACGCTTTCTCAGTTCAGTTAAATACCTGAAGCCCTAGGTGTGTAATTATAAGAAATTCAGCTTAATGAACGTTCTCATATCGCAAAAAGGGTAAAAAGGAAGCCAAGCTCCATCCAGTGCCCCGGGGATAGCCGTGAAGATGTATTCTTTTAATAATCGCTCCCACTCACCGTGCTACACAAATAGCTTAAAAGATTAGACATAGTGTAAGGTCCGCAGGAGAAAATTGCTTGAGTCTATCAAGCATTTGTAAAAGTTTACAATAGTATTTATTACTTTTCTATTGAAAATATTATTGTAGACATCCTAAAACAAATCTCAAATAATGTTATTTAATTGACTGGTCCATTGAGATAGTGATAAGCATGTTCTATTAGCTTAGTAAAATATGAACATTTGTGATTATTATGAATAATTATAGACAATACATTTGTTTTTACGTATTTTATTTAATTTCCACCGCTGCATTGGTTCTGGTTTCATCTTTACTTTGGAATAAATAATGAAAATAATAATTTTGGTACATTTTATTTGAAAAACTAAACTTCGTTGTAAAATTATGTAACATGTTGCTTATAACAATAGCCTGAAATGCCAGTATTATCTATGAATTTAAATAATTAGTTTCAATTACTAGTCACTTGCTCTTTTTTTGGAGTATAATTGTCATGATTAACTATGTATTCAATCGTTAATTTAAAAATTCACTCTCCTTTTGCATCTCAGATCGCAAGTTAAACTAACTGTACCAAACTCCATCACAAAATTTTAAAATTAAGCGATAAGTGGCCCCCGACTTGTCCTCAAACCACACTTAATCTCTGAGAGAATATTTTAAGCTCCTAATTGTGGCAATAAAGGAGTTTGCTAAAAGGCCAAGGAAACAATTTACGAAGTCTTTAGTTATTCGGGAGTATTCCCGGTCCCGCAAAGAGTTGAGGCTCGCTGCGGAGACAAGCCAAGTTTGTGTTTAACTCACCCGCGGTGGAACAAGTATTCTTGGAGATTTTAATTTTTAATCAGCCATTTAATCAAGACTTGATGATACACTTATATTCGGGTGATACTCATAAATTTATTAATTTGATTTTTATAATTTGGAAGTGCTTCGCATGTCGAATTCGTTTTGGTTTGGAATCCCTAAGAGTATTTATATGTTTATGTTAACTTGTTTTGAAACTTTGTTATTTGTTAAAGTATAAATTATACGAAAGTACCGGTGGAGAGTAGATAACTATATACCAATTACATACCACGTTGTTTGTGGGGGTTAAAAAAGTAGCTTGAGAGCAAGTTAGGTATATTATAAAAATTTCATTCTCGATTTCCCACACCCCATCATATTTTTCAAAACAAAACATTTCATGAAAATTAATTCCAAAAAGATTTTTGCCGACCATACATCGTAATGCTGCAAGTCGGTTGCGCCGGCGCATCTCAGGTAGCCTGATTTACTGCTGTCTTAATGAAACCTGTTATATAACTGGAATTATTTATTATTTTGTCCCGGGACCAGTCTAGTGGAAATTGCGAGCTTCTGTGCTGGATAATAATTAACTTTCTATGAGGACAAACACCCGAGTACCGGCAGCAAAACAGATTACGATTGTTACTGCTTTTAAAACAGATCTCTCGCTTTTGTTATTGACCATAGCTTATTGTTTTGCTTTACATTAAATCGCGAGTGCGTTAATGCTTAATGCTTAATATAAATCCCAACCTATTAGGTAATGTAATAGAATCGGTTATCAAATATTTTTTTTTGCCTTAATGTAATAATTTTATTTTATAGTGTAGAAACAATGCATTGCAAGTGAGAAAATAGTCTGATGAGTGCCCCCAAATAGTATTCTTTATTATATTTTATAATAAAATCATAATGAAATCTCTCTAATATGCGCTGTTTGGTGTAACTGTATGACACAATTGTATTTATTACTGGAGAGGTCTAAACCAGCAGTGGATAATAACGAGCGGAAGATGAAAAAAAATGTTTAACTGTTGTTCGTATTAAACTGCAATATTTTTTTAAAGATACACAGCTACAACCTAACAAAGACAATAAAACATTATTATGCTCTGTTTTGTCATTATTTTAACTTTGAATAAGATCAAACTTTGTGACACTAGGCACTTTTTTGCATTGTTTACATAATTATTGGCAATTATTAAATAAGACAAAGCATAGCTTTAAATTCGAATACGATCAATTAATATTTTTGCACTGCCGCGCTGGAAGAGATCGCTATGTACCGCCTAAATTATTATTTGATTTGCTTGTAAAACCAATTTCTGGAAATGTTTTGCGCGATAAAGTGTACCTATCTATCAAACTATCTATGTAGGGTTCCGACTTTTTGTCAATTATGGGGCAGGATCCTAACAAGTCACACTTATTTATAAAAATAAAATAAAATAAAAAATCAGTTTGTTTTCACTCCACGAATCACATGGTATTCATACAGATCTATAATTTTTATCTAGGTTAAGATATGTCATTCGTGGGCACCAGCCCATGTAGGTTCAAGGACCTGTATTACGGGTCACCAGGATCCCGATGATTACATGGCAAGTCACATAAAAGTACGTACAGTCTAGATATGAACTTGATTAACATTGAAAAGACAATTAGATGAATTATTCAACAATTTCATTTTCATAAGATAAAAAACCTTCCTTTCCCTGATTACGTATCTTTTCAATTATGTAAAATAAGAACTTCCAAAATCATTTAAACAACTTTTGATTGAATATGATAAACTAAGAATCTCAACAAATATTCATCACATTTGTATGAACGCACATATAACTACATATTTCGGTACCGAAAGCGGCGAGCCTTTATCTGATACACGGATAAGGGTTGAGTAATCGTTTCATTAATAAATTGCTTCTTTATTAAAGGTAGAGTTAAAGTGGAAACTCCGATAAATAAACACGCGGACACAAGATGCGATCGTTTTGAATAAATGATCATTACCAAGCCGACATTTGGAAGGTTTTACCGAAAACAATGTGCTTGTTGTGCAAGTTACTAGAGCTGATATAACCGCTCAACACAAATTTTAAGTACCATTCTGCTATTTTGCTTAGCATTATCTTTTTAATCTTATATATAAAAATGAATCGCTGTTCGTTAGTCTCGCTAAAACTCGACAAGTACTAGACCGATTTGGCTAATCTTGGTTCTGAAACAATTGTGGAGGTCCAGGGAAGGTTTAAAAGGTTAGAAAATAAAAAAATAGGCGTTACGAAGTTCGCCGGGACAGCTAGTCTTTTTAATAAAAATGAATCGCTGTTCGTTAGTCTCGCTAAAACTCGAGAACGGCTTAACCGATTTGGCTAATCCTGTTCGTGAAATTATTATGGAGGTTCAGGGAAGGTTTAAAAGGTTACAAATAAAAAAAATAGGCGTTACAAAGTTCGCCGGGACAGCAAGTCTCGTATAAATTACTAATTATTATGTATAAAATAAACTAATTTTAGCAAATAGGTCAACTTTTGAAACGTCAAATTATTTGATACGCAGATTAGCCGGAAGTTCTCATTATATTACAAATATTAATGATTAAAACCTTTCAGGATTGATTGAAGGTTCAGATTATTAAGCGAAGAATATCAAGCTGGAACACAACCATGTCATATCTTAAATAAATGTTACTTACCTTTTGAATGTTATATGGCGAGTCTTCTTTAACATTACTGTTAATGACTCATTAAAATGTATGTGGGATGGTGAGAATGTGAAACGGAACGAAAGCGCAGTGAAATGGAACGTAGGATTAAGGAAAGGGAAGAATGAACGAATGAGTGAAAGAAGGAATGAGTGAGAAAAGGGGTATAACGAATTGAAGACGGACGACGAACTGCTCTGTAATAAAAAGTGTTTTTAAAATTCAATAAATAAGGATTATCACAAAAAGCCCTAGTTTCTCTGAACCCACAATTTTGGGGGCTCACCGGGATCAAGAGAGACTGGAATTTCTGCGAAACGACGCGAAAATCCTGAGAGTGACGGTTACTGCAAAAAACGACGGTTACAACGACGACGACGACGACGCTTAGAAATTGCAGAAATCGTTATTCGCGATGCCTAAGGACACAAAGGAGCGACGCAAGAGCAGACAGGACGACTACGAAGACGCTGAGACTGTTGCAACGACGACGCAGCCCAACACGTTACACATGTCGGCGGAATTGATCCCTACATTCAACGGTCAAGATAAGACGTATCCTGTGACACGATGGGTGCAGGAGATCGAAGACAACAGCGAGATATTTGGGTGGTCGGAGTTGCAAACATTATTACTTGCACGAAGATCGTTAACGGGTACTGCATCTCTTTGGCTCAAATCGGAGCGCCCGTTTAAATGTTGGGAAGATTTGAAGATGGCAATCTCCAAGGAATTTCCAGACACAGTTGACATCAAGACGGTACACGAAATGATGAGTGCCAGGAAAAAGCGACCAGATGAACCGTGTATTGATTACATGTTGGTGATGAAGGAGTTGGGCAAACGCGGCAAGATGCCAGATTATGTCGCTATAAAGTATATCGTGGACGGCATAATGGACGACGAGATCCACAAAATGATGTTGTACGGAGTTACTTCGTATTCTGACCTGAAAGAAAAACTACGGGTGTATGAAACAATAAAGGAGAAGACGAGGAGCGGCTGCAACCTGCAAAATCAACGACGAGGAGGCATACAATATACTAATCATCATCGCACGCAAAGGCAGCATAATGTGTTATCATCATCAAAGACTTGTTATAATTGTGGTGGGAAAAATCATGTGTCATCGGAATGCCCAGATAAGCAACGAGGAACGAAGTGCTTTAAGTGCAATTCATTCGGTCATATTTCGAGAGAGTGCAATGGCGGTTTAGGTGCTGGTACGAGAGCGAGCGACACGGCTGACCGAACGAACGAAACGAAATGGCGGCGTGAGGTTGGCTACACTGGCGGCAAGGCGATGTGCGTCGATGTTCACTCGGATCCGAACCAATACGAGCGAGGCGATTCGTGTTTGCGTAGTGGTAGTAATGACAATTCAAGCGTAAAGTGTGTTAATGACATTTCCTCTGTCGTGAACGTAAACAAAGTCGAGAAAATGTATGCATTTTCTCGAGAAAATGTAAGCCTCGAACGTTTTCCCACATAAAACTATGCTTTTCATCGGCCTATGGGCCGATGAAAAGCATAGTTTTATGTGGGAAAACGTTCGAGGCTTTAATAGATTCTGGCAGCGACGTTAATTTGATAAGATGGGACAGCTTCTGTGCTTTGCATGTAAACGATTACGAGCAGTGCGAAATAGTGTTCCGCGGATTAGGAGCTTCGCATGTTCAAGCAAAAGGACGCTTTATTGTTACGGTGTGTGTCGAAAACAATAGTTTTAAAGATGTTTTGTTTTATATTGTTCCCAACGATGCTATGTCATACGCTGTAATTCTAGGCCAACAGTTTTTACAGAATGTTGTAATGATAATGAACAACAACAATGTTTCGCTTGTGCCTTCGAATGAGGAATGGTTGCATAATGTTACAGTTGTTTCTGATTTTGATGTTATAGGTAATGAGGTGAGTTTTGAAGCCCGAAAACAGGCAAGGCATTTGATGAATACCTACAGGCCCTTGAAGACGAAAGAGGCGCCGATCGAGTTGCGTATTATATTAAAAGACGATATTCCAGTGGCTCAGAGACCAAGGAGGTTAGCCTTGAAAGAACAATGTGAGGTAGACCAACAAGTAGCTAAATGGATGGATGAGGGAATAATTCGGGTGAGTCATTCTGAATATTCAAGTCCTTTGGTACTGGTTAGGAAGAAGGATGGTAGTATACGAGTTTGTGTTGATTATAGGCTTATAAATAGAAAAATGGTTAAAGACGAGTATCCATTACCCATCATCGATGACCTTATTGACAAGTGTAGGTCAGGAAGAATATTTAGTACGCTAGATTTAAAAAATGGATTTTTTCACTTAAATGTTCATAGAGACTCCGTTAAGTATACTTCATTTGTCACTATGAAGGGACAATATGAATTTTTGAAGGCTCCATTCGGTTTGTCAATATGTCCAAAGGTGTTTACTAGATTTATCAATATAATTTTCAGAGACCTAGTAGAAAAGGGAATTGTGTTGATATTTATAGACGATTTGCTAATTCCAGCGGAGACCGAGAATGAGGCCATAGATAATTTATCAGTGGTGTTGCAGAGAGCTTCCGAGTATGGACTGGAAATTAATTGGGGAAAATGTCAGCTCCTAGAACGCAAAGTTGAATATTTGGGCCACGAAATTGAAAATGGAGAGGTGAGACCATCCCCAGGAAAGACAGATGCCGTTAGAAAATATCCGGAACCAAAGAATATAGTACAACTTCAAAGTTTTGTTGGATTGTGTTCATACTTTAGAAAGTTTATACCACAGTTTGCTATGTTAGCCCAGCCCTTGACGGATTTATTAAAAAAGAATAGAGAGTTTACTTTTACAGAAGAACAGAGAAAGAGTTTTGCAACATTGAAAGAAAAACTGGTAACCAAGCCTGTATTAAAAATTTATAATCCTAGATTGCCCACAGAACTGCATACCGATGCTTCCAGTGTTGCATATTCTGCGATTTTGATGCAACAGGATGATGGTGAACTACACCCAATTCACTATATGAGCAGGAAAACTTCAGAAGCACAGAGTAAATATTCAAGTTATGAATTGGAGGCTTTGGCTGTAATAGAAGGTATAAAGAAATTTAGACATTATTTATTTGGTATCAAATTTAAAGTAATAACCGATTGTAAGGCATTTCAAATGACAATCAATAAGAAAGAGCTATCTTTATCAACAAGAGTGGCCAGATGGATTATATTTTTGCAAGATTATGATTTTACTGTTGAGCATAGAGGAGGTAGTCAAATGAGACATGCAGATGCCCTGAGTAGAAACCCTCCCATTGTGAGTATGTTGTTTTCAAGTTTGCATGAGAACATCAAGTATGCCCAAGAGCAGGACGAGGGTTTGAAGGCGATTATGGATATATTACAACATCAGCCATATCAAGATTATTGTTTAGATTCTGGTTTATTATATAGAGGAAGTGAGAAGAAGTTGGTTATACCTAAAAGTATGGAAACTGAAATATTGAGAATAATTCATGGTAATGGACATTTTTCCAAAAAGAAGATGATGGAATTAATAAGTAAAGATTACTATTTTGAAAATATAAATAAGAAGATAGATGATTTTGTAGTAAGTTGTATACCATGTTTATTAGCTTCACGTAAACAAGGAAAACAGGAAGGTTTTCTCAACCCAATTGAAAAGCAAGAAATCCCATTTCATACAATTCACATAGATCACATTGGACCTATGAGTGAGACGAAGAAACAGTATAACTACATACTGACTATGATAGATGCATTTACAAAGTTTACTTGGATTTTTCCTACAAAGAGTACTACAGGTAAAGAGGTATTGGATAAGTTAAAGATTTTTCAACAACATTATGGAAATCCAACCAGGATAATTTCAGACAGAGGGACTGCTTTTTCATGTACTGAATTTAAAGGGTTTTGTCAAGATGAAGGAATTCAACATGTGATGATTACAACCGGTGTACCCAGAGGAAATGGCCAGGTTGAAAGAATACATAGGACAATCATCTCAGTGCTGACCAAGCTCTGTATAGAGAATCCTACATTATGGTATAGACATGTAAGTCGTTTACAAAGATCTCTTAATAGTACCTATCAGAGAAGTGTGGACAGTACTCCATTTGAACTGTTAATTGGAACAAAGATGAAGATCAAAGAAGATTTTGAAATTTATGATTTATTATTGCAAAAAGATAGAAGTAGTTATGTACAAGACAGGGAAAATTTTAGAATTAGAGCCAAGCAGCAAATATTAAAAATACAAGCAGAAAATATCAAGAATTATAATAAACAAAGAAAGAAGAGCACTCAGTATCAGTGTGGTGATATTGTAGCAATCAAGAGGACCCAGTTTGGAGTAGGAATGAAATTGAAACCTAAGTACCTTGGCCCATACAAGATTACATGTGTCAAAGGAAAGGATAGATATGAAGTAGAGAAGATGGATACTTCGATGGAAGGTCCTAGGAAGACATCCACGTCCGCTGATTACATGAAGGTTTGGCCGGATCCTTGCAGTCGCTTTGTAAGTTCAATTTCTCATCCTCATTATTAATTCTATTTATTATGTAAGTCGGGACACAGCGAAGTATTGTTGGTTGTTCAATCATATTTACTTTTAAGCTATATTTGTCAGAGATGGAAGATGTTACAGAAATTCAGTTTATGTTTATTTAATGTCGTATGTAAGCAGGTGAATAAAAATAGAGATTATTATGTTTAGTGTTTATGTAGTTTAAGCCGTGTAAAATGTAATTTCTAGAGTTACTGAGATGTCCGCTCAGTCTGAGGGCAGACTAATAGCAGGATGGCCGAGTGTGGGATGGTGAGAATGTGAAACGGAACGAAAGCGCAGTGAAATGGAACGTAGGATTAAGGAAAGGGAAGAATGAACGAATGAGTGAAAGAAGGAATGAGTGAGAAAAGGGGTATAACGAATTGAAGACGGACGACGAACTGCTCTGTAATAAAAAGTGTTTTTAAAATTCAATAAATAAGGATTATCACAAAAAGCCCTAGTTTCTCTGAACCCACATGTATTTCTAAATGAGCATATTTGCACTGAATATCAGCAAAATTTTTACATTAAATGCGAAAAAATAACCAAAAAGTTATTCCTTAGTATCCAATTTTGATAATCCTATTGAAATACATAAATTGTTATTTTACAATAATTTATGAAAATGTAGTCTATGGATGGTTTTATCCACTCTGTATCATTCCACTCGCCGACACAGCCGTCCACAATCGCGAATGCCTCGAATTTCTTAGTTGAGTTTTTAACAAAATTAATTACGGTCTTTACCTTTACACACGATAGATTTCTCGAGATATTTAGATGGTACGTGTTCTTAATGGGCATCTTATGCGCCGGAGCCGACGAAATGTCCATAGAAAACACACCTTTTTTGTTTTAATAACATAATTAAAGTTTTTTAGACAGCCGGCTTAGATTAGCCCGCGATTGTGAGCCAGAATAGAGTTTAGTGAACTTTTGGAGACGAGCAAACGATTAGCTATAATAGTAAACGAGGTATGAAAGTTCTGATGCCATGAATTGTTAAAACTTTAGATTATGTTAGAGATACCGCTCTGTGATTACGTAAATCGGGAATTCTGATACCTATTGGTCGATATAGGTACCTACTTAAATCAGGGAGTATAGACTTTAATCCTTTTGCATTCCTTTTCTAACTTTCAAAATAGGTAACCGGGTCAACAAACGACAACGAATTCCTTAAAATTATCTACACAACAATTAGTAAATATAACCGGGTAGTTCGCATTAACTATAAATATATTGTCTTATTTTGACCTTCAACTTATTTTAAATAAGAGATTAATTATAAGAAAACGTTTCGAATAGTATTAACGTAAAAAATAATTATCTATCAAAACATATCTTTCGGAATAAATTTTATCGAATTCCTTCTAATTGATTTGACAAAGCTATAGATTTATAAAACCAATAAATAAGATCAGCTAACTTTGAAAGATCTTCATGAATCTAATGAATCTAAAGACATTGTTTGTCGTAACATATCGACTTGATAAAAATAACTGCAAAATTACAACCGTATGAACACTTTCAAATATGTAGTTACAGGCAGATAACGTCATCACAATTCTATTTCCATAAACGAGTCTTATCTTAATCGATATCAGTGGCCATATAAGGGAATATCCTAACGAAGACAAAAGCCAGTATCGAATTACTCGGGTCGACAAAAACTCGGCCCACCGAGCTCCAAACAAGTTGAGAAGATCTAGCTGGGGACATTCCCACATCTAGATCGCTTTAGTGATCGTTTCCATTGCTTTAATACCGACATTGCAAGTCCTGCCACTTTGTCCGCGTGTTTAAAAAATATCTTATGTCTTAATGTAGTCATCTTTATATCTTATTATTAAATTTCATCCAAATTAATACACTAATTTTTTCGTCAGAGGAATAAAATACATATAAATACAGACATCTACACATTTTTATAAAACTTTCGCGTTTATAATATTAGTAGTATGTGTTGAATGGAATACAAGATAACATATTTTTTTTTGGAGCTTCACTCAATTGGTGACCACGTCGGTAATCACAGTTCAACTTGCCAGAAATTTATAATAAAACTGTGTTACATCACAACTTCATTTTATTCATATTGTGACATACTTTTAGGCTAAGTGGTAGTTAAAACTGTTTGTAGTTTTGAAGCAAGTATCAATTTTCGTGTTAGTTCTTCTCGATAGAAACCCCTTCGAGACACGGCAGTAGTCTTACTTCAATTTGATGCTTTATAAATGGTTTTGAAATTCTGACATAAATAAAGTTTACTTTTATATTTAACCTGTATAAATAATACAATGTAGTCACGGTGTTGGTGACTTAAATCACATCTTCTTTAGTTGCATTAAGTAATAGCCGATCATCATTTTTAGATTTCCTTGCTTACTTCCGTGTACCCTCCCTACATCAATAATATGTTTACTGTTCTCGAAATCTTATGATATTTATTATTTAGGTACTGTCATTTTATAGTATACAAAATAATAATTAAATTACACCATCTTTATAGATTCCACCATCCTCATTCTTTGCATTGTATTGTAGTCAACTTTTCTGATCTTCTCCAAATTCCCCTTCCTAATGTTCATTCCTTTTTTAACCTTATGCACGTTTCCTAACCATTTACCGCTACTGGCTATATCACAAGACGTGCATAGCCATAAAAATTATAAAATAAAAAAAATACAATGGAAACAGGCAAGTTCGTGGCTCCCAGCATCAGGGATCGCAGATCGATGTATGGAGATCCGTTCCGCTATTTACATATGCCATGTCTATTATTTCGCGGATTCACCGGGCACAACCGTTCGTCGACTGGAATGCTCGGTTTTTGTGTGGCGATGTAAATTTTGTAAGGCACGCATCTGTGTTTTGGCTTAATTGAGCTCTTGTGAAGACCCTATGCTAATGGTACGTGCTTTTCCTTAGGTAAAGACTATCTAGAGTTAGAAAGAAAGGTTTTAAGTTAAACAAAAAGTAAATATAATTTGTCTAGTAGGCCCCTTACCTATCCGATGGTCTTATGGGTAATTACCGAGACATGCTCTCGGCGGGCTGAGCAAAGTTTGTTTCGCATTTTCCAAACATATCTCAAATTTAAGATCTACAAACCGTATTTGGCTAGTGTGGTATTCAATCCGTTTTCATTTTTGTAACAATTTCTATGATGATGTTTTAAAATTGATTTAATGATGCATTCCTGAGATATTTTAAAGAAACAGAAAATTTACCAAATGGGGATCATTATATCCCTACGAGCCTTTGCCCAGGGCAAAAGAAAACCTGAATTGAATTACTAGCCGTTTAAATTCGTTGCTTATAGCAATCTCACCGTTCATAAATAATATTTCACATACGCACACGCTTTAGAAAGGAAAGCGCGTCAGTCTCATGACTGATAGTGTGATAGCAAAACGGATTGCCAGAGGTGGAGTAAGGGCTTAGGCCTTTCATTTATATTTTATTCACATGACGTCATCAATAGGCCTTGAGAGGTGCGGAGAAGATTGGAGTTATTTCGCCCTCAACAACGTAAGTTGAAAGATTGGTATTGCGGTGAAGCCTATTGCTGAACATAGGCTTCACCGTAATAGAAGAAGCTTTTGATTCAAGACACTCTGTCATCATCATCCACAAACCCAAAAGTTTCTTTTGCGCCAGATACTTGCCCCAATAATTTGGTCCCTAACTTTGACCAGCTATGGAAAAAACACCCGAATTAAACCCAAGCCAAGGCAATTTTGATTAAATTCGTTTCCCTAATGGATCTTACCAAGAATTAAATCTAGTACCTGTTACTCTTGGGTTACCTACCTGAACCACTGCACTACCAAGATTTTCGGAAATAAATAAAAACCATTATAACTTTGTTAGGTGCAGGTATTTAAACATAAAATTAACTGTAAGGTTTAACAGTCACACACTTCAAATTCTCCTCTTAAGTCCAATCTAAGCCATAAAATATTATGACATAACTGTTTAACCAGAATCAAAAATATTTTTAATTCATATAAACTTTAAGACTTTCGCGTTCCATTTTAAACATTTAAAATAATTTAACGGGTCAAAACGCGACAAAGTAAGTAGTTCGTACTAACTACTAAATAAAAATGGTGTCGCGTTTTGACCCGTTAAATTATTTTAACATTTTAATTCATGTAAAGTAAATCAGTAATATTTATGAAAACAAACACTCAAATAACAACATGTCTTACCATACTTTTTACATTAATTTATTTATTGTTTTTTTTTTATTTCTATCTGACTAACTGATGATAGCCGCAGATGGCTTTTCATCTTTACCGGGCTTTCGGGGGAGGGCTCACATCCCTGATTTTTATCGTTTTTGCAAAGACACGCCCTAAATACGTCCACCGGCACACGCATGCAAACGAGAGGAAAGTGCATGACTGATAGTGTGATAACGCTTCCTTTGAACAGGTGGCTGGCAGGCGGCTTGCATTCACAACTGGCTAGACTCGGAGGAACTGGATTACTTCATATAGGTATTGATATACGTATGTATGTATATATCACTAACAGCTTTGCTCGAGTTATTTAATATTTAAACACGTAATTTTTCGCGAAATTCATACGCAATACTCTATTTATTATAAGGTATGAGATTAGAATCTCACTCACTCACTAACTTTATAAATTTCAATTGAAATTGAATACAATACAAAGTGATTCTACCGACCTGCTTTATGACGCAATCAGCCGTTTGATATTTTAGGGACAAGACTTTTCTTTCTCCCAAAGCTACCTCCTACAGTTGCGGATGTCAACGTAATGGTACAGATTGTATATGGACCCTTTTGGGTACAACAATAATTAAGGGTGTAAATTCTATTTGGCACAGATTTATATTAGCTGTATCAATGATACAGCTTGAAGGTATTGGACCAGTGATGCCTGCATTGCATAAGGTGCAGCCTAGCTAGCTTAGCGGGGTGACCAGCAACTTTGCAACTTTTAACTAGTACTTAAATTTATAAAGCGCGATGATATCTTCCGAACGAAATAATCTGAATCAAATAATTCAAATAGGGATTAAAAGGTATTAAAAAAGCATTTAATCTGAAGTCATATATTTGGACCAGGACCAATACTAAGACACAAATAGAGACCCTTCCCAAACAATCTAAAATAATTTGTCGCATTTCATGTTGATATGGTAGTACGGCCGCCGTATTTAGTCTAACGTAGAGACTGAACTAAGATTCTATTGGTGATAAAACGACTTGTTTTGGAAAGAAAACCGAAGCCAAAATTATCTGTTTATGCTTCTATAAAATACGGTGTTTTGTAGTATTGAGCTGATAATTAATCAGTAACCATAGTTTTGAAATCTCTGTTGAGTTTAGAAGGCACAACACTCAACAGCACACAGCCTAGATCTAATCAAGCACATCCTTTTTATTGTCTTCATAACCATTATGTACTTTGTTAATTATCAAAACGTCATCAGCAACCGTTCCAGTTCCTAAGCAATCTTAGCACAACGAGTGGAAATGAAAGCGGGAAGCAGGCGCAGAAATTACCAGCCGCGCCCAACAGAGTGATTAAACCTAACAAGCGTTTAGAGGAATATATCGCTCATATGTGTCGGGGATAGTATGTAGGGTTGGTGCTGTGCCCTTATAATTAAAGTAGACATAATTGTTTAAGTAATCGAGTTGTTTTCTTGGCGGTAAGCCTTGGGTTAAACTAGAGTAGGATCGTATTGTACTATACACATCCTTTTTTATAACATTCACTGCTTCGATAGTATTAGCTACAAATATTTTAACCAGTTTAAAATGCTGATTTTCCGGTAATATTGTATTTGAGTTTGGGTGTAATCAACAATGACTTTGGATCAGACAATTTAGTCTTTAACAAAATTGCACCTACAGGAGACCTACTACAATAAACGAAGTATGTCGACTGTCCTACGATGACGACTAGGTATTTTTAAGTCGTAAATCGCAACCAAAACTTTGAATAGGAATATAGCGTTTAAAAAAATAAAATACTAATGCTTTTCTATAACCACGTTTTAACTTCTGTTTATGATTTTTGTTAATCCTTCACCTCTTTTTGCCAAAGAGATATTAGGTACAGAATGAAATGAAATGGAAAATAAATATGTCAGAGTTTTCATTACCTGATTGTAATTTTGATGTAACTAAAGTTATTTTTATCTTTGATAAAATCTTGATATTAGCTGTTAGGGCTTGACTTTTGAACATAATTTATTATGTACTACGGTTAGTTAAATGTTACACACATGCTTCCTCCGTTCTGCACAGTGACCTCAACGCAAAATACGGTCCGTTTTCATATGGTATTATTCCCAGAAAAGATAAATGCAACAATAACGAAACTCCCCAACGTTCAACCCTGCTCGTGCGTGAGAAGCTATTAGCAGGGCGAGGTGCGAACTGGCTAGTTTAATATATGCTATTTTAGTACCATTTGATACCACTAACAATGCTATTTATACTCGTGGACCGTTCAGGATGCCTTGAGAGGCCCGAGATAGCTCCCTTTTCTAATCAGCGTTATGGATCGGCGGATGAATTCATCAACGCACTATCTTATTGAAATCTCGATACGAGCAAAAAGTTATGATATCGAAGAGTTAGTTTTGTTTTGAGTCGGAAATAGATCGCGACTTTTTTGCTTTAAATGATTGATTTGAACATGCGTTTTTAAACGCATAGTGTAACGATTCTGAGTACTTATATGTAAAACGCAAGTTCTCTTTTACAAGTCTATGGTGAAACGAAAAACAAAAGTTATGATTTTTGCAGGTATGTATGTATACTCTTCCGTTGTAACTTCTTAACTACATATCTAATAATTAAAATATCATTAAAAGGGTCTTGCTTGCCCCAGGATACGTACTGTAGTGTCACAGTAAATTTATTTAATATCTTCTTCTAAGCCTGAGTAATGGACTATAAAATAGATGGAAAATATTGTTAGAAATGAAAGAAAATGTCTTAATTAGTGGATCTTTAAAAAAAGTTATACTAGCGTTTGCTAAATGGCTTTGTTTACATGAACTTAATAATGGGAATAACTTATATTGCGACATCTTGGAGTAGTTGAGTTTAGTGTTTTTGAACTCATAGCACATAAGTTCACATTACTTTTAAGTAAGATAAGAATTATTTATTGCATGGAACAATTAAGTGTTATTTTTTTCAAGCCTCTTGCCATAATTTTTAATTCATCTTTCCTTGTTATTATCATGTAGATATTTTATATTGGATTATCCATTACCAATTTATTGTTTTAATTAATCACCCGCGTTTACTTAAAATGTAAGAACGTTTTCCGACTAAACTCTCTATGCGAGTTGGATCCGAATCTCAAACACGTATCAACATTCGAAGTTACTAGAACTATCTTCAAAGCACTCTTCAGAATACCCAATAAAACGCAACAAAGTAAACTCCAACATCCGCTCTCATGCATCCTCGCTAAAAATGCGCTCACACACTCTAGCCCCACTAAATCCTGCACACAATACCTCTAGCTAACATAAACATAACCCAAGCACTATTTAACCAACAAACACTCACTTAACAACCTGATAAATCCGATTGACAATCGCATGAACACGGTTAACGACGTAGCCTGTGTATAGCACAATTGCCTCTACTAATTTAAACAGCGGTGCCTTATACAGCGGCCGGAGTGTTAAGAATTCACTCTTGATCGGCGTTTGTATGAGTGCAGCTAAGAGTCCGTTTGACGAACCCGAGTTCGCCAAATAGGGTTGGCTGCGCGGTGAAAAATTTGCTCCTCAACCCCCTTAATTGGGTGTCGCGTTGTTTTATACGGAACACGCACAGTAGTAAAGTTTGCTAAGCTATTTGCTCGGGCTGGTTGTTGTTTTAAACAAAATTTACATAAAGCTCTAACTGAAAATTTATTAATCCATTTTGTTAAGGTTGTCATACTTGGTTCTATTAAAATTGTAAGACGAATAAAAATATTGGCAATACAACGAACACAAGTTCGTCAGATAGGGCGGTAAATATATGCTCCTTAACCCCTTTATTGGATGTTGTGTTTTATACAGAACACGCACGGCTGTAAACTTTGCTTATCTATTCAGTCTTGTTAACGTTACAGTCTGCATTTGCGTAACATTAAAATGTTTAATAAAAACCATTACAAGATAGCAGTTTTCTTGTTAGACTATTGGTAATGTTTTAGTACAGTAAGCGTAGTCGTAGAGTGAAAAGAATTGACAAGCAAGACGCTTGGAACAAGAAAGATAAGCCATAAGGTTGGTCACGCAAACCATGTTCCTACAAGTTTCTCTATTCAAGTTTTAAACTAGTTGCACGCCCTTCTGATTACTGCTTAATATCTTCATTTGTGCGCAAACGTGGAATAGATATCACGTATTGGTAGTTCCTATTGGTGGTCCCATAACATGAAATGGTGAAGTTAAAAGTAAATGTAATCTAAAAAAAAATCTACCGATTTGAACCCGAAATATTATTTGTTGTAGAAATATATGTGTTTTCCTGTGCGCGAGTCAAAATTTCGTGCAATAAACAGTTTACTAAATGGCATGACTATGCATCGCAAACAACGCACATTGCTTGATTCAATACTGCTTCACAAACAAACTGTCTGTGTGTCCCAACACAGGGTTGTCACTGATTTGTTGTCGAGACGTTTCTTTTAGCGCTGATGTGGCGCTGATTGGGATGTATGAGGTGTTTGTATGCGATTTTGTATTCTTTTTGTTACTAATGAGAGTTAGGGTTGTCAAAGATTTTTGCTGAAAGCCCGATGGGAACGCTGCACTTTAACTCGAACTGGTGATTTGTGAATGAAGAATTACGCGGTGTGATAATAGTGACATGACATTTTCTTTTCAGACAATATTTCCTGTCATATCTATCTATATTGTGTTTTAGATTTTATATTGGGAACACTATTTAAAAGCTCTTGCCATTTTAGGGTTAAGGTAAATGCGACACAAAACCTTTTTTATGCTAGCTTCTGCCCACGGCTTTACCTCAAGTAATGTTGCATTCTAATGATGAGAATTAGAAAAAAATTAAAAGGTTCTAACTTAAATCGTAACATACATCAAAAATACACATATTTCTCTATAAATTTATAGAAATAATAGATATAATATTGACTGATAACTGAAAATATAAGCAAAAAAAATACAAGCGTCAAAATTGCAATTATTCATACATCCTCATAGTCATAAACTAAGTTCTTTAAAACATGTGCATACCAAGTAAATAAGAAAGAATATTGCGTGAAAACCCTTAACATATCGTTTTATTTTTAAATAACTCAATTGCCAGACAAGTGATTTCTAAATTCATCGAGAGACAACATTGAAATATCTAGAAACCTAGCTTCAAAGAACTGGATCCAGGCATAATCCCAGATCACAGTGACGGCTGATAACTAGGTAGATATCCTGTGATTTTAATTGGTAAGCTTAGCTTGAAAAGTGCATGACTGCAATATGGAATTAATCTTGATACTTTAAAAGCATGCTCAGTTCAGTAGTATAATATCATGAAGGTAATACGTTGGATTTGTTTATTTGATGACATATCAGATTAAGTTGCAGCGAGTACAGCTGCCAGTTTATAAGTAGCTAAACAGATACTATCATAATACTTTAAATGATATGCTTTAAGCTTTAAATGTTAATTTTGAGAAACAAAAAAATTAAATCCGCTACCATCTCGTATCAACTAAGTTAACTACGATTTTTTTGGAAAAGACGAATTTTCCTGTTGCTATGACTAATACATTTCAATGTTGAAACTTAAGAATAATATTAATTTGAAGTATTAGTATCGGCTAAAGATTTAGAATCTTATATTGTCACAAAGAAACGAATTCAATTTTTTTTTTCATATGAAACTAATTTGGAAGAGGAAATGTGATAGTTTGGTAAAATTTAAATTTAAAATGCAATATATACCATTTTAAAGTCATTTTGATTACAGCTAATTAAGAATCTGGTAACCTAAACAGCTAAAACAACATTGATAAAACATCTATGAAAACAAAATAATTGCTCATAAACGTACTTTTAATTGAAAATCGCAATTTGAAAGACCAGTTTAATACAGATACACAAACAGACTCACTTAGCGGTCACATGTGTAAATATCCTTTTTGTTGCGCTTTGGCTGATATAACTTAAAAAAGAAACAGTTTTTAGCAAAGAGGTTCCACATGAGTTTCCTATCACACATTTATTTTTTTATTGTCAAACTTTGACACAGATGCAAATGATGAAAATATTGCGAGGAGTGAAATATAAATAAAAAAAATCTTTAAAAACATTGTCCTTAGTACAATAAAATTTATTCTGACAAACAGTTTGCATACATCAACATAGCATTAACTCTTAAAGCTTTACACTATCCATAGAATAGGTGCAAAAGAAATTATTAAGCTAGTTACACACAAACACGGCTAATAAAATCGCGTTAAAAATAGAAGTTCCACCTGAAAGCATGATCAAGAGAACAAATCAAATGTCTCACGAACAAATGGAGCCCTAAATAGGAGCGCGTTGATGCGACCAAATTGACTAACAGTAACGCACCTATGTACCAGGACCGGGTCATTTTGATACGTGACAAATTTATCAACTGCCGGAAACTTTTGAGTGAACTATGGGCTTTTATGTATTTTTAATATTAAAAAATAATAAGGTACCTAATTTATATTAGTTCTTCCTTATTCCATTTATAATATTTTAAAGTTTACTAAGAAAGCTTTTCAAATGAGAATACTGCCATTGATATCAATAACATTGACTTTTAAGTATTAGTGTTTGAAAAGCTGTAGTCCAAAATAAAATGGTTGTTTGTGTAAACATTAAAAATATGAACCCCTTACGATTTAATAAATTGAAAATATGAGTTTCTTTTGTTTATTCCTAAATTAATTAAACGAACGTTTAGTTTTGACTCAAACTACAATGAGGAACTTCATTTAATTTTATTTACCTGCACATAATTATAATATATTATTTGCCTTAAATAATTACAACAAGTAAAAAAATTATGATTTTTCAAATCCATGTTCAAATTTGTACGAATGTAATGGTTAGTTAAGAATAACTTCCTAATAATTCGTTTTCCGTACACTATTAAAACTTCAAGAATTTGTATTTATGTTGAAATGATGTATTTATCTTCGCTTTAGGAAAGTTACCGCCAATCTAGTGCGCAGAAATAAAACACAATCTAACAATAGATCCATTTGTTAGCTCAGCAGAAAGACAGACAGTTTCCACGGTCCACGGCCAGTACAACAAAGCGTTATTGAAAGCGTACTGCAATGGAGTGCAGCTATCCATCACCGCGCGGCGTTTCCTGACGCGACGCCTTTGTAACGCGTTATGCAAGGAAAGCCTTTGTTGCGACTCGGCTCTAGGGATGTAATCTGGATCAGCACCTATTAGATTTGGAGACAACCGATAGTTTTTATTTAAATATTAAAAAAACTATTTGTTACGATGGTAGTTCGTTGCATATGCACGTACAATTGGATCAAAATTGACAGTTTTTTTTTATATACCTATATTATTTATTAGTAAAATGTTAAATATAAAACGGCTTTGTGTTGAATAAATGCTTAGTTTAATTTTCAAACATAAATATTAATAGGCTAGAATAGAATTCAAAGCAGTAGCTGCAAAAGGATCAAGAATAGGAATTTGTCGACATAATTACTTTGTAAAGAAAGTAATTAAGATTTATATTTTTTTTATATTTTTCACATATTTAGACTTATAAACTTTCTCCTAAATAATCAAATATTTTAGAAGACTTCACTTTATCTAATAGTTTCGATTTAATCGATACAAACCAAACTAAACAATTAATTTAATTCTCGATCTTAATTGAATCATAACAATTAGGGGGTAGTATCGGAAATGCTTGATTAATTAGTTCAATTGACTCTCAATGGCTTGAAAACATGTATAAAATAAATAAGAGTTATTTGAACTTTGTGTGATATAATACATCGATACAAGCTTCTTGATCTAACATCCCTATTTGTCTCTTAAGGCGTGTGCTCAAAATGGCTAGGCCAGGATGTTGCGTGTAACTTTATTCACGGGACTAGCACAGTAATCCGTATTCAGGAGCTGCTATCAATCAAACAAGGTAAGATTTCTTAACCAGTTGAAATGTTTTAAAAATATTGGTATGAAAATAAGAATAGTATTTTTTTTTTAAGTATTAAGGTGTTATTGCACCGAAATAAAAAAAAATAGGAGCGATGTTTTTTTACAATTGTTCTCCAATTGTAGACTATCAAGACTTGTCAATCCACGCACTTTGAGTGCGGAAACAATAGGGGGATCAAGTAGCACAAGCGGCTCAATTGGCCGGTTGTAATCTCGTCCCATTGTCTCTGCCCCCGGCGCCCCTCGCCCGGGGAATTTTATTAGCGGCGTTTGACGGTTATGAGGGAAAATTGCTCCGGAACTTTTTCACTGCTATTCGAAAGCGTTGTTACACCATTGTTAAAATATAAAAAGTACTCATAGCGTCACGTCTCTTACTCTCGTCACATTCTTGCAATTAGAATTTATACGAATTTTGAAAGCAATGAAGTCAAGTCCAGTCCAACTTTGAGTAATCAAGTTTTGAGAAATATTAAGTGATTTGGTAATCAATAAGGACATTCATTAATGAGAAACTTTACCATTTTTCATCTGAAAATTTCTAAAACATATCGATTATGCTAATACCTACTATTGTCTTTACGATGTCTCGATTTCAATTTGGGAAGCTTTTGCTCTGCAATAAGACATTAATTACGTTCAATACGTGTATACTAACATTAACCAATTTCTCTATTTTGAGTATCTGAAACGGCAATTATAAGCCCTGAATATGATTTTTATTGAAAACTAGTGTAGTGGCCCACTGCGGCTTCGTATGGTGAATTTCCAAAGATGTTTTTGTTACGAATCTTCTCATGATAATTAGAACATAACAAAAAAGGAACAACGCAATTTGTTGCAGTCCTTTTAAAAATATGCGCGCACTCACATTTCGTAAAAACATTTTTATTTACTGTCTTTTGACCGTAACTTTACCCGCGTTATTTCCGAAGAAAAAGTATTTTTTACATAATTTTTTTTGTCTCTTCCTATAAAATTACGTCAATATCAATTAAGTCATTTTTAGGTGAAAGAGCGACATACTTACCTCTAGATTCCCAAATATCTATACCTACATTCTTACAAAGTTTCTCCTTTATATTATTAGTAGGATTTTCTAAATTTATTTTCCCGTACAATACGTTATAGAATAGCGAAAATCTTTACGTTACAATTTCTCAGACATATGTACATTTTAATTTGGCTGTAGCTATGTGATTCATATTTGCTGATTTAAAATGTCCTTACTCATACGGTATTACTAATTTACTCCAATATCTAAATCCACTTACTATTGATTTTTACGTGTGATTCATCAACGCTGTTAATCTTTCGCGTTAATTAAAGTAGGATGCGTTTTAATAAGACAACTTATGCCTCGACACATTTCTTAACTCACCTGCAACTTTGACACGGGTATTGCAGTAGCACTGCAGATGCAATTCTGCAGGACAGTGAAGAATCGATCCTTGTTCACGCAAAGGTTAATTATGACGCCGAGTACCAAATAGACCTACTTTATCTCCATTCCATATTTTTATTTCTCACAATCGTTTAGCGAAACCGCCACCGCAAAACCTCAACTATTTATCCATTGCAATCAACGTTGATTAAACAGCACGACGGACCAACATATCAAAGAGACAACAACAAATCTATACACGCAATGCCTTTTAGCGAATACAAAAACGTTTCTAAAAACTCGCCAACTAAGACAAAGGTGGCATTTCAGGGAGTAAGTCAGTTACTAATGGTGAGTTGGCATCACGAACGATCTCTGAAGCAATTAAAGCGTACGAGATTCCTTAGGACGGCCACCGGAGGCAATCAAGGTAATCACCGCAATTTAACACTTTCCTACCGCGAGATACGAGATAAAGTTGCATAGTGCAGCTTTGGGACAGTAGCGTAAGTTTGGGGCTAAGGTTGGATGCCCCAATTGACTTGGGCCAAGAGGTAGCCGGACTATGGCTTCTTGCCATGTCTGAGGTCGCGGGTGCGATTCCTGGTCAGGTCAATATAGAAAACTAACTTCTACAGTTTCAACACCCATAGTTGTGGTATCATCGTTGTTCCTGTTTTCTGTAGCATAAATTCATAAGCCAGTTACCACAGAATTTGTAATGTATGTGACGTTTTTCAATCTTTATTTAATCAAATTGGTTAAAAGTATTTGTTTCAGGTAGGGCTTTCCAAAATAATTTTTGCTGTAACACCTTCAGAAGTGTCATCCAGACATCCAACATTGAAATAAATCTTACCTACCAGTAGTAATTCAGTAAAAAGTTTATACATACTCGAAAAGTCTCGAACGAACGAAGTCTAGGCCAGACACAGTAAGAGAAATCTTGACGTAAACTGTAAACAATCCTTTTACAAATCCAAGACTGCTGATAGATTACACTATTTTGTTGGATAAAAGTCGCTACTCACCTTTTACGAAGAAGATATCCTCGTGTTGTAGGAATTTTGACGAAAATGTATTGTCCCGAATATTGCTGAAATCAGTATTCAACTGTGCTTAACATTTGATTGGTTTTCTTATTGCTTCAGATTTATTTTTCAATCACGTCAAGTATGGACTTGGACGGTAATATCAGATAAAACAGACAAGCTTGAATTATTTGTTAATTTTTTAAGTGTCGCTTAAACCAGATGCTTTTTTAAACAATAAAGTCGCAAATATCTTCGTACATCTTTAGTTAAAATAGAATTATTTTAAGAAAATAAAAATTAGTCAAAATTGACTCTGGACTACATTAACTTGATAGTTATGGTAAGTATTATTTAATTACATATACTGTGTCCCAACTTCACGCTTTAAAGCAACAAGGATTCATATTAGGCCAATTTCTATCTTTAAACGTATGATAAGCACTTTATATTTATCCGATAAAATTGTTCGAACGTGGCTAGAAACGTGTAGATAATTAATCAAAGTGCTTAATTAAATAACGGTTCGCACATATTTATCCTTAGGATTATTTCAATTTAATACCTTTCACTATCGTAGTTTGTTATTATTGTGTTTTTTGTAGCAGATTTTATTGGTCATGAATACAACAGTTTATTTTCTAAAGGTTTTTTAGGATGTCGAAAACATCCTTTTTTTTCTTCCCTTTTTCCCTCTTAATTTACCTACAAAACCTACACTCTCGTATTTATTGGGTTCCGCCATAAATACCTTCTAAAACAAATAAATACATACATATCTCAATCATATTATAAAAAGTCTTAATCAGCATTCAAAAGCTAGGTTTAAGTTGTCACACATTGCGATGTATTTCACAAGCTTATAAAACATGTTGAATTTATTATAATTGATTTCGAGGCAATTTTTTGTACCCTACAACAAACTGTTTAGCATTGCAGATAACGAAAGAATTTTGCAAACTTTTAACATCAGAATAAAGATATGCATCAACATAATTAATAACGAAGTAAGTATAATGCAAAATAACATCTAAGTTGCGAACAATTTTATCTTTCAAAGCGATCGCAATCTCCGAGGCTTATTTTATTGTAATTTGATCTTTCTTGGATTAAAATAAGGTTTATTTCGTATCGTGATTGTGGTTTGACAATAAAATTATGCAGAACATTTACGCAGCCGGTGCAGAAACGGACAGTCTACAGATGTCAACTGGTTCCACCGCAGGCAAAATTAGAATAATATTCACATCAGATATGAATATTATAACTGTGACTGTACTGCAAAATTCTTTTGCTGGTAATATATGGCCTATAAACAGGCAAGTGAATCAATTCAGTTCACATACGATATACAATTAAATTCATAAGGGAACCTACGTATATCTTATAAAGTCCAAAACAAAAGATCCATACTCAAAACCTGTTATTTAATAATACCTACCTAATATTTAAAATATACATGACGTATATTTAAGTTTGTATTATTCGACATAATATTTTATTAACATTAAAACATATTTTGAGATACATTAAAAAAGAGTAAAATAAATAGCGTAAAAAGTAATACAAGGAAAAAAATTGTCGGTAATCGCAGCTCATGGGCACAGTGCCTAGAAAAAAAACCGGCTGGTTCCCCTTTGAATGACAAGACTTCTTCTCTGAACTAGGATAAAGCCAGCCATATGGTCTCTTGACTCATAAAAAAGGCACCTTTACATTCATCCAGTTTTAAAAAATTCACTTTGTACCCGAAACGTAAACACGATCATTCGGGCCATCTAACTCCAATTATAAGCACTAAATCGTGAGAATGGAGCTCTTAATCGTTGATAACAAAAAGGGCGAGCGCTCGCGGCCGGTAGCCCAAAATGCAAATCCGAATGCCACTACTCTCTTATGCAATTTTTGTTTTTTAACCGAACTCGCTTTTTAATTTTAGGGTTCATTCTGGTGTGGCTGGAACGGTGACTGTTGAGTCACCGTTAATGCAAGCCATTCGTTAATCGTATTTTGCAATACCAATAGCAGTAAAAAAAAACTTTTGGCTATCGGTATTGCATTTGGGGATGAAACATGAATTTCAGCCACGGCGTTCAATGATCGGTTACATAAAGGAAGCAAAGATGTTGTTTGTTGACGATATTTTTTTACTTAACTCGAAAAGGGAACGAGATCAAATAGGTTCATCATTTTCATTGGAACACAATTTAAAAAAAGAATTGCCTATGTATGTTGCTTATAACTTCAGAGTGAGTGTACTGTTTTAGAGTTTTAGTTATGTTTTTCAGGACAAAGTCTGCAAGAAAATACATTGCGGACATAATGTATACTAAAATGAAAATGCCTTGAGACATGAATGATTTTGGCATGTTTGCTTCCAGATGAGAGAAGTACGTTTTGCATTACAATTTTTTTCTGCTTTAACAGTAACTGACAGTTACTACTGTATCCGATTAATTTTCACCATATATATGTTTTTATTTCTTACGAAAATATCAATTTCTTATTTAAAATACTTTTTTAACCCAAGTACGGAACCTATATTTTACCACACATTCGTTCTTAACCCAATTCCTCCCGTGTCGTGTTGGCTGATTGCGCTCGTGAGTGGCCGCAGATATTGTTCTTTTAAAAGGCCGCGTGATGGAAAGCTTTTAAAAGCTCTCTTAAGAAAAACAAGACTGGGATCATTGTTTTACGACGAGATTATTGAAGTAAGTATTGAACTTAAGGATCTGGTAGTGCGTTTAAATTTATAACAGGGATAACGTGACATTAAAAATTAAAATGAATCAAGTACTTCCACGATTACCTTTGGCAAAAAACTTAAATTCAAAGGTTTGTTTGTAGTTTCCGTACAATAATTACCAGATCTAAATTACCAGAAGCCGAACAAAAATGAGGGCTACTCAAGTAACAGTTTTGGAACTTCCATATCGTGTCGATAGCCAAAATATAATAAATGGTCATTTTGAGATCACGTTTTGGACTTATCGAGTCGATAAGGAAGTTATATGTCTACCACTTGGTCAGGCCCCAAAGCCAGAAAAAACATGAAATTGTTTAGATAGAACTTCATAGGACTTTTAGTTTCTTCTGGATTTTTATTGGTTAAAATATTATTAGACTTATAGCTGGTGTTTTATATGTAGGTAACTAGGAGTAGTTTAGCTTGTATTCCTTAGTATTGCTATCTTTTTTTTTAGCTGACGCATTCGCTTCGTTGGGAAAGGCATCAGCGTATGCGGCATCCCTCCGGTTTGAAAATAATGGAGAATACCCACTAAAACCTCTCATTGCCTAGTGACGGTGCCATGGGAATAAATATTAATGTATAACAGTAGTTCCGTCCGAAATTGCTTCCGCTATGGGGCGGCTTGGTCTAGTACCACAGGTTTGTTGAGGAAAATATTTCTATGTAGCGGATTTTTCATGGACCATGAATTTGCAACCACTTTGGCTAGGTACTCTGTCGAATGGGAATACCTACCCAATGTATGAATCACAGTGAATCGTTCGCTATTGAATAATTATCTCACATACTTTCCAATCCATTTACCCACGGCTCGGTCTTAGAAGAGTCACCGGTCGTGCACTGTGATCCTTTGTAAATCAGGTTCCAACTTGTTTTGTATATCACCAATCAAGGAAAACACTTGTTGAGGTCAAATCTAAATAAGGTCCCGATACGTTGATAAACTCATGCGAACGTTTTCCAGTAGCGTTTGCATCTACTGTTCAAAGGGATTAAAATAGCCACTTTTGCCAGTTCACCCTTTAATATAAACTAGCACGCTTTTTGTTTACTTAAGACGACGACCATTGGACAACCTCCGTAGCCGAGAGGCGAGCGGGCCGGACTTTGGCGTTGCGCCATATTTGAGTCCCGGGTTCGATTCCCGGTCGGGTCAATATGGGAAACGAACTTTTTTATATTGTCTCGGGTCTGGTTGGGTTGTGGCACCGTCGTTTTTTCTGATTTCTGTAACACAAGTGCTACTTACCACAGAATCAGAGCAATGCATGTGATGTTATCTAACATTTATTTTATTTATTTACCGACAACAAAGGTACCACTACAATAAATATGTACCCACGACCCTCGCTGTGTACAGTACCTGACAAACATATATACATTTATGTCATTTTCAGTATTTAAATATTTCTTCAAAATGCCTGATTACTAAAAATCCGCCGTTTACATACGGCGTGGTCTGTATAAAAAGGCTTGCCGTTTGTAATATTATGCCGAAAGCAAACGCAAAGTCAGGAAAATTACAACTCGTTCAATTATTAAATCCACATTTGGTTGTCGTTTTGGGGTGATTCTGAATAAAACCCTGTTTGGACATATTTCATAGCAAATATTTTATTTGGCCAGGCTTATTAAATACTCATAGAAACGAAATGAAGAATCAAACAGGGTCAGTTTTAGTCACCCTGGTCTTCTCCAATTAAAACTAGCGATTCGTAACCGGCCGTCCTAGCGAAATGTCGCATATTGCCAAACCCCGGTGCAGCGGCCTGCATTCCGACAACCTGATCTATTTGATGACAGAGTGGTTGTTAACGAATGGCCTGACAGTCCAAGATGTGATGAAGAGCGGAAGATTTGCTTTATGGAGCTGAAAACAAGAACTTTTAATTCTTCTAAATTATAAATCCCATCAATAACAATTATGAATCGTCCATTTAAACCATATGGAGAGTCGCCACCAATTTTATAGTTATGACTTTTTGGAAGATACTGGAAATAAACGCATTAAGTTTAATAATGAAGAATGAAAATAATTTTGCACTAAGATAAAGAGGTAAATTTTGACAGTTCTGATTGACCTTTACCAAAAATCGTGCGGTAGTATCCATCTTTGGTTCAGAAGAAGAATTACTACTGTCTTCCAATAAGTTTTCGGAATTTGAAATTCATTAAAGAGTTTCTTCACGATAGTCACAAAAGTACAACAAAGATACGCGTTTGAAAATAGTCGTAAAAACAAACCGCGCCACGTCCTGTGACTTGTACTATACAAATGACTGCTACCATGTGCCAGTATGCGCCGAACAAAAATATACTCAATTAAACGGTATTAAAGAACTACGGCTTAAAACCATACATCAAAGTCAGCGATCAAAATGCAATCAACAATTTTATTATAACCCTAAATGGCTTTCAAAGCCCTTTTTTTAATCAATCGTACTGCGTTGATTTTCTTCTATTCTGCTCCAAAATTTTAAATTGGCCTAACAGGTAATTTTTTAATTTATGAAAAAACCCATACATTTTGATATCTAGCGGATTGTTGTGACTATAGTGATATTTTTTCTAACTCTCAAAAAATCTAAAATTGTATCTAACATAACATCATATTTTTATAATAACTATTTAACGGACTGTAACCGATCTGGTATTTATGATCCAGTCCGTTTCCCTAATAAAGAAACTTCAAAACGTCAAACAAAAGTTTTTTGGCCGATCGACCGGCTAATAAGATTATCTTTGAATAGGCACTTTGATAAAAAAATATATTGTAAAATCACAGTGCCAGCAATTGAAAAATGTTAAATGTTACCATTGGTCTAGTATATCTAACTATACTAGATTTTTTCAGAAATTTCTCATAGAAACGAAACATCTAAAAACAAAAGCACCACGTACCTATATTGAGTTCACCATCTCATCATGACCATGGATTTTTTATTAACCGACCGAAATCGGTTTCTTGTTCAAGCATATTGATTTTCGTCATTAAAATCCAAATCCATTACAATGTCAGGAATTCCGCGTGATTGCCAAATGATCACTTCTTTTAATGCGAAAAAGAAACATTTTATACCGCCATTAAACAAAATATACAACACATTTGAAGAGTTATATTAGTTCAATGACTTCAGAACAAAAAAGGTGTCTCTGTATTTGCTCCGAAACGCATTATGGTAATATGATGTTAGATGTTAGAGGTGATACGAAGCTTTGTTCCATTTAATACCAGCATATTAGTAGTAGCATTTATGTGACTTTTATGGTGGTTTGACATAAAATTCTAATAAATAGCCGTTATGACAATTTTTGATCAAGTTTGTCTTATAATCATGGGAACTTCTTTGAACAGCTACATTATTTTATTTCGATGTCAGGTGTCGCAAAAAAAAACAATTTAATTTTATTAGGCTTGTGTTAATAAGTGGAAATAGTCGATAAAATAACAAATTTTCAACTTGCGAAGATGAAATTGGCACATTGTGAGCACAATCATAAATATTTATTTTTACTCAGTTTTTAAACACTGGGCTTTTCTACTTTTTTACATATTGGTTAAAAAATTGTTCGCAAGGTTTGAAAAAGTAAACCAATTTAAATAGGCACGTTAAAAACTAATGTTATTGTTATTGATTAAACTTGTACTTATTAATATGCTTAGTAAGATTTCAGAGAAATTAATGACTTACGAGTATTGTAAGTTTTCTAATTTAATGACACTATAAAAATATGATTATTTATCTAAAAATACAGATCTATAAAACTTACGTGATATGATAGTGTTGAATAAAGGCGTTTTCTAAATCATAAATACCCTATAAAATTACTAAAATAATTCAAGTTCTGTAATTCCATGTGCATATTATACCCATAACAGACCTAATCTGGTTTAATAATCTTGAATTATTCCGACCTCAATAGGTGAGGAATCTAAGCTGATTCTAATGAAACACTTGACCATAATATTAAATTGGAATTAAGATATTTATTCCAGTTTAAACTTGGGTGTTCTTGATAAAGATTTTGATAAGGTAATTATTTATCTCGATTTTAGTTACGAGTTTTGTTAAACAATCAAACTTTGGGACTGTTATGAAACATTATCTCAAATAAAAAAAGTTTATATGGCAAAGTAATTTCATGTTTATGGATTAAGCTGCTCTTAGTGTATTTTTACTTAATTTTGATTTACAAAGCGATGTAAATACAGCGACTACAAGAACAAGCTTAGCCACCTAAAACAAAAGCATGACGTGCTTTTACAATACACTTTGTATCGCCCTTATATCGTGGTCATAAGACGTACTGGCGACCGTACCTTTCTTTTTTGAGGGGGGGGGGGGGGGGGGGAATTTGCGCACTGTACCTACCGCTGCCGTGGGGACGACAGCGTTTGTGGGACTCCCCCGCCAAAAAGAAGCGGGGACTACCCGAACTAAACCCCCCCCCCCCCTCCCACGCTCTCATCGCCTTTGGTTGGCACCATGGGCAAAACGATGGAAACCACAACAACCACGGCGGGCGACCGTACTTCCCTCCCTTTGGCAAAGATGATAGACTTTGTCTAAGAATAACTAGTCTCGCATCAAAAAACAGCCGGGAACAACCGCTACGCAGCAATTTTTTTTATAAATAAATTTTATAGAAATTAAGTTTGATCGGAATGGTATCACAATGTGGCGCGTGTCATATACATTCCATTTTGTTAACAAATTGCTACTGCTTCAAAACAGCAACTAACTTATTCTTGACAGATAAGTTAGACTTTTATAAGGGAGAGGGGTATACATTGGTGCACCGTACACCTGTGTCAGGAAGAAAGCTGTGGTGGCTGCGTCATAGTAATATAGAATGTATAGCAGCCACAATGCTATCAGCGGACCAGCTACTCCTATAAGCCGGCTCTTTCTATTTCCCCATTTCCCCAAAGCTTGTTGAGGGTCTAGCACGAACGGTCGAAGGTATTAAGGCATTCCTGTTCGCTTGCAAAAGACCTTGCAAGGCCAGTCAGGATCCACAACCGCAGCCTGCTGGTCTCCGCTAAGAGGAACAGTAATCTAGGCCTAGATTAACATATTTTACGTTATAATTCGTTGTTAATTGTGATTTGTTTACTTATGGAGCCCGCGTGGTATAGTGCAGTAGAGCGTTGGACACTAAACTTAGTGGTCATGGGTTCGAATCCCGCGGGGAAAATTTAACTTAGTGAAGCTTCCCTAATTTAGTCAGGACATTCCAGGCTTAACTAATCTAATTTAATATTAAAGTAATGCACTCCCATAAAATATAATAAATTAATACGTTTATAGAAACTATATTCACATATTCATTATATCAGATCATCAGCACTGAACCACAACAAATTGATGAACTTGATCAACATCTCCAGAATTTGAATTGATTAAATAAAGACATCAACAGGCGGCGAACTCGAAAGGGCAAGAGCGGAACAAAAAATCGATTCGAATCGATACGAGATCGAGAACTTAATCGATTCAGCAAAAACAATTTCATCGGCGACATGCGACGTGCGGATGCAGATGAGTTCTCACATTTTACACTGCGCTGATATTTAGCTCCGACTTTTTGAGATTGCTTTCTAGATGAACAGCCTGTTGGATAATTGAACCGAATCAATTGGCACCATCTTAAAAATGTTTCTTATGCTTAAAATTGATTCTTCTTTGCAAATTGTGGATACACAAAAATGTAAACATCTTCTGTATTAACCAAACTTCAGAAATTGACAAATTTAAAAATATGCATTTTCTCTTTTTAACTCTACCTTGATGATTAGAAGCTTCGTTTTCTTTGCTCTTCTTAGTAGAGACCAGCCAGTTACAGGCGTGGAAACCTTTCACACTCCATCACAAAACAAGAACAGCTTAGCACGCTCGTACGTTCCTGCCGATCTCTCCAATTTTGGATGACGTCCTACACAAGGCAAAGGTACGTTGCAAAAACGCAATTCCCCCATTAAAAATAAATCTAGATATGATAACTACTTGAAGCATGACCGCTATAATTCCAGGGCACTGTCACTAGGCACGGAATGATTGGGGGGGGGGGGGGGCAAGGGGTTTATTGTGAAGTTACTGCACTTTTTAAACTGAGGGAGTTCCACCTATGCCGTAATCTTCGCCGAGTGATACGCTGCAATGAGCGTATACCTATCGCTTAAAATTGTAAAGTAACTCACTCTAAGGCCATATGCCTAAAAAAAGCTATGAAACGGCTACTAAATTATTTAATTCATCACCATCATTGACAGACTTTATTTATTTATTTATATAGAACAACCAATAAATCTTACACTAAAAAATAACATTACGTACAAACTTAAAATAAAGTCTAAGTGCAGATTCATTTACAGGCTGCCACGGCTTGCAAATGTAAGCAAAATGTGGCTTGCAAACTTTTAGTTACTTTTTGGCATTTACACGTCCCGATTCCTCATCAGCCAACATGCCTGCCTAAACCCGCTCATGGGCGCCATCATAACAGTGCCCGGCCTGTTTAATCTGCCCCCGTTTAATTGGCTCACGGTATTTATTGTGGAGATGAACATATCACCGCGACCGGCTGGGACATAAGTCAGTGGCTGTTCATCGTGATTCTCCATTTTGTATCGGTGTACGCGATAAGTGGGACAGGGGAGTCGTGGGGCTGTGTGGTTTGAGAATATTTGTCAAAATGTTTAGTGCAGTGTATGTTGGTATCTAATAAATTCGCACTAGTTTATAAACTCACGTATTCCTTTTACATATATTTAAAAAGGTACTTATGTAGCATATTTGATAAATATACATAACCTAAACTAATTAAGTTACTGACCGTTGAATTCGTTTATTGACGTTATAAATTGATGCTTAAATTTTATGATAACAACGATAAAGGTTTGGTGTGAGTTTTGATTTTGGACAAAAAAAAACAGTAGGTAATTTATTTTTTTACAAACACCACCATTTAAGATTGTAATGTAGGCATTTTCCGTCGTTCTACGAACCTTTTTTAGGACTACCTAAAAATGTTGATGGCTATAAAATGGACACTTACACCAAAACGACGTACATCGATGGTACCCAAATACTCACAGCCGAGGCACTATAGAAAAGTTCGTTTTCAACATTGACACGACAAGGAGTCGACCCGAAGACTACAAAGATGGCGCGACGCCAAAGTCCGGTCCGCTCGCCTCACGGTACCTCCGTACCGTCAAAAAATTAATGAAGCACTTAGAAAAAGTTATATCAGATTTCAGATAGGTTATTATTAGTATAAAGCCTCCACCGTGCGCTTTTAAATGTTTGCAGCTATACAAAAATTAACAGCACATATCCAACTCCAGCACAGAACAGCGACAAAAGATAGCAATTTAACGAAGCAACATCACGGCAACGTCTTCATTTATTCGCGAAGGAAGAGGAGCAACACGAAACGGATTACAATATCAATTTAGGAAAGTGAACCGAGTGATTTATTGCGTTGCCGCATGTAAATATTGCCACCGGGCCAGTCTTGCTGCGCTAATTATTGTGACGGATGGAACTGATAAATCATCGTCAGATTTAATATCCATACTAATATTATAAAAAGAAATATTTGACAACATCACACACATTGCTCTGATTCTGTGGTAAGTAGGTAAAGCACTTGTGTTACAGAAATCAGAAACAACGACGGTACCACAACAATCAGACCCGAGACAATATAGAAAAGTTCGTTTCCCATATTGACCCGACCGGGGATCGAACCCCGAACCTCAGAGATGGCGGGGCGCCAAAGTCCGGCACGTTTGCCTCTCGGCCACGGAGGTCGTCAAGAGAACTAGAGCGGACATAGGCTATTTTTTGTTTTGAAAATAAGGGGGGATGGGGGTAATATCGCCCTTGAAAGTTTATATGGGATTTTTTCATATTTTGAGTTACATATATATCGGATCGGTATTACATCGGATCTCTCTGTGTTGACGTTGGTATAACTCGGTCAATACTTACGATATTTAAAACAAAAATTACACTCGCTGACCTTTTCTGAAAGATTTCAATAAAAAACTGTTTTGTCTTAAAATTATAGCTGATGTTGATTTTTATAATGAAAATTAGGTACTTATTAAACCACTTGTAACATATATTTTACATATATCCGATTTCCGTTCTCCCAACGTTTATCATGTTGGGCCACAGTCAAGCGCCCAATTCTCAAGCGAAGCGGATAAACGAATTATAAATGGTTAATAGAAGCGAACCTTTGGCTCTGGGCCACAATACATCATTGTCAGCCAACAGCCGGTTTGGGGCGTAAAGAGTGACGCATACTGTGCGCCTGCGCGTGTAGGCCGTCTAGTTTGATTTGTTTAGCTAACGTCAGATTCAATTCTAGACGATGATCTAAATTAAAAAAAAATGATTTCATTTGGTTAGATTAGATTTTCAACAAACAATGGAAACGTATATTTTGTTCTAACAAATAAATTTATCATGATACAGCCCATCAAAGTCCAATGGAAGAGGGTGTTGTAAAAACTGTATAAAGTGATATAATGCTACATTTAAGCGGAATGTATCTTAGTAAATCTTAAAAAAAAATTTTTGTTCCATGTTTTGGTTTTTCCTATCTTAAATTTGGTCATCAACTCTAGGCAGCAAATTAATTTTAATCATTGTCTTTATAATATTTGAATAATAAGATAGTGATTTTAGAGTAATTACAATTTAATGTTATTTACAATATTTGATTATCTAGTGGTTTTAAGTAACTAAGTTTTAAGTATGTCTCTGAATGAGTAACGAGTGGGATACAGGACGTATTACAGAGGTTTGAGTCCGTCAGGAATATAAAAGATCTAATGACGAATTAAAGGACGACGTTTCGTTTTAAAACAATAAACTATATTATTACTGAGAAGCGTGTGTGATTTACTACTTCAATCACACATATGTCGCATGTCTCTGACGACCGGCGCAGTAGCTACGGTAGGCGGCCAAAGCGCGAAAGGTCCCGGGTTCGATTCTCGGTCGGGTCAATTTGAAAAACTAACTTTTCTAAATTGACTTAGGTCTGGGTGTGCTGGGATGATGCCCCCAGTTAATATCCGTCGTCTGGTACTCATAGTACAAGGGAAAACCTTAGATTGATAAAAGGTGATTGGTGTGATTGTCTCGCGCATTTATTTATTTACTAGCTGTGCCCGCGACTTTGTTCGCGTGGAATACATCCTTTTATGTTCGGTTTTACCCCTTTCTGGAGAAATATCTAATATTCGAAACAAAAATTAGTCTATGTTTTCGAGCTATATTTGTGCCAAATTTCATATCTCCAACTTCGAAAATAAACATTTTTCTATATAAACATTCAAAGGTGGTATTACCCCATCCCCCCCCCCTTATTTTCTAATAAAAAATAGCCTATGTCCGTTTTTGAGATTCAACGTATACCTATACCAAATTTCATCAAAATCGGTTGAGAGGTTTAAGCAGGAAAGCGTAACAGACAGACAGACAGACAGACAGAGTTACTTTCGCATTTATAATATTAGTAGGGAAGTAGGGATTTTATATGTATGAGACGGTGGATTTATCCGAACGTAGTGCGGTAACTCTATGTCTGTGTATCCGAATGGAAGAATGACAGTTAGATTTGAACGATGAAAGACAACGACGTAGAAGACGTATAAATTATTGAATTTTATTCGGTTAATATATTTCGATTATTTACAAATTGCTTTCTTTCATTTCCTATTCTCTACCTACATATATTTTTGTGACAGCTTAACCTTGGTCAGTGGACGTGTGGTCTTACTTTTCTATTAGCGTCAAATGATCAGTTCCCACATTAAATGAGACATCACGGAAAGAGTCATATCAGTGCTTTTACCTTGGTTAACGAACAAATATGCTTTTAAATAAATATTTCACATTAGAAATTATTTAATAGCATGGTCAGAGATAACGAAGTAATCAAAGAAAAATAAAATTCTCACTTAGAGCTTTAAACAAAGATCTATTTAAATTATATCTATTCTAATTAAATCTATTTTAATTTTCCCAGCTTCTGGTTATATATATAATCGACATCCATTGAATATAATTATACCAACTTTTTAGTCGCTATAATCAAAGGTCTACTTTCCGTTGAATGCCTTTTTCAAAAAGCCATTTGCTTTTCCATACCAAAACAAGGAAGCCATTATATTCGTATTTAGCGTTCACCCCAAGACAGATAATATACAAAAAAAACTAATAAATGAGACACGATAGAAATATTCCACCTGTAAGTGTTAAAAAGAAATAACATTTTTTTTGTAAAATTAGCTTTCTTCAGAATTAAAAAGTTTATATAATATGCGGTGTTGTCCAATATTTATTTATAAGTTTCTTAGAATTATAGCATACAGTTAGTTATATCAACCTATTAAATTGTGTAAAAAATACAGATATTGAGTTTATGCGACCGACAGAAGGTTGTGAGTGAAGATTGGTTTATAAACATTGACAGATAATTTAGATCGATGACGTTGATTGTACAGTTACGAGTAATAAAAAGTAAACACGTAAACACTTGAACCTTATAACATAACCATAAAGTTCACTTTAAAATGAAGTAGTCTGCGTATTTAAGTAGTGCACGTGACAGTACATCTCTATAAAATATGATTTAATGTACACAAAGCAAAATGCAATCTCATCAAATTGTTTTATTGTTTTGCTGTAGCAACTAAACTATTAATGATGAAACAAGTTATAATTAAAAGCTTTTTAAGTTACAGTCTTATAAGAAATTAAATTAAAAATTTTACGACATCCATCTTCACACGAGATAATGGAAGATTTAAAATTTATTATAATGACCTTGGATGCTTAACATGCACAGATAGACAGCCAACAAATGTTCATATATCAATCTGAATATTAATGTGTAACTGCTTCTGGATTCCACAGTATATTCCCATGTCACAGACTCATATACGCTATGGCCGAATTTATTATGTGGCCCTTTAGTGGCAAATATGCTAATAAGACACTGTATCTATTTAGCAAACACATTAGCGATGCAATGCTAGCGTTTGAGAGCATTCATTATAGTCAACTTACGAGCCCGCTCTCAGGTCGGAACTTAATTGATGTTCGTTTGAATTTTGATTCTCTGAAGATTTGAAAACTTCTTAATTTTGTTGTATGATTTGAAGTTTTTCTGATGTTAACGTGTAGACTATAATATTTTATAATAATCATGTAAACATGCTTTTAATTTAATTTTTATAACTTATCATAAACTTGAATGCTTATTTTTATATAAATATACAAAGTGGCAAGCAGGCCTGACTTCAGCATCACGTTATCTTTGGACCCGGGTTCGAACTCAGGCAAAAGAAAATGAACTTTTATATTATCGCAGGTCTGGGTGTTGTGATAGCAGTATTGTATCTAATTTTTGTGATACTTACCATTGATATAACAATAGAAGTAGCGCAATTTATCTAATATTGTATTAATTTATTGTAAGCATGCGAAACCAAAATCAAACTGCAAGTGTTAACTTTAATGTAGTTTTAAGAATAAAAACCTTCTTAGGGTATAATCCCAGACTTGAAGCAACTATCATTGAGATCTCATCCACAATAATTTTAAAGCTGTGCTGCCAACTCGGTGGACACCAACCTTATTCATTCTATGAGAACGGTCTCTTTGATTAATGCAGTAATTACTTTGTTTATAATACTTCTGTCAAGTTTTATGAGGTAGAATATTAACTTATAATTTGTAACGATCTCAAAAAGTTATGTGTTAATTTTATACCAGAAATCATCGTGTAGTAGTAACTGTAATATCAAACGTTGTCATTTACAGTGTGTTGAATATTAAATTATTGTTTTCAACAAACACCTGTTATAGAATGTTAATAATTATTCTTAATTTCATTTTCTGTAGGTATATCACGAGAACGAATAACCTTTTAAATTGATGAAAGTCGGTGATAGAAAAATTTACATAATAGACTTCAAGTTATATCGAAGTTTTTTTTATTTAATTGCTAGAAAGTCAGTAAAAATGTTAATATAATAACAAAAATTAGTATCGATTAAAACATATAAAAAAATATAGACATGGAAGTTTTTGTCTGAAAATTATAAACTCTTTTAAATTTTTAAAGTTTCTATGGGAGTGTTTCGGCGGTAAAATTATGATTTTTAGCAAAACAAAACCAACCTCCCTTGTGATTTCAATGTGATGCCAACATCAGATGCTGATTTCTTTATCATGATCGGACTGCTACGTGATTGGCGATTCACGTGTGACGGTGACATATCTGTCAAAGTCAAGTCAAAACACCAATTACGTAGCAATACCTCACACCTTTTTTTCGGAGGGAAATGCATTAACGCACCGTACCCTGTCACCCGAGGGAGGTGACGGCGTGTGTGGGACTCCCCGCCCTCATACGGGCAGGAATACCCACTAAAACTCCTCGGTGGACCTCAAGGCCTTGATGGTGATGCCATCGGAACAGAAGACCTACCAAAGCATCACCGGAATACCTCACACCGTATTGCTATCTAGCGGACTTATCATAGACAATATTCCAACTGTGCTAGATGAAATTTGAAAATCGATTACATGAAATACATCTTCTTAGATTCCGGCCAGTCATCCTGTTCTTGAAGATATAAAAACTGCTTTGTCACCAAAATCTAAGCGGAAATAAAAAAAAAGACTGACCACTACCCCGGGGCAAAGTTGGCTGGCCAGGCAGCGCGCGTTGAATACAAATGTTTATTATGTTGGAGAAAAAGTAGCGGGCTTTGTGCGCCCCGGGCGGCTCCACTGAAGGAGTCGCGTTCGGAAACAGGATAGAGGAGGTGTGGAGTCAAGCTTTTCGATCTCCATCATAAAAGACGTATTTGACAATGAAAGATGAGGGACGTCACGTTTGAGGCGGGAAAATAAAGGGACATAGTGAAACTACCTTCCTTCCTTTTGTTATAAACATGATTATTTTTAGATCTTTAATACAGATGTTATTCACCTTTTAATTTTTTGAAAAACGGTTTTACAACTAGTACAGTGGCGAAAAGTTTAGTTCCGTGATAGGTTGTAGTACTAGTGAAAGGAGTATTAACATGATTCCTTTTTACAGCAACTTGACTCGCAGCATTTACTGGATCAAAACGAATAAAGACCCAAAAAGGAAAGGTGGCTGGTAGCTATAGATATATATGTAATATATAGTATCTTGTAAGATATTTCTTGAAATAATACAAGTGCAATTTTTGCGATTTAAGCAATATGCACAAATAGGAACCGTGCAAATCACGTATTTTGGATTCCCAAAGCTGGTATCTCTTATTCTTTTGGTAGGTAGGTACCTATATTTTATTGTACTCGCATAGCCTTTAGATATGTCTTATCGATCAGTCAAAGTTTTAAAAACTTTTCGACATGACCTTCTTGCATAAGATTTGCAATAGCGAAATAGACAGCCTGGATCTAGTATCCAGAACATTATCTCTAAGTGCTCCCTCAACCCGAACCAGACACACAACACTTTTCAGTTGCAAATTCGTGCACAGTAATTATGCTCGGAATTCTGTTATTCGTCGTCTTCAAAAAACGTATAATGACAGGTTTACTTCAACAGATTTATTCTGTACATCATTACAATCGTTCAAAAAAGACATTGGTAATATACTATCTAGGTAAATACTATTCATATTTATTATTTGTATTTATTTATTTCTTCACTTTCTTGTATTCCTATATATTATTGATGTCTATATATATATATTATTTATGCTTACATGTGTATATATATATATATATCTATTTATATATGTGTGTGTGTATATATATATACAACGTGTAACGGAAAGGGTATAACAATATCAAAAATACCAAAGCAGTTAACGGTTACAAACTGTATGGGACCATTTGTAGCTGTGTACACGCATTTATTGATTCAATATTTTTTTTTGAAATATCAGTCAAATACAAGTCAAAATTTTGACTAAGTCACGCTTGCACAACACTATCACAGTATTGTTGGAATCGTCGAAAGACTTGGATGTACCTACCTATTATGCTATTAATTTAAATATCACAATGGTGGTTCATCTTTTAGTGTTTACTGAATCACATCTGAAATTTGTTGGTTTAGCGTTTCTCATTTTGACAATTCAGTTAAGTCATTGAGTTGTCGTCGCCGTGACAACATCTTGTGTTTTTGCCTTTCTGGATTACCTACTTACTACGGATAGCCTAGTGATATTTCGTGATGTCTTTGAGCAATCAAGAATATTCGAGATGATTCTCTGTGTCGGAGCAACCGACGGCAGCGTGATGGCCGACCGAGAGCTAGAGAAAGAGATTTACGAAACCATCAAAACGCTCGTTTCCATCTGTGGATTGGGCGAGGAGGTCGTATCACATGGCCAGCTCGGTCACCAGACCTCACTCCGTTGGACTTCTTCTTGTGGGACGAATTTAAAAGGAAGGTGTACGCTGTAGCATGCTCGTCAAGGGAAGAGATGATAGAAAGCATCAAGGCCGTGAAGTGATAACGTGATTTGGGGTCGCTGACCTCAATAGTGTTGTGATGCGTTTGTTTACGTTTTAGTCAGTCATTATAGTTAATCATTTTTTATTTCATAAAAACAATAAAGTGTTTATTTTAACTCGGGATTTCGTATATAGAATCTATACAAGGTATAGTATCCACCTACTTTACATTGTTACCCCCTTTCCGTTACAGGTTGTATATGTGGTTACATGTGTGCATCATCTGCGTCCGATCGTCTATTTTGTCATTGTTACTTAGAACATTAATGTATTTAAAATCCGTTATTAGCTATAAGTTTAGTATTTAATTTTTTGTTTTGTAACTTAATTATGAGCTGTGGATTTTGTGAAAATTAAAAAATTAAAAAATAAAATAAAAAATAAAACTTTAAGACTTTCGCGTTCCATTTTAAACATTTAAAATAAGTTAACGAATCAAAACGTGACACCATTTTTATTTAATTAATACGAACTACTTATGCACCGACGTTTCGGTTACTGCCCGACGTTTCAGTTAGGTAGCACCAACAGTAGTCACGAGCTGAGTCAGCTCGATCAGTCAATGTTTGCGCAAATTAAAGCAATATGATAAAAAGAGTAGTCTCCAAAGGTTTCAGTGTTCACCTGTCGCCTGGTCGCTTTGGGCCAGCATTGTCTGCGATACAAATGTGATCAAATTATAAAGAGTGGCGCGCGCCCGCGGCACGGAGCGATCGCGCTTGCACATTGTAAACGTATTATGTGGATGATTTCATCGACTCTGCACTGCGTACGCACTCCTAAGAGAATAACATTACGCTTTTTATTGGGGGGAAATGGGAGAGCGGTGGAAGGTTTTCTTTATGGCTCGTTATTATAGCGATAGACATTCACTCGCACTGTGAAATAGTGTGTTTGAAGTTGATTCTTGGGGTACACTTTAGTTTTTATTTAGAACTAGCTGTCGCGGCGAACTTCGTAACGCCTGTTTTTTTTTTATTTCTAACCTTTTACACCTTTCCTGGACCTCTACAATTATTTCAAGTCCAAGATTAGCCAAATCGGTCTAGCCGTTTTCGAGTTTTAGCGAGACTAACGAACAGCAATTAATTTCTATATATAAGATTTATTTAGTTAGAGTTCTTAGTTATCGTTTAATTACTTGATGATTGACTATCGAGTGATATGCCATCGTCTCTTTTGTTTCTGATACCTATATAATGTCACTACTTAATTTAAATATATTTTAAACTACCTACGTAATACTCGTATTTCAAAAAAAATTGTAGGTCCCTACACAAAATTTAAATATTCTATGGAAAGAAAGAGGGACAAGTATTGTTGCCAAGATAATTATTTTCTAACATTACTTATTTACTATATTAAAAAAAACATAAACATAAACCTTGATATATATTTCACCGTACACGCCTCATGTAAGTTTCCCACGCTTTCCATAAAGTTTGCATCTTTAACTTGAAATTAACCGAAACTTTTTTTAAAATTGGGACCTACCTGAATGATTCATCAAAACAAGCAAGTGAAAAAAGGCGCCAAGTTTTTGTTCTACAATTTAGATTGGGATTTCGCTTTGATTATTTCCAACGAACGTACTAAATCATAGGCCACAATTACACTGTGGCTAATAAAGTAAGGAATAAAGAGGTATTATTACGTGTGCCCATTATAATAAATTGTCAGGTTACGTCGCGATTAGTCACAGAGTATTAAGCGGTGGCCCACAAGAAAATAAAGACGATGAGCTGGGTAATAGTGTTTTGTTTGAGGTTCAGTAGGTACTTAAAAATATATATTTAAATAAAATATATAGTGCTTCACGGCTAACATTAAATATTTTAAAGAAAGTGAAAAGGTGCTTTAAAAATGTTAGATGCTAAATAGGCATAGTTAATTTTATCACGTCTCAAAAATATACCAGTCATTTTGTTACTAGTAGACTAGGAGCTTGGCTCTCGTGCTCTCAGCATGAACTGAACCTTTCTCTTTTGTATTTTGATTTTAAGTTTTAATTTTAACATACATCTGTAAAAATGTAAGATAGCGAACCAATTTTAATTTTATTTTATTAATTTTAATTGTAACCATGTTTCAAGATTTACTAATGGCTTATTTCTGATGGTGGTAGTGAATCTGATGGTAAAGTTTGGTGATCGAGCAATGTACTTTTGTATTAAAAATATCAAATTGTGCTAATGTTGACCATTACCTTTTATTTAATATGCCATTAAAATAATGTTTATAACATTCCAAAACTCATCTTTTCTTTTAAAGTCTATGTGTTGTGTATCAAGAGTTTTTATTGTGTGAGCATTATATTTCAAATTATACTGTATGTGTGTATAAAATAAACAGTTTTTTGCTGTTGTAATTGAATTTGGTCGACTGCATTTGGTCAATGATTTGAAATATTTTGATTGGTTAGGAACTACTTACCGTTTGTTTACACAAATTAACGAAACGGCAGAAAAAAATTGTAATTTCAATCTAGTGTAGGTAATAAGACTCAAGCCTCAATTGAACAATTTGATGCATAACAATGAAATTTAAATGATCTCCGTAGCCAAGAGGCAAGCGGGCTGGACTTTAACGCCGCGCCATCTCTGAGGTTCCGGGTTCGATCCCCAGTCCGGTCGATATGGGAAACAAACTTTTCTGTATTGACTTGGGTCTGGGTGTTCTGGTACCGTCGATGTTTCTGATTTCTGTAACACAAATTCTAACGCTATTTACCACAGAATCAAATCAATGTATGTGATGTTGTTTAATATATTATGAAAACAGCAAGCTCTTGTATTTATTGATTGGTGCTCTAATCTCTTTTAAAATAATTGTATGAAATCCACGGATCCCCAATAAAAGCAGTGTGTCTCCTTTTCGGTACTAAACAACCGTGAAAAACGAGGTTCGACTACACACCGCACCGACCACCATTATCATATGGTTTTATTATGGGATTCTTACCGCTATCAAAAGTGGCGTATTAAAAACTCGGCTCACAATGTTCTTTATGATATTCTTACATAATTGCAATTTATGCTCCACCGCCTAATGGCCGAATATTCGAGATTAGGCTATAATTATTAATATTTAGTGAGCACTTACTAACTTAATGTTATCGTAAACTGGTTAGTTCTAACTGAGGATGGTAAAACAGTTATAAATTAGCCGGTGGTGAGTAGATTTGGGAGAAATTTGTGGAGTAGCTTTAAATGTTTAATTAAGTTATTAATGAAAGTGTAGTTTAAATAAAAAAAAAAGTTGTCATAATTTTCTATCCAGAATAATAGGTACCACAATTTTTTTTAGATAAAGTTAAAAAAATTCAGACTCACGTTATTTTTCTTAGCTCAATAATCTTTTTGAGCTAAAAAATGTACCAAACTTGATAGTTTTCTTAAGGAATAAGTGATTGTTAAATTAATAAAACATCGCTAAATGGATTTAAGGAATACGTCCTGAGACTATAACAGATAAAACTTAGAAGTAAATAAGTGAACAGTGATATTATTAACAGACCTAAAACTTAATGTCAACCACCTTCTAATGGTATCAAATGCATTTGATACAATGCTTGTTGCATTGTATCAAATATGTCAAACGAATAAAAACCAAAATTTCAAACTGGTTCAGAAACAATCGAATAAAATGTATAACATCGAAATCACACATAACATTTACTTTAAAATCGAAGTCTTAATTTATAGAACTGCAATTTACGACTTCATTATATCGACACAGGACCACAATTGGGCACAATCAGGTAATAATCGAGTAAACAGACAAATTATAAGGGCGAGTTCTCGATAATCGTAACTTAAAATGGTCGGTAAACTACGTACAGTGGGCTTCAGAGAATTTCATTATGTTCGGTTCTTAGGTACTTTTTTTATTCAAAATGTCATTCAGTTTTTGCAAGTTTCACAATCATGAAATGTACTTAACGAAACATAGTTTTATCTATGAACAAAGTCTATACACCATCATGAACACTCTAAAATAATAAGTGACTTCAATTTTATAAAATAAATATATTTATAATTTTTACAGATACAGGAAGTAAATTTTACATAAAAGGCTACTCGGAAAATCTACCTCATCTCTACTTAGAGATTATACAAGCCGTACTATAATTTTGGCGGTTTGATGAGTGATCCTTCCAACTGAATTTTGTCATATTTAGGTATCCTGAGCAGAATATTTATTGAAAAAAGTCAGAATCGACCTTTGGATAGGGACTATTAAAGGGCCAAAGAACCCAGGTAACTCATAATATAAATTTTAAAACTTTCGCGTTCCATTTTAAACATTTAAAATAATTTAATGGGTCAAAACGCTCGAGTCAGCTCGTGACCACGGTTGGTGCATCCTAACCGAAACGTCGGACAGTAAGTAGTTCGTATTAACTACTAAATAAAAATGGTGTCGCGTTTTGACCAGGTAACTCATTTTAAATTTTATCTACGAAAACGTTCCATAATCGATGAATGAAACTGTTACGTAAGTCACCAGCTCGTATTGAACACTTCTGAAGCTCACTGTACGCACTAAATTTCCCTTGGACATTACGCACGTAATGGCATTTTAAATTTGGTCCGCACAACCACTCATTACTGCGAAACAAAGGCTCGATCATCTGAATAAATTTGGCAAATTATTGTTATTTTGAATCCGGCCCTGCGGGCGATTGCGCCGAAATTATCAGTAGCCGTACCATGGATCAGTAACTCGAAAATAAGTCGATTATGTTAGGTCTACTGTTCTTGTACTGATACGATGATGTTGCGTAAAATATTATGTATTGGTAAAAAAAAATTGAAACCTATTTATTCTGTTTTTGCAAAACTTGTAAAGTGAAATTGCGAATAAGTTTTTGCCAGAAGGTATGTTTTTGGCTTACATACTTACTAACCTATTTCATCCTGAAACACACACACAGTAATTCGGCGATGGTATTATTTTGTTGAAATTAAACAGCGTTTTGAGGAGGCATGTTCCTTTGGTGGTGTCACACTCTTGCAGCAATCATACTTAGTTTGCACATGGTTTGTGTGTTTCTATCATTAATTTGCACAAATATTGTTACAACGTACAAGCGACGTAAGAAATCATATTTACAAAATTGTTAATCATGATTAATCAAATTAAACCCAGACTATAATGCCAATTTGTAATTTAAGTTGGGAAAACTATTATTAAATGTTACATCGCGGTATTTTACTTATTTACCTCCTTCAATTTTCTTATAATAGTAACTAATTGTAAACACCACTCGTGAAAACAATAAGAACCTAAGATTTTAAATAATCGATTCGAGTTTTGATAGTAACGGGCCATAAAGAACCTATTTTCCTCAAAGTAATCGATGGGTGCGCGTGCGCAGCTTAAAACACAGGTGTACGGTCTACCGATCTTAATTGCGTATTATGCTATCCAACGAGAGAATGGAAAGCAATTTTTATATTATCGGAGCGAACATAAGATTTTATTCGGCAGTTTCAATGGAATTACAGGTAGTTTCTGTGAAGTGCTGTAAATTGTACTGGCGTTGTTGTATTGATTAAAAAAACTTTATAAAATAAATGACTTTCAATTTGACTCATACAATGCTTTTTAATTTAAAACAACGAGGTGTTTTTGTATATAAAAAAAAATACAACTCTTGTTTTGTCTCTTAGATCTACACATGTCTAAAAGCTTAAATGGAAGAAAATTAAATTTTCTCTAATAATGTGTGTAGTTAAATGGTTTTGGGATTGACACCGCATTATATAAAATTATTATTTCAAAAACACTGAAAGATCGAATCATTTAGATGACTTGGATTAGACGTCTATTAACATTCCAAAAATAAATAATAGCAATAAACAAATAATAGCAGACGTGCCCTGCCAGAAAATTAATACTTTTTGAGAAGATAGTCCCCGTCCTATGAGTATCATGACCAAAACTCTAAACTTACTTTTTGATTAAGGATTCAATAACTATTAAATTAATGTTTATTGTTTTACATATGGTTGTGATTTTGGCGTCCTGGAGTCAATTTCTGTTAATTCTGATAAATAATCCGTATTTGGAAACTGTGATGATTGAGCTAGTACCCTATGAAACAATTTTTTAATTAAAAAAAGTATTTAAACTGTTTAGTCCTATCGTAAGTTGGTGCCTATTATTCCAGAGTAATAATATAACCTACCAGTTCTTGTCGACTAAGCTAATTGCACAAGCATAGGTTATCTTTAAACACTATTAAACCACAGTCTAATCTCCCTACTTACACTGCGGTTGAACTATGTTAACTTATAAATTACATGTACACTATCAATGTAACGTTAAACGATATAACTAACTTTCACTGTATAAGGAAAAAATAGCGGTTAAATACAGGAAGCGTTATACAACGATCGTTTACAAAGACTGGTGGAAGAACTGGTCTTCGTTTTGCTCAATAAGGTACAACATGACAAGATTTTTACTTGCTGTTATATATTAGTTCTTATGAGCTCGACATAAGGACGTTGCGAAGTGTGTTATCTGACGTACCTTGGTTTTTTTCTACCTGTCTATCGATGATGGCTGCGAAGCCTTATCATCTTCACCGAGCTTTCTGGGGAGCGCAGATGGCTCTCATCCCTTTAATTTTAAGCAACAACCGGAGGATGCCCCCTAACGGGACTCGAACCTCGGCAGGGGCTGCTACTGGGACTTTGTAACCTAGACGTACTTTGGTTTGTACAGTTTGTATGACTGTAAAGGGCGAGGTCTTTTTCTTTGCTTACTCATTGACTCCTGGTTTTAATCCTGCTAATATTAAAAAAAAATCGTGTTTATAATACTAACTGACCCGACAGACGTTGTCCTGTATTAATGACGACTATTTCATTTGCATTGGTTTTCACCCATTTTCAAATTTTCCGCGCAATTTTCCTTTTTTTTTCTTTCGTGCCTTCTCCTGACAATTAAACACAACAAAAACAAAAGTGAAATAAGTCCAGAAGCTCATGCGTGTTGCGTGACCAAGGGAAATAGGGATTAATCTAAATAATATAATATAGGATAAACTGACTGACATATCAACGCACAGCCTAAACGGCTAAACGTGGACACTTGAAATGTGGAAGGGACGTAGCTTAGGTACCGCAGAGGTGCACTAAGAAAGGAATTCCCGAAATTTACACGGGACCGGGCATTAGCGGAAAAACCTTTTGTATGAAAAATCTAAACCGCTTTATATATTAAGATGATGGTTGTTCGCTACTCAAACTCAAACTCAAATATTTCTTTATTCAAGTAGGTTACATGTAACACTTTTGTATCGTCATTGAATACAATGCAAAGCGATTCTACTTCCGGTTCGGAACCTATATCTACCGAGAAGACACCGGTAAGGAACGCAGCAGATGTATGTGTAGAACACTTTGGACCAAGTCATATAGTTAAAATTTTGATGAACAGGTAGCGAAATTGAGGTTGGTGCAACTAAAGCTTAGTAACTTTTATTTACCATATTTCATTGATACTACGAATAGATACACAATTCTAACATTTGAATTCTCACCGGAAATCGTAGAAACATTTCTCAAAACCAACGTTTGACGCGATCTCACAGAATTGTTCAGCACTAAAGAACGGGCTCATTATTACCGTGCGATATCACGCACACAACCGTTCAACATTAAGGATGATTTAGATTACGAGAGTGTTGTTTCACTAACAGGCCTATGCGCCAAACGACTAAATTTTATTGAGCTCATAAGAAACGTCAAAATCGATTGAAGTCCGTGCGTCAGCTGCTGATTGGCTGAAAATGCGACACACAAGTGCAGTGTGCTATTAGCCATTCAACAGTATCAAAACTTTTGTCGTCTCATGCGAGAATTTTGACGTATTGCTCATGCTAAGCATGTAAGGGTCCGTTTATATCGCTCGAATCGCGCAAGGGCTACCCACTAGTAGCCAATGCAATGGTTTGGTGCGCCTCTTCACCGTAACTCATACAATGCTAAAAACGCATCGATCTTAAAAGACGCGACACATAGGCCAAGTGTGGGGCTAAGATACTATCAATTGTTAAATCAGTTTCTTTTTCATTTTTACATTGAATGGCGACCAGACTATGCGAAGTCTGCTGATGTCGGGTGAAAATTGACGGCGTCGGTGGGTGTTAGCTGTTTTATAGCTTTTCAGGGATATTGTGACTATCAAGTTTCAGCTTGTTTCAAGGCACAATTGGATCCTAAGTAAGTTGTAAACTTGGACAAGTCGCTTGATGATTCGAAATGGTGTCAACTTTTCCTTAAGATTATTTTATTAATCATTTACTACAGAAGTTTATTGAATAAATCTTCACAAAATTCGCCAATAAATAAACAAAAACCAATTAAATCAATCGATAATGCAGTTATTTCCACTATTTTAAACATATAAATTATATACTATTTAATTTGAAATATTGAAACGCCAAATGATACTGCTGAATACGTCCTATCTCCAGCTCATCGAAGGTTCCAACAGAAATTTACAGTACTTGAGTATTGCATAAGCAACCAAAAATGCGCCCCCGGGGTGAACTTAGACTTTAAAAAGAAATAATCATAATTTAAGTTCGTTTTTTTATGCTCTTTTTAGCTTTTACCAATTTACAAATGATTTTAGACAAAACAAATTATTTTCAACAAAACACCTTATTAATAAAACTGTCTAAGTGAAACAGGGCCCTTAACGTTGAAGTCTATGTCTGGATATTCTAGCTCATTTTATTGGGCTTATAACGACCGTTTTGTCCAGCCACAATGACTATAAAGGTGCAGTGGACACGCCAATCTGCAGTTTTGCATGTCTTTGCCTCTAGGGAATGCACTCAATGCAGCTTGAAAGTGCTGCCTAGAGAGACAAATACTTGAATATTCATATACAGAACATTTGAAGGCATTGTAGGCGCAATAGTTTAAAGTTTTAAGGTATAGCCCGAGCTTGACCCGTTTATATATTATTATTATATTGGACAACATTACATACATTGCTCTGATTTTATGCTAAGTAGCTTAAGCACTGATGTTACAAAAATGAAAAACGACGACGGTACCACAACACCCAGACCCAAGACAATATATAAAAGTTTGTTTTCCATATTGACCCGGCCGGGGATCGAACCCGATCTGAGAGCGCGACGCCAAAGTCCGGCCCACTCGCCTCTCATCAGCTACGGAGGTCGCCAAAATAAATTGCCTATAAAATAACTATCAAATTATTAACAGCCTCCGTAGCAGCGAGTGAGGCCTGACTTTGAGGTTCTAGAATCTCTGAGGACCCAGGTACAATTTTCGGTTGGATCAACATGGAAAATGAACTTTTATATATTGTCCCGGGTCTGGGGTTTCTGCGTACCGTTATTATTTCTAATTTCTGTAACACGAGTGCTTTAGCTTTTTACGAAAGAATTATATAAATTCATTTATTTAGTTATTCCTAATATAGGTTTAATTCCCAGCTCTTGCCTCAAGTAAAATAACACATGTATTTGTTTGATTTTTTTTAATTAAAAATACAAGATAAACAAAACATACAAGTTAAACATCATTAAATGTATGATCGCTTTCACCCATATATTTCTAAACAAAAAGAAGAATAAACGACATGATATTTATTTCACCTTACACGGGACACACTACAAATAAAGTACGTTTCTAAATTTTTATCATCATTGTTTGTTAATCATTAATTTTAAAATTGTCAATCGTTGAATTTATTTACAGACAAATGGTACTTTCTGTTATTAATAATATTGGAACTGAGAAAAAAGCACATCCGTTTCAATTTTGTGGCCTAAACGAACACCGAGCCGTAAATTTATAACACCTCTCAATAACAAAGCAGCTTGAACCGATCTTAATCGACAACACAGTACCTACGCAGAACACGTCATAAATACAAATGTGGAAGTCACAACTAAACACAACGTTTTGAGTGTTAAACTATAGCCACATAAATTTGCAGACCCTACACCCGTACTAAATGATGACGCCTCAGGCAAGGCTTACACTGCAACCTGTTTTGTCTACTTGTCTTCTTCTATCTCCCGATCAGCATTTGCAAATTCATCCTTATCACCACCGTCATTAAGTCTGTTTCTATCCCGCTTCAGATCTAAATGTTTTTCAGTTTAGCCTATTACAGTTCTATTTCTATCATCCTTGGCAATTTCAACTCATAAAGCTCAAAATTCATCTGCGCCATATTCCTTTACGTCCTTTGTTTTTAGAGCTACTGTTGCTGCCTTCGCACGGTAAGTTAGTTGTGAATTTATGCCTACAATGGAATCAGCACGAAATGGGTTGCTAGCCTGGAGGAGAATAGTGGTTAAGTTATTGCCTAGTGGCGTTACTCGCTCAGAATCATTCACTATCTTTCCATCTGGTTCGGTTTTGATATGGTTTACTGCCAGGGCTGGGCTCTCTGATTTTCTTCGGTCTAATGACGTATGATTTATCGAGCCTTATGAGGAATTTGCTCTTCATGTTTGTTTGATGAGTTGAGTTTTATATTTCTTATACATCTTGCAATAGCAGGTTTTTGAGAATTATGTTTTTACCAAATTTAATTTGTGACATCATATTAAATAATAAAAATATATCAGATCATCATAGTGCAGGCTATCACGAATTAAGTATTTATACAGTTATCAAAAAGCTATAGACGCATTGTCAAAATACTTTTATCCATAAAATTATTTAAAAAATTGCTGTGTATTATATCATACTACAATTTACTGTCGGTTTATTTATGTTTTAATTTGATGTAGCATTACAGAGAGAAAGGATCAATTGATAACTTGTTTGTTACCTGATAGAACGTAAGAATGAAATAGCAAAGGTCAACGGCCTCCATCACTGAAATCAAGTCATCACTTGACGATCGGCGTTCTAATATAAATGGTAATTTCTATTTCAAAATAGTTGTAATTAAATTGTAACACGCGCAAAATTAATTACATTCTCTTGCTCATTATACGCCGTAAGTCAGGCAGAAGAAGTTTAGTTTAAATAACTCAACGGGTCAGACAATCTTCAATTGAAAAGAGCCCAATTTATCAGCAAACGTTGAATGGCATGTCATCAATCATATACTTCGGTTATTCACATCGGATTTCATTCATTACAAGCCGAGTAACTGGTCAATAAAACATTATTACACTATGATAAAACTATGACTGCGGTTAGGGTTGAGGTAAAGTTGAGTTTTTGTTTTATTTTTAATTGCGTGAGGTGGAATGAAGACGTAGTAGTAGGCCTTTAGATAGGGTTGAAATTGTAAATTTTTTCGTAATGGCACAATATCCTTTTTAGTATAATAAATACTAAAGCACCTTTTTATTGTTTATAATACAATTGTAATGTGTAAACTTATAAAAAGCATATTGATCATTTGTCATTGTTATCGTGAATGTACTTATGCTTATTTTATAACTTGTAGATATATGTAATAAAAATTTCGATTAGAACGAATCATTTTTATAACTATTTATTTATCTATTTCAAATAGGTATGCAGTCAGATTACAGTCAATGAGAAAAACAATAAGACGCATAAAAATAACTTAACTAGACGGCAATAATAAAGCATACACATCATGTTTAAAGATTTTAGCTTACATTTAGAAATTAAGTATAAAAAAAAATTCAAACTAGTAAAACAAAACAGACTTTACTGGGCTATCGTGGATAATTCGGACCTCAGAGTATCGGAAACATTTTTCTTGTATTGTCCAAATCTAGCATTAAAAACATCTATGCCACCACCACTGTGAACCACATCATTGTATGTACAGCACATTCTGTTTTTTTTTAAATACAGATAATCTGAAATCTACCCTATATTCGATAATGTAAGAAATAGTAAATGAAGAGTTAAAAACTTCATAATCTAAACTATTTTACCATAATCATAATAAATCACAATAATATGAATAACTGAGTGTGATATACCTAGGTACAACTACAAATACTCGTTTCTTCGAATTTGTGTTAAGCAGTATTAAATGTGTAGGTAACGAAATGCTTTAAACTGGTGATGGCTACCCCGGTTTGTTACCTTTTTTGGGTAATCTAGACGATTCATATGCTTAAATAATGTAGTTTACATGAATAAAAAGATCTCCCATACCTGAGGGAAAAATGAACAATAAAAACGCTAACTTGAAGCCGACAACCCTATCGCAGTGAACGACAGACACCGGCCAGGTTTCCTGCATACAGCCTGACAAAAGTTGCGCAAGATTGATTTGCATAGCAGAGCGTTTATTAGGTTTTATTCTAGATCTATTCTAGTGCTGGGAAGTTGCGACAATGCGGCCGTATTGTGCAGCGGACATTATTGCAGCGCTTTGTGGGACTGATCTTAATAGATTTTGATTTAGTTTGCGTCACCGCACTTTTGTTCCGTCTGTTTGCTTTCTGTTGTATGCTTATGTTTATTATCTATGCATCTGTTGCACACAATGTACAATGGGAACGTGGAATGGGTGTGTTTTGTAGAAAATTTCTGTTTTAGGATTACATTGTCGACATATACTACTACACGGCTGATATTGGCCTCCCTTATGAGCGCCATCGGGCCCTGTCTCAGCTCCACGTATCCAGCATCTGCCTATCAGTATTATTTTGTAGGCTGTGATCCCACTTTGTTGGAGGTTGTCCTAAGATTAGCTTTTTATTACATTGAAACAAAGTTGAAGTACATAATCTTAAAAGAAGACCATTCAACTTTTGCACGCTCTAAAACTTAAGCTTTCTGAGTTATTTTTTTTGTGTTTTATCATAATTTCGAATATACAGAATGGCAGACATTTCAGTTGTTTAAATTTGACTCAAGCAAGATAATGAACAAACAATTTCCCGAGTAAAAATTAATTTTGTGTGTTTTCAACCATTTCACTGTTACGAAGAAACACAATCAAAATGTTTTTACTTTGTCTAAATTTATTGACCATTCGATAATGCAAAGTCTCAGCTTAGTTAATGTCCCACAGAGCAATGGATTCCATAATTGTAATCAAGCCATCGTTACAACAATGGGTAATGGTTCAGTCTTCACGCATGCCAAATATAATTTGGTGATCACAAACTCGAGTTATGTTGAAAAAACTTGAAACATACTTTGGTTGACCCGGTAATCGAACCCAGGACCCAGTATTTAAACTATAACACCCGATGACGTAGATAAGATAAGAAGAAATATTCTTAAATTTAAAATAGGACTGTAAAAGATAAAAAAATCAAGAAAGATCGAATACCTAACAGTTCCAAAAATTGAGACACTCACAAATTGAAGAAGCATATTTTTATCGCCCAGTCAATTAACTGTAACTGTCTCGGTTTCTAAACAGAATATTTAGCACATATTTCTTAAGCAGCCCTTAGCGTGCCATTTCCTCAAAACATTAGCTCGATAACAGGTCCACAGTTGGCCGTAAATAATCCACTTGTTAATAGCTTGTAAATGTATTAAAATGTTGGCGCGTCGGCTACCGGAGTAACGCTGGCTGCGATTTATGCCTCTCCTAGGCACTGATTCAGTCCATGGAGTACACGATATATTTTATGGTCTTTATTAATAGGATGCCTTTTGCCCTTGACTTTTAACGCGAGCCGGTTGTACCCAATTTGGTTTCCCTGTTTGTTTCTGTCTTTACTTACTTTCTTTTTGGCCTATGAGATGTTTATGGGAGAAATATATTTAAGATTGTCGCGTTTGTACTATGATGGGAAAATTCAATGGCATTATCACTAAAGCTGCCTCTAGGTTTCTACCAAATAATGCAAAGTCATCCAAAAGCGAATTATGAAATTAGTATGTTTTATTATTTTTCATGATATTCATGCAACGTTTATGTATTTAGCGATTAATACAAATCTAATCAGTAGAATCCACGATAGTGGTAAAATAACTTTGCAGAAATGATGCAACTACAGTTTTTGAACAAATTTTACTGTCATGTACATTTTGGTCACTAAGTGCAGTCATCACTACTGAAGCATTGGGGTACATTTTTAAGGGCGGAAATGTATTGGCGCAAGATAATGCTGTGTTGGAGAAGACAGCGGTGTTTGTTCGCCTCCTCCTGGCTAGATCAACGGGGACTACCCAATAAAACCCCCCTGCACGCCTTATTACCGGTTCCATGGAAATATATATTATAGAGAAGTTCAAAACAGCCACGGCACCATCAATGGAATATCTCCGTCATGTCCTTTCTGGCTTCTTGGGGGTCTGCTGGGGATGATTATCTACCTACCTATATTCAGCACCGAGAGTAAAAAAAGTTTTAAACCCCCACATTCGATGTAATTTAAAGGCACTTCTTAAGGGTCTGCTGAGGAGATGAGAGAGGAGAGCACCGAGAGATAAAATAGTTTTAAACCCTTTCATTCAAAGGCAAGAAAGGATGCCTCAATCGCCCTTGAAATAAATACGCTAGATTAAGATAAAAATACCAATGAACAATTTGGCATATTGTTTGGTTATGGCTTAAGACCTTGATTACAATTATCGTGCATAAACCAAAATCTCCAACCTTGTATTACCTCGGCTAAGAAACTAGAAGTAATAGGTAAGATAATAGGTATTCCCGCAAAGGCACCTGTTATTACACACAAGGAACCTGAATTACGCGCAACTAACCGATATTGTGAATAGATTGCTTTAATTCCGAACGCAAACGCGCAGATACATCAAAGAATAGAAAACTGTAGAAGCAACATGTCATTGATTTTATCATAGCCAATTTTTTCGATAAGTATGTCAAAGTAAACAATTGCAGTCCGATATTACAAGCCGCTAAGTCCAAGTGTTCTTTTGTCTGTACTAAGTTTGATATATCTACCTACCTACTTTGGTTAGGTGGATTCATTTTCTTTTTTTTTTAACAAAATGATTCGAACTTACTCTTACAATTTGTACATATAAAATATTTTTAAATTTGTAATTTTCTTTTCTTTAGGTTCTAGAATACTGCAGCGTGTATGGGTCTTCCAGTACGGGGACAACCCACTAAATACAGTGATATGGTAATACATGGCAATTATAATATTTAGCCTCAACAACCCTATTAATATCTACTGTTGGATATAGTGGCCTTAGCTCATTTTGTAAATGGTTATCAAGTATAATTATAATTTCATGATTTCAGCTACTTGCTCTTGTGAAGCCACTACAATTTTCACACCATTTTTTCACGCTGTGATACTACTTAACACTATTCCCATGGCCGCAATGAAAAATTACAATACCTACAAAATCCAAAGCCTGATCTGATTTGGACTATTCATTATATTTGTACAGGAAATTGGACCTTCTGTACCAAATCACATATTTTGTAGTCTAGCTCAAAAAGTAATTATTATTTTAATAATCTTTTTGTTTGAGATTGCGAGCAATTATGTGGATGCTATTGGCAATTTATTGTAGACGACTATATTTAAACCCGCGTCTAATGCGGGTAGGAAAAATTACGAGACAATCCGACGGGCAAGACACGCCCACATCTGGCGTCAGGTGTAACGAAGTAATTGTGTAGTTCCCTCTTTGGCTTGAATAATAGGAAGATGGTTTTAGAGTTCCACAACTCAAAAGTTAAAGCGAAACCCTCATTGCACCCTTTGTTGTCCGTTTGCATTATCTATTTTAAGGAATCTAGACATTCCTTTTTTCATAAAAGCATTGATACCGTCAATCAATTTAAATTAATCCTAATAACATTATGATTATGAACGTAGGAGTTTGTGAGTAAAGATGTATGGATTTGGACGCACTTTAGTAACTACATTGATTAGAAGCTAGACTTTTTATCCCCAAATGCGAGAACGAAGATGTAATAAGTTTGTACATTGTCTTGGATCCCTTGAAGCTATCATAAAATCAAGCTTCTAAACCAATATTATTTAAAACTATGACTATCCAAAAATATACATTTTGTTTTCCTAAAGTATTTAATTTCAGGTTATTGCGAGACATATTTAAGTTAGCAGCACTAACTTATGCATAGAAACTAAACTATATATTTACAAATATAAATATATTACAAGAAATAAAAATCTTCTTAAATTGGGCCTTGTGGGATCGATCCCAAGACGCTGGCAAATTTCTTTGACAAAACACAATAATAAAGTTTGTACGGAGCCCTCAGTGCGCGTGTCTGACTCACACTTGATCGAATATTTTTTTCTATTGACGCAATTGTGATGTGCAAGAAGCCTTCTATGAGTCACCTCAGCTGTACTGGTTTTAAGACTTTAAGGAAAGTGCACCTAAGGAAACGAGTTTTTCCATAATAACAAAGCTGAGCAATATCTATTTGACAACAACAATTTTGTTACGTTGTATTTTTAAGGCAAATATTTGACGACCTCCGTAGCCGAGAGGCGAGCGGGCCTGACTTTGGCGAGCGCCATCTCTGAGGTTCCGGGTTCGACCCCCGGTCGGGTCAGTATGGGAAACGAACTTCTCCATATTGTCTCGCGTCTGGGTGTTGTGGTACCGTCGTTGTTTCTGATTTCTGTAACACAAGTGCTTTAGCTACTTACCACAGAATCAGAGCAATGTATGTGATGTTGTCCAATATTTATATTTATTTATTTTGAATTCGGGTGGCTTTTAGGTGGCTTAAAGGCGCGTTATGGGTTTCGAAATAATTTAAATGTCGACGGATTTTAGTAAGGTTAGTATGCAATAAATTTAATTTAAAGATCATGTGAGAGACAAACTAAATAATTTATTACATAAACAAAACAAACAAACTTAAGATAACACTAACTAATAAAATATTCAAACTAAAATAAATATTTTAAATAAACAAAGATGGTCCGTGTGGTAAGGTACCTAAAATGCTGCCTGCATTTCCTCACTGAATGGCGATTGAAAGACGCTGGGTGAGGTAGCAGCCAGCCTTTGGGTCTCCTGTAGCGTTGATAAGTCTTTTTGAAATATCTTTAAAAAAAGACAAAGCGTCAAGACCCCACGAACCTAGGGTTATGTTATTTATTATGTTCCGAAATAACCCATTGTCGCTTAACATCCGCCAGGCTTCAAAATTTTTAGAAATGTCAAAATCAATTATATAAATGCTGCGTTTCAAATGCTGACTGACTGAAAATACGAGTGTGGTGCCAATAAACAGTATGGAAACTTTTGTCGTCTCACATGATTTATTTGACGAATTGCGCATCTTAGAAGGCATAGTTAGCTATGAATACGCTTGGCTTTCAAATTATTAAAATTACTTTTTAATAAGAACATTAGTTTTAGAACGTTTTTCATTCAAGTAGATATTCTTTCTATACATTGATTTGCATGGCAAACGTTACTTTGTATGAGCATACCACATCCATTGGATTAATCAGGCGACACCGGTCTTATCCCGCAGACAGCAATATCGGTAAAGTCAGCTCTATATACATAATAATCACTTACCCACCATGGCATAAGTACATGCCAGTTTTTCCTAAGTGGGCCCGGTTGTTGGTTATCGCGTACGGTAGCCGTTGTATCTAGGCACTCGCTTGCTACGTCCGTGGAATTCTTCACTTCAAGTTGTCTTTAAGATTGCCGCCGCAGGGATGACGTCTAGAAAGATTTATATTAAACTAGATGTCCGCTACTTCATACGCGCGGAGTTAGTTATAAAAACTTAAAATTATTTCGTTCATCTTAACTTATTCGTTTCATTAAGTACCCCATCCGTACCTAATGAAACCAATACATTAATATCGTCTATCATCCCTTGTTTTATCCCCATGGATGTTAAATTTATAAAATCCTAATTGAGCAAACGTCTTTATCATAGTAGCTCCAATCTTTAATTTCAGTTCAATCAGTTGAAAATCTAGAAAGATTGAAACAAACTTTCAGCCCCTATTTTATCCCTTTGGGGGTAGGGTTGATCACAATCCTTTCTTACCGGATGCCTACCTATTAACATGTACCGGTGCCAAATTTTAGCCCGATTTGTCCAGTGGTTTGGGCTATGTGTTGACAGATCACTATGTCAGTCAGTCACCTTTGTATTATTTTTATTTAGATTGATTCCGTTGTAGATTGTAATACGATGTGCGGTTGCACAAAACAGACGTTTTGGCTTTTTTATTATGACTTCTACCTAAAACACGACAATTCTTTACCTTATAAGCCTATAAATTAATAAAACATTCCAATCATGTCTTTATCAAAATTTTTATTTTCTAAACTAACTTGATTTCAAAGAATTTCAAAATAAATATACGACAACTATATATTCATTGCTCTAATTCTGTGGTAAGTAGTAAAAGTACTTGTGTTACAGAAATTAGACGCTACCACAACACCCAGACCCAAAATAATATATAAAAGTTCGTTTGCCATATTGACCCGACTGGTAATCGAACTGAACTCAGAGGTGATGCAACGCCAAAGTCTGTCGCGGTTGTGTTCAAAATCCATAATATTAATAAATTTTAAAATAAAGTTATTTTTCCTGCATTTAAAAGGTAACCAATTTATAAAAACATAATGCAAAGACTATTAAATTTGCGTCAAAGTACTTATGTTGTATCTCTTAAGGTGGTATTATCAACTTCGTATGGATCGCAATCACTTACTGCTAGTTTTTCCTAAGTGGTCCCGGTTGGTTGTCGCGAACAGTAGCCGTTGTTATTACGCGGCACATAGCTACACACGCGGGTGCGTTGACTCCTTTTAATAGTATATTGCGTACGCGCAGGTATTGCTACCGGCTTACATGGCGACGCATCTCGTGGAAATATTAAAAATAGAATAGAAAATATATTTATTCATGTTAGTGTAGGACGGAACTTGCGTCGATACCTTGGCTGCGTCCCACATTCAGGGCACTGCGCAAAGGGGCTGGCGCGGCAGTAGACCAGGCTCAACTCCTCAAGAGCAACAAATATTCATCTCTTCTCAGAGATAATTAATTTGCGCCATTTGTAGTAGAGACTATCAAGGATCCGTGGAGCTCCGATACCAATAATCTGCTCGGAGTTTTGGCAAAAAATACTAATCCATACTTCGTGTGGCCTCAAGGCTGACACATACCTCGCTCAGTGTATTACGTTGGCTATTCAGCGAGGTACCTAATGCTGCCAGCGTCTTGGGATCGATCCTACAGGGCCCAATTTTAGAAGATAAATATATGATAGGGGTTTAGTCTCTACCTTTTATTTTATTATCTCAAAAGCACAATAGTCATACCTGATCTCTTCGTTTTTTTTTAATTTTGTACTCGCAATTATACGTTGAAAAGTAATATAAAAGCCTTTCACTGTAAAATGTGAAACTAATTGATTTTCCTCGGCATGTAAACCTTGTAGGAAGGAGGAAAAGATTGGCACATCTCGGCTACCGTTGCCCCGGGCCGTCTTAGGTAATCACACTTATTATGTATGTATTAACTGTCGGCGTACGGACCCCGATTAGCACATAAGTGCCCTGCTATGTACCTGATTATACACACACACTGGCACTGAGGAGATCTCCGTTATTTATTTTATGAAACAGGTCATTTGAAACGATTGGTTAGTTAGGATTGGAACATATGATTGGATGACCTATTGGAGTGGATTAGTCTTAACCAAAGGGCTTTTGTTTAGTTTTGGCTTTTTTGTAGCTACTCAAAATTTTACACACTGCTAATGACTATTAAATGGTAAGTAGCTAAAACACTTGTGTTACAGAAATTGGAGTTAGTGAAAGTAACACAACACAAACTCCCCCCATCGACAGAGGTCTCCGGTAAAAAAACTATTTTTTTTCTCTTTGGGAACATTCTTTACGTATTTTGAGATGTAACGGGAGAAGAGGGTATTTATACAATACCTATAATAAATAATAAATAAATGCGCCAGACAATCAAACCAATCACCTGGTCTCAAACTAAGGTTTTCCCTTGTACTACGAGTACCAGACGACGGATACTAACTGGGAGCGTCATCCCAGCACACCCAGACCCAAGTCAATTGAGAAGAGTTCGTTTTCCAAATTAACCTGACCGGGAATCGAACCCGGGACCTTACGCGTTTTGGGCGCCTACCTTAGCTACTGCGCCACCGAGGTCGTCCTATATATTTCTATCACTTTGCTTACAGTATTTTTCTTTGTATTTTTTTGTAAATCTTTTCAATTTGTAACTAATGGTTTGAACAGATTCAATAACCAAACTTTGCCGATGGATATTAATTTTGTTTTCCTTTCCTTTTCAAGTCAAACAATATAATTATGATGTGTCACAATGCATTATTTCGTTCAAAGATAATTTAGTTCACGACGCCTAAATGATATACCGTTCTGCTTCGTATTTCACATCTGTTCTTGCACTATTTTACCTACAATGAGTTATTGTTGGGCCAATCTCCATACATTAAGTTCGCAACACGACATGACACAAGATAATCTCTATGACAAAGCCACGGTAGCCCGGCCTCTCCTGCTGTTAGATAAAATTATTACACACGACGTTTCCTAAGTGGCTGGAAATGTATAGAGCAGTTAATATCACAATATTTCAGTTTGGATGAAAATTTACTGAGCTGTTTTTACCACTTTTGTGGATGTTGTAAAATTGATGAATCGTTATTGAATGAATACCTTATGCTGTTTAACAGGTTTTACGTGTGCCCATGCATGGAAGAAGTTAGTAGCATTGCAAGATTAAATGTGACAGCTACTACTTGAAAATGTACTTTTAAGTTAATTAAATGTTACAGGTATTTTATTTATTTAAGGATTATAGTAATTCTATCGTTCAGGTATGATTTTTATTACAATATATATTAACATGTTTTTAAACACCAACGCAAAAACAACGGGGTGTTGTAAGTTTGACGTCCTTCGAGACGGAGTCCTTTACTTTTTCAGCACAAGGGCACAGAAGAAAATGACAAATAATCGGGCAGTTATCTGACGAGGAAGAAGAACCAATGCAATTTATAACCCTGTTGTAGAGTATTTTAATTTTTCAAGACCTACAAGATTTGAAAGTGGAAACTCAACAAATCAAGAACGATAGTAAAAGCATGTACCTATGTAACAAAATATTAGTCTTTAAAAACAAGACTCAGTCAACGGCATAAAACAAATTAGGCAAACCTTGAACTATTCAAAATAATCTATGCAAGTGATTTAAAATTAGTTGAATCTTGGTTTTTATTTTCACTGATATAATTCCAAACTCATACGACAGAGGGCACTAACCGAAGACTTAGAGGTAATGATATCAAAATAAGTCGTCGCCTACAATAACCTGCGGTTACCTCGTTGGAAAAGCGACACGTGCCTTACTTGAAGGTCGCGGGTTCACAATGCAAGGGACATACAAATTCTTATTCAGAGCTCTTCGGGGGTGCTACATTAGTAACAGGGGTCAAGCCTTCAAGGTACGGGCGACAAGTCCAGGAACAGATTTATTATGCTGTACTTGCCGCTCTTATTAAGCTAGGACCTCGTTACCATTTAACATCAGGTGGAATAAGGACAATTTGAAGTATAATATAAAAAAAAATTAACAAACAACACTTTTTTGAATAATACATAAGGCCTCGCAAACCACTCTTAAGTGGTTGCCTACGAATGTTCTATTTCTTTAAAATAATCAATAATTTTATTTACAAACAATTGGTTTTGTGTCTCCACAACGACGACCATTTTGTATAGCTCGCTCACGCATCATGCTTTAAAGTTCCGCTCTTATTTCATGCGTGTAAGATCGAATACCTAACTGCCTGTGTTTAACTTAATTTGCTGCCGACTGTACTACTGGGTAACGTGAAAACATTAAATCTTGTTTTATAATAATCATTTCCAAAGACAAACAAGACAGTGAACAATCAATGCCTTGAAACCCTCGAACACCTGATTACGATTCATAAATGATAATTGCGATTACGTTTGCGGCAGGCCTATAATTCTTCTTACACAATACATAGGATTATGTTTCTAAAGATAGCGTAACAAATGATGTAACAACAGGATCCTGTTTATTTTGCCCGTTGTTCTGTGGACAATAATGGCTACCTGTACTTTGCAGGGCGTCTAAGATCTATATGGAGCTGTTAGGCTGTTTTATTGCTTCACTATAATTGGGACGAAGGTAGTGCTCACTGCTTGGTATGACTATTTTTCTGGCATTAAATTATCTTTAAAAACGAAGAAAGATTTATAACAATTAATAATAAGAACTCATAGTGGATGAAATATTGATAAAATAAACGGTAACATTTTTCTAATATGTTTATATTTATTTTATAAAAAATTGTTGTTTGTATTTGTGTGTATTAATTACTAATTAACTAAAAACTCGAATGACTTCAAATCATTTTCCATGAAAATACCTAAGTAAGATACATGTTAATAAAAATAAATTTAGCTTAACACAACATAAATAAGTTTGGGCAAACAATAGCAACTTATTTATGTTGTCTCTTATTTTTACCCTAGTTTGGATCTTTAAGTATTTTTTTCATTCCTTTACTTTAGTAAAGAGTAGCGAATTCGTTTCAAATAAAGGGTGAAATGAACAAACATCAATAGTAACTCATTTGTTGACATCGTAATATGTCTTGACGTGCGGTAGATCGCTCTGTCTGTTATAATCTTTGTGTCTATGTGTAACTGTTATCAATGTCATCAATTATTTGCAATCATCATACGTCGCCTTATCGGTCGCATAAACAAAGCCAGGTGCAAAGCTGAGAACTGGTACAAAAACAATTATTCAAGACTATATTTTACCGGTATTTTGCGCTGCTTTGGTACCATTATTTAACCATATTATAATTGGTAGTCAACATAAACACTGAAATAGGTATTAAGTAAATTTCCACTATTTTTGACCATTTCTTTACTATTTATTTGTAGCAGACTATAACAACTACATTACTTATACCAATAAGAAGAATACTTATAAATGTTATTGGTAAAGATACCAAATCAGGCCTTTATATAAAATGTACATACCAAAAAGGTGGTTTTTCCCTTCTGTGATTCTGTATCCAGTTGCAATTAGAACTCATATGAGCAAATATTGTAGTATCATTTCCGATCATTCCAGATATCATGATATTATAAATTATAATATCATGATATCTGGAATGATCGGAATTATAATTTATAATACGTTACTTAAATATCCGTTTTCTTATAAGCTTTTATGATGAAATGCAAAAGAGTTATTGATTACATAGAAGATCAATTCTCCAAGCGGCAAATAAAGAGAAGAACTCAAAATCCTATAACCAGGAAAGTTCTTGATTTAGAAACCGGACCAAGATAGCAAGGGGGTTCTCCTCAAACTTAGATGTCCATTCGATTTTTTTTTATAGCACTAAACGAAGGTCGTGGGTTCGATTCCCGCACCGCAAGGGGAGATAAATTTTTTCTGTTTCTAATATTTAAAGTTGGCTAGTACGGCGTTTAGTACTATAAAAATAATAAAATCGATTAAGATGCCAGGTGTCTTCGATTCCGTGGTTTTCAAACATTTCTGCAACGAATGTACCACGGGCCGATAAGTATGTAGTTCTAAACATATTCGGCAGAAGGCACTTACCGGAGGCTAACGGTTGATACAGCAGAAAAATTTTATCGCCTACGATAACTTGCGATTGGTAAGAGCTCAGTAGGTAAGAGAGTTCAGTTGGTAAGAGCAGCACGCGCGATACGTGAAGATCGTGGGTTCGATTCCCGCACCGCAAGGGGAGATACAATTTTTCTGTTTCTTATATTTAGATGTCCATTGTCCATCATCAATAACAAAGTTAAGAAAGCCCAAGTGAATAATTTGACAATCCAGTACCATAGTACAAGGCGAAAAATGCCGAAGAAAAACGATCCCAGATAATAAAGTGGGACAAGACTAATCTTGTCCCACTTTATTAGACGAAGAACCTCTAAACATAATATTACTTTCGCGAAGGGTTTCCGTAGTAGTCAATATGCAAAAAAGAAAATGGTAATCAACACCTAAAATAAATAACACAAGACATTCATTTACAAACTTAAACAGACTTATTAGAAATCAATTTCTTCAAATAGGTTTCAAGTTATTTTTTTTCAAATGGCCAAATTAAATTTATACGTTATCATAAGCTATTTAGCATTACCGTTGCGTATCTTACCATTTATAACACGAACTAATTCCGGAATTCCCTCGCACCACTTTAATTTCCTAGTAGAATTTCGCACTTGCTTGTACCAACTTATCACGATCAAAATATTCCTACTTCCTACTTGTGCCGCTTCAAAAGGCACGTTTAAGCCCATTCTCTCTACAACAACAAACAATTGCAAATTCAGCTTATCTCCGCATAGAATTCTAAGAGTGCATTTTGTTTTCCATCGCATCGGAATTGCCTTTGCCATATCGCACGGGTATTCCGAGGAATATTGGTACAAATTATTCTCTCCGGAGATAATGTATTCGATTCCGGCGCATGCGATGGCATCTTTCACGCGAGCTTCGGATGTTAGGGACGTTTTGGCTCTTACTACGAGTTTGTATCAAAAGTTACGAAGTTGAGCGACTGTTTTGTGTAAGGTTATAGAGAATTTGATTATGTTTGGTATCCAAGATAAACTAGATAAGCACGACTGAAAATTTAAGAAAAAAACAACATTATTTTAAATTGGGGAAAATTGAAAACTTCAGAATTAAATGTATTGTGTAATTGTATACGATGTACTTCTTACGGCAAGTATTTTTTTTTATTATAGTTATGATTGTGATTTACTAAAATACTTATTCGAAATTACAAGTTAACGAATTTTAAGAATGAAGTCGATTTTTTATTAAAACCAAATAATAAACTAAATCATAGTTTGAGAGAAAATATTTACAGCGCATCATTACTTAGTATACCCAGTACCATGTCATATTTAAATTCTACATTTAACTAATTAAGTCATATGGATAATTTTATTAGTGTTACAAGATACTGCATACTTTACATACTCAAAGTATTTCTTAAAGTGGGATAACGTTCACATTTCTCAACTTTTAATACCTTACAAAATTTGCGAAATTAAAAAAGAGAATACAAATGAGCGAGTTTCATTCGAAAACCAGCAGTAGGAACGCAGATTCGCACTCGATATTCCGTGTATTCGGTCGATCGTATCTGCCCACGACGACGAATACGCGATGTTTTGAACGAAAAGTGTCAAAGCGGCGACCGGCAAATACTGTAGCCTTTCTTTGTTGCGCCGCGGCATTTTTAAAATGGCTGCTTAATTAGCCGAATAGTTGAGAGGCCATTGAAGATATGTTATTTATTGCGCAATCAATGTAAGAACAAAACAATTTGATTTGGCCGGATGAAGAACTTCTGGATTTTGAACCAAGAGTCGTGTATTTGATTCTTATCCAGGACAAACATTCTATAATTTTAATTTTGTACCAAAATTTACAGTTCTCAGAAACTATTTGACGACCTCCGTAGCCGAGAGCCAAGCGTGCCGGACTTTGGCGTCGCGCCATCTCTGAGGTTCCGGTTCGATCCCCGGTCAGGTCAATATGAGAAACGAACTTTTTTATATTGTCTCGGGTCTGGGTGTTGTTGTACCGTCGTTATTGCTGATTTCTGTAACACAAGTGCTTTAGCTACTTACCACAGGATCAGAGCAATGTATGTGATGTTGCCCGATGTAACTAATTTTATACTTACACTGAATAAATATTTTTCTATTTCTATTTCAATTTGTATTTATATTTATTACTAATCTCAAAAACTAAAGCTACTGCTGTACAGGCCTAGCATACGCAACGCGACTAAATTTAATCGCGCTCTTAACAAACGTCAAAATCGATTGAAGTCAGTGCGTCAGCTGTTGATTCGCTGAAAACACGAGTGCGGTGTGCTATTAGCTAATCAACAGTATCGAAACTTTTGTCGTCTCATGCGATATATTTGACATATTGCGTATGCTAGCAAGCCATGACAGGTTTTTTATTTTTTAACTAAAATAATAATGGAGGATCTTGGCGTGATTAATATTTTTTAATCTGGGTGTTCAAATAAAAGCTTCTATGTGTTGTGGTACACCGTTGGTTTGGTTTCCATAATGTAAGTGCTTGAGCTTCTTGCTTTGGGATCAGGTTGTCTGATATTTAATATTATTTTATTCAATCAAATAATGCATGTTGCATTACTCAATATAGCTCTTGATAGCGATGGTTATATCATGACCTATATTCTATAGTTTGACCCGTTGGTTGCACATTACCACGTGCGTAGTAAAATACAGAACGGATTTGAAGGCAATTTCGTAAAAAGATAGATAAGGTACTAAAATATCTCGAAATAATTCGGCCAAAGTCGCGTGAAACAGCTTGTCATCAACAACATCACAAAAACCAGTAAACGCAAACTTTGGTATTATAATACCAGCTCTAATAAAATCGCCGAACCAATACCTCGGCCTGGTACCAAGCTTCATTACAGCGGCCGCCGGCAGCCGAAGATAATCTCAATAATGCGCATGATTGCCGGACGCACGTGACGCGCCCTCTACAAACACTATTGTTTGTGTGCACTGTTTGTGCGTACGCGACTGAATTACGCGGAGGCGGATGGAGGAAAGATTTGCATGGATCTGCCGTGACTAATTTGAGTACATTTGTTTTGAGGAAAGCGACTTTTTGATCTTTGGATAAGCACCCGGCAAGGTACAGTGAAAACCAGCGTCATAGCCTGCGACTATGACTTATGCTGAGTGAGGCCCTTTTTATTTAAGACATTATGTCTTGTCGTTGTCTGTACCGCCCGGTTGACGAGGAGAACGCTGATTTTCACATTTTATTTTAAATAATTTTTTTGTTGTTTTCTTTTTCTATTTCCATTTTTTATATGTCTACTTATATGACAATTTTATGCTGTCATTTCTTTCTTTCTGATTTTTCAGTCGTAGAATTGCAGACGCTGCCACTTATTAAATTTAGCACGATTTTATTATAGGAAAGTTCGGTGAAGATGATATATGGTTTAACAGCCTGGTAGGAAAAAAACAATGTTTTGTGTAATTTCAACGTCTTAGATCTTTGTGGTCAATATTGTAGAGAGCACATTGTATTACATTTTTTAAGTTGTAATTCTTTTTTCTTAAAAAAAACTTCCGCATAGTAGTGACGTCAGTAAGATATTTTGAAATCACAATCGATGGTTTAATTTCATACTCTCTTCCTGGCTTAAAAACAGCTTAGAGTTGATTTTGATTGATTGTTAAGTTTTATTTAGGCTTTTCAATTTATAAAAATGGTTACTTACTTTAATTGAACTGTGTTACTCTATAATTTGGAATTATGACCTAAAATGTCTATAACTATAACATTAAGCAACAATCAACTATATGACTGTCAAAACGTTTACACCTGAAACGTGTGCGTTGCGAACATGCAATCCAAAGCGCAGCTAAGTACCGAATGGTGAGCAGTGCTAAGTCCACATAATATATTATCCATCTTATGATTTTTTTCAGTCGTATCCACATTATTCGAATGATTAGTAAGTCGGTAATGATTAGCAATCCCGCACTGCTCCCGATGTTACGGCTCAAACCGATCGTTTGACCAACAAATCTTCCGCTTCATTCTCAAACCTGTAATTTCAATACGGCCTTTGATATAAGCCTTCGTGCGTTTGTTTTTGATATCCTTTATTATTGATGCTCATTCCGCCTCTGAATCGATTTATGCTTGGAATTTGAGTTGGAACTTTTGGTTTTTTTACAAGAAAGGGTTCAGTGGTTAGTGCTCGTATTTGTTGAACCAAAGGTCACGAATTCAATATGAAAATTTGTAAGTGTCGTAAGCATAGATATTTTAAATATGTGTATTTAAGTATATAATTAATGTAAATATGTGGTTTGGCACATTTGGTTCTGATTTCCTTAAAATTAAGCTACTTACTTACATCATCTCGATGTTAGTGATGTTGTCATTTTTATATTTTGAATTACTTTATCTTTAGAATTTTTCAACAGAATAAGTAAGCACAATAATAATAACAAAATTATTTAACAAAATGATAATACATTTATTTTATTTATTTGTTGAATAATGTGTCGTATTAATTAAATAACCTAGTAATGAACATGTTCTAAGTGTATTTTTTTATTTTGTCAGTATCTTTTATTCGATTTTAACTGAACTGTCATTTATCAGTTCTTTTGAAAATAAATATCTATAAACCTATTACAACGACATGTTAGAGTCTATCTATGAAAAATATAAAATATTAATCTTTTAAGGTAGACTTAAAGCGAGGGACACGTTTATATAAAAAAGTTACAATATTTTTAAGAAAAGTAAATTGAAACTACCTACTACTTTCCAGTTTTCAAAATTCTTCTTATTACAAAAGATAAGTCATAATGTTTTAAATTTTGTGGGTGCTTTGTATAACAATGTCAAAACATTTGTAAAGTACATAGTAAAATACCTACTCTGTTTTCTTTTATTGCTGTTGTTATATGATATAGAGTTTAATACCTATTTAAAAAATATATTTTAATGATAGCAACCTTAAAGTCCATTTGCATGATTCCCACACGATATGAGAAGGCCAACAAAAGCAACGTTACACCGGTAAACGCAATCTCGCCCCCTATTCACGGGCCTTCAGTACTCGCCGATTTCAATATCGATTCTTCGTATTCGTGAGAATCGATTCAACTTTACGATTGTGCGTGCGATATTCAATCAAAGGGAGCACAAAAGCACCTTCTGGTAGCTGTGTTAGTTTAGCCACTATATTTTAGTCACCTCGACTCGATTTCTAATCAAACCTAAACTTTATGCGCTAGGCATTAGAAGTCAAATGCTGAATTAATTCTTGAAACTAAGTTTGTAAAAGTTTATTGCGACATTTCCATAAACGTAGTGTTAAGGGAATCTGGGCATTAGAGATACCAAGATACGAGTACCATAGAAAGGATATTGATCACGACAATAGGATTTAAATTTAATTGCATATAAGCGCATTGTATGCGAGATTGCGGCTGTGGTCATGAAAAGGTTGTCAACGATAGTGTGATAGACTTCAATAAACTTAATTTGTTTTTTTAAGTGGCTCAAAGTCATTTTAAAGCCAGTTTTATAGGATTAGTTTACATGACTTTCCAAAGGTTGTGTTATAAATCCAAATAAATCCTAATACCTCATTCAGTATTAGCTATCACTGAACAGTGGTTACACTTCTTCAGTGTCTACAAATAATATGATAAGGTATAGAAAGGGAAAATCCTTGTTACAGTGGAATAAATGTCATTTTTGCATTGAAGCATTTCAGGAACTTTGTCACATGATATAATAATATATGTATAGTCATTCACAATATTTTTATTGCATTGAATTGAACTTATCAACTCGTCTAAAGGCGTCGATAAAATGAAAATAAAATCGACACTTTTAACGTATTCATAATAGAAGATTATACATTCAACGTAATATTAAACGTTTTTATGGGTGCAGTTATTTTCATTTTATCATTGCCTCGTAAAAAAATAATAAAAATCGGATGACATGGCTCTATCCCAAAAATGCGGCAGTGTTACAAAACGCAGAATTCCGTTCAGTTTCTCGTTTTATTGACTTCCAAATCTAAACTTAGTCAATAGAATTCAACGTACTACATGTTGAGTTTACGATCTCGATTCGATCGGTAAGAATTAAATGGACGTATCGATCGAATTATCGATTTTATTGATAGTGATCTTTACGGAAAGGCATTCTAATGCCCCATAAAAGAGCGGAATTATGGTAAGTATGGTGACAATTATCCAGTTAATTTAAATTAAACGGATTCAAAAACGGCTTAGTCGGCCGTAAATGTAACAAAAGACTTTTCTTAAAGTAAATTCGGGCAGTTTCGAAAACATTAAGTCTCATCTTACGTACCTTAAAACACTCCGGTAAAAGGTTTTTAGTTGTTTTCATAATGAGAAGACTTTTTAAAACCTTTATAAGTACTTTTTATTCCATATTACTTTTTTGTAATCGGAACACCAAACTGTATTTTTGACAATTTTACGACCGAAGTTGAGGAAAGTTGAAAGAATGTGTTGTGGAGGATGTTTTAAATTAAAAACAAAACTTCCGGAATTTAAAAAAACATTTTCAGACAGATCTTTAGTAAGTACATTTCAACAGTCATTAATAAAAAAAATAACAATCCGATTTGGTCCAGTATATCTGAAGTTATATATATGTCGCAGTCATCTGGTTTAATCAGCTATTTGATTGGATCACTAGCGCGTTCATTGAATGACGACGTTTAATTGAATGACTAAAGGACAACTCGTCAAATTGTTTAATATAACGTTCAACTTCTTGACTGAACGTCATTTAGCATAGTCGTTGAATGGGATATAGCTGACAGACATGACATAACACACCTTAATAAGTTTTTTTAATATGTTTTAACAATTTTAAGTCTTAAGACAATTAGGCTAAAAAAATATTTTTTTACGAATAAGTCACTTTATATCTCAATTTCACTCTAAAAATTATCAACACAGTGCTATTCGATTATATCTGTACCAGCTGTTTGACGCCATGTTTGTTTTGATGAGCACTAACGCCGCAGTGGAAAAAAAATGAACTAAATTACAATCACCTGACTGATTACGTCCGCTATGTTCAAAGGGCTATGTTACAATCCGCTAACTTGTTGGACGTTCAGTGAGTCTTATACATTCAACGTTCGGCCTAGTCATTCAATTAAACGTCGTCATTTAATAAACACGCTAGTGATTCAATCAAATAGCTGTTTCAACCAGATGACTGCGACATATATACTGAACCATAGGAGGTGGAGGGTCGACGTTAATGAACCAAGGTCTACTGTATAAGCTCTATTTTTATTAACAGATTCACATCTTAAATACTAGTTCACTTATCTATAGTAGGTACGTATTCAGGGTTGATTTGATATGCCTACGCGCATTGTATTATCCTTATCGATCACGTTTAAGACGTGATTGATAACATTCACATATAGGTACTACAACACACATTTCGGCGAAAATTTTTGATTTATCACTACATAGTATAAAACAAAGCTTTTTCTGTCCCTATACCCCTATGTACGCTTAAATCTTTAAAACTACGCAACGGATTTTGATGCAGTTTTTTTAATAGATAGAGTGATTCATGGGGAAGGTTTTTATTTGCAAAAAATAAAAGAAAAGTCAATATTTCTAAGTATTTACATTACATCCGTGCAAAGCCGGGGCGGGTCGCTAGTATTGATATAATACGGTCTAGAGTTATATAGGACTTCAAATAAGTTTCTTATTGCTATAGGTCAAGTTTTGTACCAACAAAAAAATCATTACGCCACATTTTTCTTGGCATTCTTCTCTCAATAACTTCATAATGTGTGATCACGATGGCTTTGATTGTCGAACGGCCTGCCCATATCTGATTTATGTTCAAATAATGACTAACACAAATCAGCCTTTAATCCGATACGAATGTAAATGTCCCGAAGAGGCCTAGTCGAAATATTTATTTGTACGTCATCGCCTGTGAAATTTGTCCGCGGGAACATTGAATTTGATAAACACTCGGGTCACGCGTGAGAATTAACGATTGAACAGTTTCCATCCGGCGAATGGCCCATCGTACACACTACTGTACTTAATTATAATTTACATAATGACATATTTTGTGTTAAGCCGCGACTACACGTGGGAATGTGTCTGCGGTCTGACTTAGCGCTAGTGTGTCCATGGTTTGTTGTATGTTGTAGCTTGTTCTTGCTAGATGTGTCATGTGATTTTGCATCCCAATATAAATTTTATGAATTGCATAAGTTTATTAGTTTCTATCTTAAACAAAAGACTGTTTTTTAAAACTTGGTGTTAAAACATCTATTTTTTTTAAATTGTTATATTAATTTACCTCGGTATGTGAAAAGCAACTAGATTATATGTAATATACTTAAATTAAAAATATTAAGGCTTTTTACTATTAAATATTAAACGAGGGCAAAATTTTGATTAACAAGAAAAATAAATAACATATATTTTGTATTAATGAGAGCAGATGAGATGTTATGAGATTACCAAATATCTTTTCGTTGCAATATTCCTGTAACACAAGTAATTAGTGATACCAAGACTAATACTCTTGTGGTTTCTATCATACAAATATGCCATTTGTCTTGGCATACTGGTCTTACGCAGGTCATCATTGTTTATCTAAATTTTCATGATATTCCTATTTGAGTAATGAGACGTTAGTATGCCCATTAAAACTACTCCACAGTTTTAGTGAGTAGACTTCACTCTTGATTGAGATTCTGAAAAGTTCATGTCTTATTCCCCATCAGCGCATTTTGGCCATCATGACATACGGAGCCAAACACGTGTATACTTACGTGACGGCTGACAATTTTAAGGTTACTCATCGGGCTGTGGAAAGAATAATGCTCGGGGATTTTCTATGGAACCGAATCCCAAACTAGATGATACGGCAGAGAACCAAAGTTATCGATATAGCTCAACGAATTAGCAAGTTCAAGTGGCAGTGGCCTGGTCATATTTATCGCAGAACTGATAGCCGTTGGGGTTAACGAGTTCTGGAAAGGAGATTGCGTCTGGGCAAACGCATTAATTGATATGCTTAGGTTAGTTGGAGCAACGATTTGTGCACGATTTCTGCCAGGGGCTGGATGCGTGCCCTGGATAGACCCAAGTGGCAAATCATTGGAGAGACCTGTATCCAGTAGCGAACTGCTGACGTTCAATGACGTCCTTATACAAATTATTTGTTCTCTTAATAATTTGGTCACCCTACTAAAGGCAGATGCATCCAATCTACATAGATTACGCGTGTAAATACCTCTTAGCTAACACAAAGCTTTATGATTATGCTAATTCATATATAATCAACATGAGGCCCGCTGGTTTGCTTTCAATTAATTCACCTAACCGATAGAGGTCGGTGGTAACTCATTGTAACATATGACCTCCGAAATTGGTTGTTGTAAGCGGTCCATTAAAAAATTCAAAATTCTTTATAAGAAGCATCAGTGAATGTGATAGTGTAAATTTGAATGTAAAATGATGAGAAAACTGGATTCCTAGTCGAAATCTCAGGCTATAAGTATAAAGTTTTGTATATTTGAATGGTAAAAATGGAACATTCTGTATATGTTATTATCTAACAACTGGCTAGCTAGGATGGCCTTTATGAAATTTTGGTTTGTATACATTACGAGTAGTGTCAACTTCATTTTATATTTTCTCGTGCACTAAAAAATTTATTCTATCGAATTAATTCCTAAAAGAGACAAAAAGATCATTTCATAAATGAGACACTGAGAACAAAGGAGTCGATTATAAACGTATTGAACTTGAATGCTAAAATAATCGATTTTTTTAACGTTGTTTGAGGTCTCGGGAGAATATCAAATAAATTTGAATGTTGCTTGCCATTCACTTGGTGTGTTATAATAGAGACAATTATTATATCACTGTCATCTCAAAAAACTTTGCCCATGTTGCACGATATAACTATAATATACCCAGAAATAAAGCCAAGAGCCAAAGTTTAAATAAAAGCATTAAATCATTGGAAATCTACATTTTTTTTCAAATTCGCCTTCATTATCCATGGCCCCAAGAGGAAAATAAAAAGAGGCAATTTTTTTAATAGTAATAGTAAAAATACGAAACAGGCGTCCTTTATCCCCTAAGTAGTACCCTCTCCTAAAAGATCCAGTAGCATTATGGTACCCCTAGGCACCTAAGGTGACCGCAGCATTCGCTGTACTTTAAAACCAATTGGTCTGATCTCTAAGATGTAGGCATTAATCAAATTTTTCAACTTTTATCTAGATAACAAATTGGCGAGGTTCATTATCGCTTGGCAAAAACTCACGCTACGCCACCGAGCAGATGCATTTACGAATACATACCATACATTAGCTGACAAACATTGTCTCGCCCTTACAAAGAGTTCTTAAACAGTTCTAAGATGTAATGTCACATGGGTGCTTCATTTTCCCCATACATATGCAAATGGCTCCATTGCCCACTAAATCGATTCCATTCGGTCAACAGTTCGGTCATCAATCACGGGAGATTGAATGGGTGTCTGCTGGATTTAGATTTATCTAAGCTTTTAAAGTATCATCCCGGTGCTTAGGATTTGCATGGCAATAATTTACCTACCTAGACATTATTTAGGAGGATATTCGACAAGTGCCTACGTTTTTATTTGATGTGGTTTTGTTTTGTGTAATGAAAATTCATGATGAGAAGAGAAGAGTTTCATTGAAAACCGAATAATACTTTTTTTTCCACTCAAATATAACCACGGTTTTTTTTTAGTCCAAAATCGGTTACTTAGGTGTTAGCAGGCTTATTAAAAGAATACTATCAATAAAATTGAGCAGCAAGCTTAACTAGTAATTTGATGAAAGATAAGTTTATATAACATTTAATAACGTTGTCTATTAGATTACCGGCTTTAAATTGCAAATCGCTCTCAATTTCAACCATTTTAAATAAATTAACGGGTTAAAATGCGATCACATTTTTTAATTACTGCCCGGTAACTTATTACTGTTGTGCCGTTTTACTTGTTATTTTTTTTTAAATAAATATTGGACAACATCACATACATTGCTCTAATTCTATGGTAAGTAGCTAAAGCACTTGTGTTACAGAAAGCAAAAACAACGACGGTACCACAACACCCAGACCCGAGACAATATAGAAAAGTTCGTTTCCTATATTGACCCGACCGGGGATCGAACCCGGAACCTTAGAGATGGCGCGACGCCAAACACCGACACGCTAGCCCCTCGGCTACGGAGGTCGTCGTTAAATGTTTAAAATGGAACGCGAAAGTCTTAAGCTCTCAATTTCAGTTCTAAAACCAAGTCCCACACTATCCAGACCTATTAAAGATTCTTGCAGTGTCTTATTCAAGATGCTGATAGAAGCAGTCGCCATTTCTAATTCATATCATTGTGCGCTGCCCATTACGAGATGGATTATCTAACAATAAATCGCAAGCCACTTCCGCAGGAAGGCAGATAATATTTAATTGGCGTGAAAACTCAATAATTGGAGATAAAAATCAGCCGGTAGCCGCAGAGCAAACCAATTACAGCACTAGTGTGGCACTACGCATCCGACCGCGGTACTTGCCGCAATAGTGTTGGAGTTCGATTGGTCGATATATTTAAAAAAAATAATAAATAATAAAAACAGTTCTATATTGGTATCAGTATTTATCATAAAATTCAGAGAAAAGTGTGGTCCGGAAAATGTAATTCGGATTTGTAACTATTTTCGCGAATTAGCATTCTATTTCTCTGTTTTGTGTTTAAAGTTAAACGATTGCTTTATAATGTGTTTGAGTTGAAAAGTTGGTGGTGATTTGTAAAACAATAAAGTCAAAATTTCATTAAAAGTGGGAGAAAATGTATTCATTAAACAGGCAACTAATATTATTCAACTGATTAATAAACGCATATTTGAAACTAATGAATAGACTGCGCTTAAATTTAACGCGTAAATATAGTTATTTTGACATGTTTGCTACATCTGTTAAAAATAGGACTGTCATCCTACATAACATGCGGATGATTTCATAGTTCACTGCTAGTTAGTAATAAGTTGATTAAATTTTAAAACCAGAAACTCAACATTAAATACGAGTATTTGATACATATAGGTGTATATCTTGAAATTGATTAACTACAAAATTTTCATTTTCATTATCCTAGTCTTCTTTTTTTTAAATGTTTTTTACAACATTTTGTCAAATCTCAATTTAAAATTGATTTTAATTGTATGCAACGAAAGTTATTAATCAAAAGAATAAAAAGCATATAAAATAATAATTTTATGAAAAGAACACAAAATACACAATCAAAATCAGAACAGAAAGAAGCGCTTTAAGGAGAGGACGAGCAAAAAATAAACAAAAGAGCAACATTTTTAAAAAAACACTATTTTTCTCATACTCATTTTAGGCGACCTCCGTAGCCGAGAAGGCGAGCGGACCGGACTTCAGCGTCGCGCCATCTCTAAGGTCCTGGGTTCGATCACCGGTCGGGTCAATATGGGAAACGAACTTTTCTGTATTGCCTCGGGTCTGGTGTTATGGTACCGTCGTTGTTTCTGATTTATGTAACACAAGTGCTTAAGCTACTTACCGCAGAATCAGAGCAATGTATGTAATGTTGTCCAATGTTTATTTATTTATTATGAAATTAGGTTTGCATATTAACGGGCCCGTCGTAGACATCGATATTGCAGTTTTATTGTCGCCGCACTAGCCCCGCATGCGGTTTTCAGCGCACGGCGCTCCTAACAACTCATTAGGCGCATCGCTGTTCCCGTGTCGGGGTTAATTGTTTAATTTGACCTCGACTCCGACTTTTCGCCTATGTATTTATTCTTTGAATTTCGCAAGGAACGTAGACAGTGAAGTGGGAGTTTATTGGTGCAGGTGTATTGCGGTGTGAACTGTTTAGTGAGATGAGAAGTGTGAAAATTGTGTGAAGGAAGAATATTTGGACCTACATCACCCGGGCATAGTATAGTTAGGACGAAGTTTCAGCCTGTATGCCCCATTGCAGGACTAAGAGCAACATTAAAAAAAAAATATTTGCCATTACAATGAAGTCAGTAGGTAACTAGCTTTATTATCACGCCAGCTTAACGAACTATAATTACCAACGGAGCTATATGCTTTTCTTGACCTGGGTATGGAACCCAGGCCCCTTTTTTCGATGGATCAAGACTTTTTTTCATTATCCGTGTAAACTTTCGTACAAAATGGTTAATAATAAGTTGCAGTATTAGTGGGAGACATTAATAGTTGTTTTTTCTAGTCCTAAAATACTTCTACTAATCAAAGAGTTACAGTTAAAAGTTTCATTTTTTACATTAACACAAACTTGTAGACTATCTTGCCTACCCTGAGTATTACATGTCTATCCAAAGGTAGGTTACAACATACTTCAAAAAACCATAAGTTAACCGGAAAATTGATCTACTGTTAAACAATAAAACCAAATTTTGGTAGCTGGGTCGGAATACTTAATACTCAGCATACAACTCATTATAGATAAACACGTTTTCTTAACTAATTAGTCAACTAAAATACTAAAAAGTTAATTTACTATGCTGTTCGAATATGGGGTCAGTTACACCTTACAAGGAAATTATCTATTACATAAAATAACATCTACATTGTGACATGGTAGCATTGCAGTAATACTGATATAATGCCTAACTCCAATCTAGCTACCTAACTAGAAACTGATCATCCGGTCATACAAACAGTTTTCAACATCTCGATTTAAACCCTAAATCTATTACACATGAAGTCTAAAATTAAATGTGAATATTAAACCCAAGTACAGATGACATGCAGCAGTAAAGGTTAGCTTTCCAAGCTATTGACTCGTTGATACAAAGTTGTGGGAAATTATAATTGTTATTTACTGCTAATAAGCGTTAGGTGGTATTAATTAAATTAACGATCGAGATTATTATGCCGAGACTGAGAACATCCAGCTTATTACAAGGTCTCAAATACTGTTAGTTTCAAAATTAATGTAGGTATAGCAGTATACATGAAGAGTCCACTGGAATAATGATGAACGCCCTTTGTTTTTCATTTTGAGATATCAGGGTTTTAAGTTTAAAAATGTTGTACAAAACTCAGCCTTATTGCCGTGAATACCTGGGACACTCAGCGTTCTAAAGCTCTTGGGACAAATTTACTAAAACTTAAACTAGTCCTCTGCTGTTAAAGAAATAAAACAAATATAGTTAGCAATAATTTTGGATTATTGTCGTACAATACCAGGCAACAAAATAAATAAATACAATAAATAAAAATGTTTTATTCAGTTCAGCCAACAAAGTACAAATTTAGTTACTGTTATTACAAAATATAAGTTACTGAATTAATACAGTAACTTAACAGTATCGCCGGACTTTACACTAGGATTCCCTGTGTCGTGAAGACCAGACTTCCCAATTTTCCATCTAGATATAACATGATTGGTTTGCCATTTAGTTAATTTGTAACTATCACTTATTGTATGTGTGTGTGTGTAAAACTTGAGTTCACTGTTAAATAAGGTTGCATTCTTATTAGTTTACGTGATTGTACAAACAATAAGAAAACAATACTCGATAGAATTTAATAGCCTTATTGCATTCGACTGGTAGCTGTCTACCAGCGTCAATACCATTAAACGCCACGTTTCAGCTAATAATTCGAAATAACGATCGCTTCATGCAATTTTAAACCATAATAATAACTTCCAATAACATTTGACAGTTTAATAACTAAAAGCAAACAGTGAACCAGTCTATTATGCTATCTGATTCTATAAAGGGAGTACACAAAAAACAATAGGCTATAGTAACTGTAGGGCACGTAAGGGCAGGCCAATATTGCTGGACAATGGCCAATTAACGCTGCCCACAATTAAATCAGACCCAGTCCCTATTACAAAGGCTCCTTGAGAGGTTTTTTGTAGAGCTGCGTTAACCACCTTCGGCTTTAATTGCAGTTTTCGCCATATATGGGAAGGCATTATCATAGGTTAACATAAGAGGAGTACCTATACTGTCAGGAGGATTTTTTTTTTTAAATTTTGTTGCGCGTTGAGGTAACGTTTTTGTTACTTTCTTTCATTAAACAGCTACTGGATTTCGTATTACATACTTTAAGTAGGTAAGTAATAATAATTAAATAAGTTGAGTTTTAAATTACCAACTCTCTTAAGTAAGCTACACTTTTATTAGTCTTTGATGTGGCTACATAATTAAAAAAAAAATCTTATTATAGATTTCTAGTTGCATATTCTAGTAGGTATACTTTACAGAAGTGTTGTTGAAAATGTTCATTAGAATAAAAAAATATTTTTATTTGACCAGGGTATTGTTTTGTTACTGATCTATCAATAAAACATCACTAAACACATGGCGCTGAACATTGGCACGCAGTTAGTTATTTAAAAGGGACAGGGTCTTAGTTCCACATCAGTAACATTTAATGATAATAAACATTTACCAAACTATAGGACAAATAAATCACTTCTAAAAACCCCTAACAGGTAACAGCTACCACCAGTTGCCACAATATAACATTTCTAATTTGGCCTTGGAAGCACCATGAGAGGTTAGTATTTTTTATGTTGCCAACTAAGTCTATACATCCCTTAAGGTAGACTTTGCTGAATAAAGACTTATTTTCCTGGATTATGTCACATATTTTAACAATAGGTAGAACTACATTCGATGTTCAATAACTTCCCAAGGATTCTTTTGAGGCTAACGATCCAGTTTTAACTCGTTTCAAGGGCAAATTATCTACGTGGATAAGTCCCTTGACACCCGGTGCACGTTTAAATGCAGTACACTTGTTTGATATTTTATATATCACTAACTATTGAAGTATGCACAACATAGGAACTCCAAATTCACGCACTGATTCACTTAAAGTTATCTAAAAATATTATGTTCGTTATTATCAGACGTTGTTTCTAGTGGTAAATTATACTTAAGTTTATAAAAATCTCATGAAAGTGACTGTTTAAATTTTTTTGAAAAAAAAACATTTCTAAAACCTCAAAAAATAAAAACTAATAAATCGGATCAACCGTGCTTTTTCTTCTGCTATTCACCTCGCACCGAATTTCGGAGGGGTAAGTATCAACTCAGTACAGTTCCCGTCCAAGCTCGATGGTATCCGCCTCCCACACGTCCACCAGCGTATTGTTTGGTTCAATCGAGCCGAGTTATTATTGCAGATAATCCTTTATTTATTGCACACACCACGGATCAGAGCACGTGGGAACATTGTTCTGGCCGGCTAATGAAATTTAACTCTCGTTGAGGACTTGTCCGGACCTATTTGAGAGATAATGGGCAATGAATGGATTCATTAAGATTCAACGTTAAATGTGTTTTATTGTTGTTTGGCATGCTATTGAACTGGATATTGAGATAGGAAGGAGATCAGTCAAACTGGTTATTTTCAACAAATAAAAGTCCTTAGTGGTTTTCCCTTGTAAACTATTTTCTGAATTTCAAATCATATTGGTGTTTTATTAGTGTAATCTAAAGATTAAGTTTAAATTAATTTCAGGATTCAAATGAAATGTGATGATAAGATCAAAGAAATTGTATGTCCGGCATTTACATCCATACATTTTTAAACTTGTTAAAAAGCAGTTTCAAAGTTCAACGATTTCTTTTATTTTTAAGGTGGACCAGGCGCATTAATCACAAGCGAAACATGTTTTTACTAAATTTTTCATCCTTTGGCATAGGTACCTACTCAGCTTAGAGGCAAAATTTTCAAGCATAAACCAAGTCCAATACATCACAAGTATAAAGGTGAAATATATTCATATTTTCCCGTTACTTCCCTGCATCAAAAAAAATAACAAAGCTTAACATTCCAGAAAGCTAAATTACAAAAGACACCACTATCTTCCAAATCTTAGTCACCGGCCCAATTCTTTTGACCACAAACTGCAGATTTCAGCAACAAAGGTGAGGTTAACTACGTCATTGTAACACCTTGACACAAGTTTGTTCTCATGAGATGCCAAGATTGTCTTGGCATATCTTATCTAAATGTTCGCGGACCTCACAAAGACTGATGTTATGTTCTGCTGGAGAAGTGTGTGAGGATAAAAGGAGGGTAAGCGCGATTTCACAGTTAAATGGTTACGTTCCGTCATCAACCAAGACAACGAACTGTCCAACAAACAAAATATTATGATGATTAACTGCCACAGTAGTGTTGCCGAAGAATCGATGATTTTTTATCGATACTTATTATATACTTATACTATTGATAGTCAATCGATATCAATTTATCGACCGGCAAGACTGTCATAGTTGTTCGGAATTTAAAATATTGACCGTCTGTTGTACTGTGTTTTTGGTTGTGTGACTATTTCCAGATAAATAATATATATTTTTACACCAGTCCTACTGGTGTAAAAATATATATTATTCTCATTCGTGGACATTATAAAGAAATCGATGGAACTATTCACTGTGCAATTGATAAAATTCTTAATTTGTCAGATAGAAAGTAGAAATGGTATTCCAGTTGGACAATATTCAATTGCACAAATGGTATGAAACACAAATTACTGTATATAGAAAGATCTTATTGCGTCCGTTTTTCTGTTCCAACCTCAGTATGCTAAAACGCGTGATAATTTCCAGTTACAACACCGTGCAACAAAGACTCTCAAACCCGCTGCACTTTTCTTTGAAGCATATCCATAATCATAATAATTAAATGTCGCAATGAGGAGCTCCCTTATCAGCCGGACGTATGGATGAGGCTACCGACTTAAGAACATCAGTTTGCGAAACACTCCAGCCTCTTGCTGGAATTTCGAATTTGCATCGTATAGCTTGATTCTTTAGTCCTGAGCTTATTTTAAGAGCATCGTATTTAGTACGCAATGGATGGAGTTTTTTAATGCCAGATCGGATGGTAGGCTGTTTTTTAGTTAAGGGAATGTGTCAGGTAAGAACCTGTTAGGCAAATTATCTGCGAAGAATCAGTGACTCCACCTGCTGGTCTTCATTTATTTATTTATGTGCGCGTCTTCGGCTGCTGTGTGCGTGATTAGTCCGAGTATTGTTTTGTTGTTATTTATGTGTTTGTTTTGCGATCGGCTGTATTGTTTTTTTGTTTTTGATCCGGTTTGCTACTTTATGGTCACGCGTGAGATCATCTTGCGATGGAATGCTTTGTTGTGGTGTTTTAATTGTGTGTACTTCTTTTATTTCTAAGTCTTAGCTGTTAAGAATACCAACTTTATTGTCATTTAAAATTTATTAATTGAAATATGGGGAGTTTCTTTCGTAGATTATTTTTGAAGACCCAAATAGTAGAAGAACAAACTTTTAATCGTTTAAATTAGTATTTTATTGTAAGTCTCTTAAGCCTCTTTTTATTGTCAAAATTGATGTGTTCTGGAATATGTCACTATATTTACTGTTCCCAGTAACAAACTTAGCTACAAAACTAACGATGATTCATTGAGGTCGAACTCCTTTCCCAAGGTTCTCACAGATCAATAGCCGTTCATAATTACTTACGCATATTAATTATATAATAAACAAATTAGTTTAAGACAATAACAAATAAGGCGGAACGGATCTAAATGCGTATAATTTTTTCCTAAAGCAAATATACGAGGTGTATAGGGATAGTTACACACTTGCGACTGTTGTTGAAGATTTTTCAATCAGCATCGCAGCAGGATGCCTAATTATAAGTGTATAATGATCCCAATGTTCTGTTGTAATAGAATATGAATAAAAATAAATGGTGAGGCCTTGTTCTGGCTGTATTGTAATGAAGCTTTTACGCGGCAAGGAATGTGTAATCGTGGACAATTTGTAGGCGGTCGACGTTGGAATTTGAATTTTTAGATCAAGAAAGCTAAGCTATGCTGCGGTTATTCACTATTATTATTGTTGTGTTTCAATAAAATGAAAAGGCTTTGTTATTATTCTCGAATGAGCGCGTTATAAGTACCTTAGACTTTAGAAGTAATATTTTTTTTTATTGAGGACTGAACGCTTTAATCAATTTAATTAAATTAAACATAACGTGGAGATCCTATAGTGGAAAGCAGTCAACCTTTTTAATAGTGCTAAAATCTCCATCGTTAAAGCAATGGGTGGTAGTAGGTAGTGACCTATCACGGCAGTCAAACAGTATTAATAAAAGACATGTACAGGATATCGATTTTTGTACAAATATGAGTGGTTAGCACTAACAAAGCCTGGTATGAGTAAAAAAACACTGAAACCTACAATACTACATTCAATTCAAGAATAAGGGAGTGGCCTGGGTCAAAAAGCAGATATTTTGTAGTCCGTTAAATATATATTAAAAACACATTAGACACATATTTTTTCATTTTACATGCTGCGGGGGTTGGGCTCATTACATAACTGGTTAATATAAAATGTACCCACTAATGACGTCACGCAACAATTGAATTCAATGTTTCGCCGCTATTTTTTGGTTAGGTGGAAAATGCATAAAAGACGGACATGAATCCTATTTTTAATCCGCTTTCCCATTGAACCTGAGGCCCTGGCACCTTGATGTTATGACTCTGTACTGAAACTTAACCATCGAGGCGGTAGGTCATGATTTACTTTTTTTTTTGAACCAGACTATTTCAAAACGGTAATTTAACAAAATGTCTATTTGTATTTCATGACATCAAACCACGGTACGGTCATAAAAACAATCACGTTTCACTCACGAATAAATTACTTTTTAAATTTTCTAATTAAAAAATTGATAATTTATTTTCACTTACCCCACTCGCTACTAGACTCGAGTCATCTTTACTCGTAAATCAAAATCAATTAAAACAGACCGAGCCATGAATTGATTAGCCGAGAGATTAATGTACATTATTCTGTACGTATTATAATTAAGACGTTTCATTTGCTTTCAATGTGTGCGTTGGAAATTTATAGGTCGATTACTGAGGATAGGGAGGGTTGGAACAAAAATTGAATATGCATGTTCGATGATTGAATCGGCTTTTCCACTCATAAAATAGAATGTAACATTGCTAAAACTACTAAAGATGTTTTTATTAAGATAAAACCTGTCATGTGAGCTGACACAAACAAATAACAATGTTTTTAAAAATATAGAAAAGCTAAAAGAATGCAAGTTTTGAAGATACATACTTAGCTCAAACAAGTTTTTGTATGGATTAAGCAAGTTTAATATTGTTTTTTTTTTTTGCTTTTGTAAACAAGCGCGGCAATTACATTTGCTACAGTGACAGTACTTAACTAGAACGCTGATCTTTATTCTGAATGATTTTGCAAAATTTAATAGCAGTGAGTTACGACGATATTGAATATCTTTTATTTTGTTAAAAGTCAAGTCACCTTAATGATTTATTTGCTGTCGCTCCCTAGTTACGGCGATCACAGCCCGAGGCAGCTAACTCGCTTCTTATTAAAACATATCGCTCGCTTTTTGCGCTTCGCTTCGCTTCAACATCCTGATATTAGGGAAAAATACGAACCGATGACTGAAAATGTAGTTTGGAAAATAAAAACAAGGTATTAATAAACAACAACAACATAATACAACATAACAACTTCATTGCCATATTTGTTATTTTGTAATCAGCCAATTGAATTAATTACTTTTTTGCTTACTTGTTCAAATAGCTACTTATAAATATATAGGCTACTTATAAAAATATACTATTTTTTATTTTTTTAGTATGTGGCTGTAGTATATTGCTTGTAGGTAAATCTGGGACCTCAGAGATGGCGTGACGCTATAGTCCAACACGCTCATCTCTCGGCTACGGAAGTCGTCATAAAAAGTATCGTATAAATTTATATAATATAATTTTGCATATCAAGGTAACACCGTCAAAATATATATTTTCCAAAAATCATCAAAATCGGTAAATAAGCGACGAAGTTATCCGCGAATACACCTAAAAAAAATACAGGGCCGAATTGAAGAACAACCCCTTTTAAAATCTGCTAACATAAAACTTAAAATAAAATTATATTGCTGTTGCAGGATTTTTAATAATAATGTTGCTAATAATTTACTCACATGAAGTCGAAAGAGAGGTAGGGCATAGCGATTTATCGCTCGAACTGGAGCAGCCTGACTGGTGAAAGACCTCCACCTTACAGAAGACCGCAGCCAAATAACAATCACTTCTGTGTTGTTGTGTTCCTGCGTGTGAGTAAGGTTTCCAGAGCTCCTTGATGTGCTACATTAGTAGCAGGGGTCAAGCCTTCAAGGTAAGGACGACAAGTCCAGTGACAGATTTATTATGCTGTACTTGTCACCCTTAAGATAGGACCTCATTACCACTTAACATTAGGTGGGATGAGGTCAATCTTGAAGTGTAATATTAAAAAAATATATATATCCCGTTCCCTTCCGCAGCCTGTGACAAGCCAAAAGATGGGTTTGGTTTCACTTCCACCATTATGTAAGGACTTACACCCATAGTATAATAATTGTATCGATTCCGCTCATGTGCCCTCTACATTAAATATGAGAAGCGCCTGTTATATCGCAATATTTGCGAGTAATCCGCAAACAGGTAATAGTACCCGCCCGGGAACACTGAGAGCCGCTGATAAAGAAAATATCAAGACTATTATAACCCGTCGCTTGCACGTCCTTCGCGTAAGATAATAATGTGGATATACCTTTGAATAAAAAAATATATTGGATAACATCACATACATTGTTTTGATTATGTGGTTAGTAGCTAAAGCACTTGTGTTACAGAGATCAGAAACAACGACGGTACCACAACACCCAGACCCGAGATAATATAGAAAAGTTCGTTTTCCATATTGAACCGACCGGGTATCGAACCCGAGTTCGATACCCGGTCGGATCCCGAGACCTGAGAAATGGCGTGATGCCAAAGTCCGGCCTGCTTGCCTCTCGGCTACAGGTCGTCAAAACTCTTTGCAGATTAATAATTACAAACAGAACACAGTCCTATTACTGACTCTCAATGCGTAAAACTTTTGTAACAATGGAATTGAATGAATATCACCAAATAATGTACAAATTTCGACTGTGTTAAATACACGATTATTTTTAATTAGTCAAGCATACAATTTGGAACAAAAACGTATATTTTACTATCAAGTGACTTGACATTTGATGCGAGTAAGAATACGGTCCACTTTATCGATTATTTCATTCATCTATATCACTTTTAAACTTCACTCTACAAATCAACCCCAAATGTTTATACTAAAACTCACGATCTCTTTAGTCCTGGGACGGAAGTTGTAAGTGTAACCTGCGGAATTTGGACCCACGTTTACCTTATTTTTTGGGTAACGCTATAACCGAGACACTACGCCGGCAACACTCTCTTTGAAACCACGACATTCAATTTTGAGGAAAAATTTCAAGGGTCCATTAGAATTTAAAACTTTCGCGTGCGATTTGAAACATTAAAATTAATTTAACGACTCGCGCTTGTACGCTCACACGCGATAGAATTTGATGATGTGAGAATGGGAGGGTGGATAAAAATAAACGATCTCCCTCAAACAGACGAAGATGAGCAAGACCAGTCAGTTCTTCACCACGGTTGGTGCAACCTAACCGAAACGTTGGGCAGTAAGTAGGTTGTAGTAGCTACTAAAAATGTTAAAGCTTTTTGATCCGTTAACTTATTTTAAATGTCTTCGATCAACAGCACGTTAGACTATACACTTTGTACCGCCCTTATGTCGTCCGCTTAAGTATTAATTTCGAACTGTAAGTGTTGACCTTACGGTTGATCGTACAAGGTCTTATCCACAAGGCGCCACGCGTTCCGCTACACCTTCGCAGCTAGCTGTCACACGGCGGGTTGTACCGAATTAACACCGGAGTAAGCTGCGCTCGCCGCCTTTGCGATACCGCGCTTTTGAGATGTTGCTGCGATGTACAGTCACGAGTTATCAAATGGAAATACTCGAGCTCTTATCACGTTGTTATACGGTTCGGTTTAGATTGAACTTTTATGCATGATAGTGCACGTGACTGTACTTGCGGTGTGTTGTGTTGTGTGAATGTGGTGAATGTCTGTCTGAACTTAAGTTGAAGAACAAGCATGCAAGTTCAAATACTTAAACCAGACTACCGAAAAATCACGCTACTACGGTATGCTAGAGACAACCGAAAAAAGGAGCAATTTTGTTTTTTTTTTATTTTAACTTAAAAGCACGTTTCAAAAATACAAACGTGCATATTTGATGCTTAAACGCATTCTCAACTATAGAAACTTAAATCCACGAAAACATGCCTCACCACTTTTGATCTTGGGCTCCCGCGGTGCATTTCAAGAGAGGTAGGGCAAAGCGATTTATCGTTTGAACTGGAGCAGCTCGACTGGTGGAATACCTCCACCTTACAGAAGACCGCAGCCAAATAACAATCACCTCGGTGTTGTTGTGTTCCTGCGTGTAAGTATGGTTTCCAGAGCTCCTGGGGGGTGCTACATTAGTAGCAGGGGTCAAGCCTTCAAGGTATAGGCAACAAGTCACCCTTAAGCTACGACCTCATTACCACTTAACATTAGGTAGGGTTAGGTCAATATTGAAGTGCAATAACGAAAAATAAAGTAATAATAAGGGATAAGTAGGAGGCGCGAACAGTTTTTACCAAACCTCATGCCCCGTGACGTTCTTTCAATTTAGGGTGCGTGTGCACTCTTTGCTAATTAAAATGTGAGATGATATAGAGGATGGGTAAGATACTTTTTCGTGGATTGAACTATCTATGGTCACAGAATTCAGCGGAAAATGTAGTTGGGCTTACCATTTAAGGCGTGTATAGTCAAATCTGTGAAAAAAGGGCATCAATTTGAAATAACCTAATTTCGTTTTGTATTCAACTTGCCCTACCTAAGTAGTACCAACACAGAATCAAAAACTCTTTGAAGTACCAACATCTCCCATACTAGTCCCACCGCGGTACTACCAATTCAATAGCAAAGAAGAATCATTAAATACGAATTCAATTCTTCGGATGTCTCATTAATTAGTCAATTAAGACTCGAGCTTCCTTAATTTACCTATAGGAGTTTTCTTTGCAAATGACTCACATAAATTAGACAACAATCGTATTTGAGGTGGGAATAAAGGGCGTTGTCTACGTAGTTATGAGTGATACCAATTTTAACTAAGAAAGCATTTTGAATACTCTTGTCTGCAGCATTATGTCACATGAGTTTGGAAAAATGTGACATTCTCCAAGTAAATAACTACATTTTTATATAACAGTCCAGTTTTTCAAAGATATTAGTTCCAAAACAAAATACAAATATTTCCGTTTTACAATATTAATAACGAAGCAAAACGATAATGGAGGATTACAGAGTGAGAAAATTGTATGAACAATTAAGTAACGCCTAAGCAGCAAGTAACTAAATTACTGTAATTGTCATAAGCAACTGATACTTCACAATACTATTAGATTACCGTTTTTGATCATGTTAAGTGTATTAACTCAAATTTTCATGGACATATCGGTATAAATTACCTTGATTCGAAAGCTTCTAGGAATGAATGAAAAATTGGTCAATAACAAATATCGATTTAATATTCCTACTTATTTCATTTCTTTTTAATTTTGATTGGTCGGTTTACTATTTATGAATATATACGTACTGTGAAATTTACAAAAAAAAACTCACTATAAAGTGATTTTTGTGCTTAAATTAAATTGTAAATAAATAAATAATAAATATTGGACAACATCACATACATTGCTCTGATTCTGTGGTAAGTAGCTAAAGCACTTGTGTTACAGAAATCAGAAACAACGACGGTACCACAACACCCGGACCCGAGACAATATGGAAAAGTTCGTTTCCCATATTGACCCAACCGGGGATCGAACCCGGAACCTCAGAGATGGCGCTCGCCAAAGTCAGGCCCGCTCGCCTCTCGGCTACGGAGGTCGTCAAAATAAATTGTAAATGTTTGTAATGTTGCACGTGAAAATATTTTACCATTAAACTCTCCATCTAAGTAAATCAGATAATATGTAACAAAATAATACTTGATCAATTATTTAAAGTAGGATAAGTCACAAGTACATAATTGTTTCTCGCGTGCTATAGCTGCAAGTAGCATTAGTGCTGACCATGCAGACACAGAGTCTAACGAGACAAACGACATTGCGTGCTCAAACAAAATGAATATTCAAGTCCGGCTCGCCGAATAAGTTTCAATAGTGATTACAATGCTCACTTGCTTATTGATTGTATTTTATTTCGTTAAAAAGCTTTTCAAATAAATTACCGGAATGGGGAAATTATTCCAACCTTGTTAATTCGGTTTTTAAAAAGTGAGTTTATGTGAATGGGTAAACGCCTTATTCGGAAGACCATAAAATCTATTTTGGGGCAAAGTTTATAAACAGTATATAGATGAAAGTCATAAATAAAATACTAATAATTGGATTTATCTCTTGGTTTTAAATGTCTATTTTTAATTAAGCTACCGCTTATATTTCCATAAAAAGTAGATTTTTCAAGAGCATTAATTTAAGCCATTGCTTTCCTAAGTTCGTGTTACAAAACGCAAAATTTATATCTTCAAAACAAATTATACCATAATTAAAATCAACACTCAATCCTCATTTCTGGCCATTGACCTCACTTAATTATGCCTGATAAAATACCTATACCTTTTATAACTTCTGCCTGCCATTTTGTCCAGGAGGGCTTTTTATTAATAACCAGTAATAATAGTAACCAGTATCCAAGGCGATCGAATTTTGGAAATTAGCTTTAGTTATTTCTAAATGTAGTCGTTAAAAATACAAATACAAAAATACTATATGTACCTTTTGTCATTAAAGTGAATAACGTGTCCGCCGTTTTTCACCGAACTCATGAATTTGATAATATGATTTTACGATATTTCAAGAAAATTTGCAAGATACAATTTCTTTTTTTACACTTCAAGATTGACCTCATCCCACCTGATGTCAAGTGGTAATGAGGTCCTTTTTTTTTTTTTTTTTTTTTTCGGGGGGAAATGCGTTGATGCACCGTACCGTCACCCCGAGGGAGGGTGACGGCGTGTGTGGGACTCCCTGCCCTGAAAAGGGCAGGACTACCCACTAAAACCCCTCGGTTGGACCTCCATCGCCTTAGTGGCGGTGCTGTGGGGGATCGGCTAAGCCTTTACTTCCACAACACCGCCGGCTGAACAGCCGCTTACGCGGCTCCGTCTACTCCCCCCACAGTGTTCGGGGGGAGAATGGGGATGGCCGATCCAACGGAACCATCCCCAACTCGCAGTGGGGACCGGTGCAATGCCGACTGAGGTGTCCTCACACCATCAGCCGGCCAGTCCCCACGCGGTAGCTGGGCGCGGTCATATTGGCGCCGCGCCCTCAGCCGCCTTCTTCGGCGGCAGGCGGGAGCGGATGGATCGTCCTCCCGCTCCCGCTCTGCGGCCTCCTTCTGCGACATGACATCTTCGCAGAAGGAGACCATACCAACCCATGCCGTCTCACTCCCGAGCATAGCCTCGACTATGCTGGGGAGTGAGAGATTTGGCCCCACCAACGCGCGCAGACTTGCGCGCTGCGCATCAAAAGCGGGGCACACCTGCAGTGTATGCCCCGGCGTGTCCCGCGCCGCAACTGTGGCACGACGGAGACTGCGTGGTAATGAGGTCCTAGCTTAAGGGTGACAAGTACAGCATAATAAATCTGTTACTGGACTTGTCGCCCTTACCTTGAAGGCTTGACCCCTGGTACTAATGTAGCATCCCCCAGGAGCTCTGGAAACCTTACTCACACGCAGAAACATAACAACACCGAAGTGATTGTTGTTTGGCTGCGGTCTTCTGTAAGGTGGAGGTATTTCACCAGTCGGGCTGCTCCAGTTCGAGCGATAAATCGCTATGCCCTACCTCTCTTAAAAATATTTGATAATCTAAAAAAATCTTACGAATAATTAAAAACACTATTTTCTTCATAGCAGAATGAAATAATTACCGAAACATAAATTCAATCAAATGTCCTTCACACAAATTCGAGTTTCATTGAGATCAGCTTATGACATAATAATCAATTCATTTATTCATGGTGGTTAAAAGTAACACTTATGAACGCGTAATACTTATGCATTCATCGTCAAAACACAGACAGTCATTGCAATACAATTAAGCTGCCAGTATTTATAAAAAAAATTATATTAAATTTAGGCGCTCTTAGCGCGAAACAAATAACCGTAATAGAGGGCAATTATACATATTAATAATATAGCAAATAAAAGTACATAAAATATCTAACAAATAACTATTTAACCACATACAAACGCTCACTCAAACGCACATTACATACAAGATACTAGAGAAGCAAGCAAAATCAAGTTTCCCATACAACTCGTATGTTTTGGGACGCAACTCACTGGGTATCAGTTACAAATGGTGCGTTTACTCGCAAATAACAGTAAACTATAGTACAGAGAGACATGACTAAATTTGCTGTCCAAACAAATTCTGATGCGGATTTTGTTTACACAAAAAAAAACTACACTTAATTTAATTCATAATCATTAATGTTAAATTTGGGCATCATGCCGTGAGAGTGAACTTTATGTTACATGAGCAACAATGATTTTTACAAATTTATTTAATAGTCAGTGTGTTGATGAGTTTTTATGACGTCATAACATTTTATCTTCAGTGAAAACCTATGAAGGAATTTAGTATAGCATGTATTATAATTTTAATAACCGCGTAAAAATCATAAAACTTGATAGAAATTACCCTATATTAATATTTCCGCGCGTTATTATATAGGTTTGTCAACAAAAGAGCGTTTTGTGGTGTTAAGGTTGTTGGTCGAGTCGTAAAACAGCCCTTTGACATGTTTGCATATTACATCACACTTCGTTCTTGGCGATTGTGGTAACATAAAACATAAACAAAAACCATTTTTTTTAAATTCAATACAATTATAGTTAAAGATAAAAATGTACTTAAAACTTTCTGCAGGCAATATCTATTCCACATATTTAGTAGCTGAATAAGTGAATAATATTCGTGAATCTTAACTTACCAAATATTTAGTTTCAACAAATATAGACTTTACCCTTAGCGTGGGCTTTATGCTACCTAGGACATTGATGTCATAAAAATGTATGTTTGTTCGTGTATATTGATATTAGTACCTGCTGTGGTACTAAATTTTGTAATTTAATACATAACTTGTATGTTTGAGCTAAGGAACGACTAAATTCTAACTAAAATAAATCTTAATGTTTAATGAGCTTTAGTATGTAGCAAAATTTTCTTTATGAAGTTATATCATTCTGATTTTATTTTGACAATTCTTATCAAATAAAAAGTCATCGCAGCATTGTTGACCATTCTTAAATTAGCAGATAAGTAAAAAGTTAAGGTATAAAATTTACAATTAGAAAAAAAATATAAAATTTCTATGGAATAATATTATTCTAAATAAATGCCGCCGAAATTATTCATGCACTCCCGTCCTTTTAAGCATCGCCCATGCATAAAGCATTTCCACAGAAAACGTACACAAAATAAAGTTCCCCACAAACGTACGGGTGTACGTTTGGGGACGTCTGACTAGAATCAAGTACAAATAGCGTGCTCAATTGTGGACACGGAACCGTTGGTACCAACAAATAACTGTTAACCAGGGCTACCTGTTGCCTGTCCTACAATGGCTTCTAGTATCGTATAAAAATATCAAGTCGCTTCACTGGACCTTATATGCAGTACAATGGCGTACGTGCCTTGCGGGACAGGGCCGGTAGGACGTAACTGTGTGCGAATACAGTTTTAGGTTTTAATAATTGAAATTATTACACAGAGACACCAAACGTAATTGATTTTTTTTAGCATCTTCTGTTCTAATGGGCAAAACCTTGCACAAACCCCTCCATCACTCAGTGGATTGAATTACATAGTCTCAAAAATTTTGCATCAAAACCATTGAAAACGAGTTATAATCAACAAGGTTATTTGAAAATAATGCGTTTTAAAAACTATTTTATTATTATATTCTAGTATCGATGTCATGTTTCACACACCTAATGTAATTTTAATTTGATTGATACCTAAATGGGCTTTTCGTTCAAAGTATGCAAAAGGGTGGGAGGTGAGAGTCAGAACATAAATTTTACCTTTTCGATTTTTGAAGACACTGAATAAACAAACTCAGGCTCTAGTTACTCTGTTTTTACTGAAACGAGTCTGAAATAATTATTCCATGAAAGTTTAGTATTCAGGAAAGTTTAGTAATCTGTGCCAACAAAACAGCAATGACTGATTGTTGTTGGATGGTGGAATTCATGACTCCATTATCAACAAAATTTTAATTCATAATCTTTGTCATTCAATCAATCAATCATTTATTAATTGATAAACATCGGTAAGTTTGTTTTAATAAAAAAAATAAAATAATCAAAAATAACTACTTCAAGTATTCATAATTTTACGAATATGTAACATATTATATCCTATTGATTTATAAATGCGAAAGTTAATAACAATGTATTGATCTTTGTTACTCATTCACAAAAACTACTGAACAGATTTAGATGAGATTTGGTAAGAACGGAGATGACATACTAGATTAACATATAGAATATTTTTTACCCCAGGATAGCGCGGGCGAAGAAGCGAGCACCACTTAGTAAATAAACAAAAAAATATCCCATGTAATAAATCTTACGCGTTCACAGTTACGTGCCACCTCAGTGCGTGTAGCGAAGAGAAACGCGAAAATCACTATTTATTGTCTATGTGACGAGCCATAAATCGCGGAACAAGACGCGGCCATTGTGGCGCGCGCTTTTATTGCCGTGCGCTTATTGAATCTGCGCCCGCGCAGCTGGGACCTCAATCAGCTGGACAGTGCTATGTTCCTGCGCTTATTTGATTTAAGCTTTAGTATGTCTAATGATAAGTATTCAATCGTCTGAATAAATTTGGCTAAAATATTTGTAGAAATATTGTTGAGGTACTAAATACATTTTATTCTGAAATTACGCGAACTAAGATGCGGACAACAGCTAGTTTGCAATAAATATCAAACTCACATTGATCCAGATCAAGTTCGTTTCCCGTATTGACCCGACCGGGGGTCGAACCCGGAACCTCAGAGATGGCGCTCGCCAATGTCAGGCCCGCTCGCCTCTCGGCTACGGAGGTCGTCGGAGATATACCGGCCGGAAAGTAAAAAGCTGCAGCACATGTTATGAAAACCAGAATATACTGTAGTACACGTCAATATCACGATTTTAGTTTCTATGCCAACGACACACGGTATTTGTACCGTCAAAGTCAATATTGAAATGGAAGATGCTATTTTCATTTTACTTCACTAGTTCATGTACTGATGACTACAAATGCCTGTGATAATTTTATTAATCAATATTTTTTAAATAGAAAACCACTATTTATATGTATCTATTAAACATCTAATCAATAAAAAGAGACAGGATTATACTCCTTGTACTAGCCTTTGTCGGATTACGCAAATATCAATAAAGACTATCCCACACATTAAACGCAAAGCAGCCATGAAATTTAATAGAAGCCGCCATAATTATCTATTACAAAGGAACTTAATATTATTTTTTGATCCCACCGTTGTTATGGCGCATTATTAGATCCTAGGTACTTGGATCGTTAACTTGGTACTTATTCTAGAATATAAAGGCGCCTAGTCGGTATCGATACAAGAAAATTTTATTTGTAATTAGTAGGCAATGCGATGCTATATCCCTCAACAATACATTCCGAATAGGCTAAGGGACTGCAATGGGATAGAAAACAGGATGCGTTTTTTTTATTTTTTTTATTTATTATTATCATTTGCATAAAACATGGTACATTACAAGATCTTATCTTATGAGAGAACAAGCATGTTTTATCGATAGTCGATATGCAAACATTTCATCGTCATTCAGTATATTATTATAAATTATTACGCATTAATTACAATAAATATTATTAAAATTACAAAATCGCATGTACATTCGATATTATATTTATACAAATACAGATTAAAAAAAAAGTAGTATGTCATAAAAATAATATACAGTTACAATGAAGTATACAACGTGTAACGGAAAGGGTATAACAATATCAAAAATACCAAAGCAGTTAACGGTTACAAACTGTATGGGACCATTTGTAGCTGTGTACACGCATTTATTGATTCAATATTTTTTTTTTAAATATCAGTCAAATACAAGTCAAAATTTTGACTAAGTCACGCTTGCACAACACTATCACAGTATTGTTGGAATCGTCGAAAGACTTGGATGTACCTACCTATTATGCTATTAATTTAAATATCACAATGGTGGTTCAACTTTTAGTGTTTACTGAATCACATCTGAAATTTGTTGGTTTAGCGTTTCTCATTTTGACAATTCAGTTAAGTCATTGAGTTGTCGTCGCCGTGACAACATCTTGTGTTTTTGCCTTTCTGGATTACCTACTTACTACGGATAGCCTAGTGATATTTCGTGATGTCTTTGAGCAATCAAGAATATTCGAGATGATTCTCTGTGTCGGAGCAACCGACGGCAGCGTGATGGCCGACCGAGAGCTAGAGAAAGATATTTACGAAACCATCAAAACGCTTGTTTCCATCTGTGGATTGGGCGAGGAGGTCGTATCACATGGCCAGCTCGGTCACCAGACCTCACTCCGTTGGACTTCTTCTTGTGGGACTAATTTAAAAGGAAGGTGTACGCTGTAGCATGCTCGTCAAGGGAAGAGATGATAGAAAGCATCAAGGCCGCGTTCTGTACAGTGACACCACAAATGTTGCATAATGTTCGCGCATCTTCTAAGAAAGTGCTAGGCGCGCATGTCGAGGAAGGAGGTTGAGAAATTCAGGATCGCAGTGATTGTCGTGAAGTGATAACGTGATTTGGGGTCGCTGACCTCAATAGTGTTGTGATGCGTTTGTTTATGTTTTAGTCAGTCATTATAGTTAATCATTTTTTATTTCATAAAAACAATAAAGTGTTTATTTTAACTCGGGATTTCGTATATAGAATCTATACAAGGTATGGTATCCACCTACTTTACATTGTTACCTCCTTTCCGTTACAGGTTGTATATGTTAAAGGTGAAATTATCCACAACTCACACTTCACACAATAATTACTTTAAACGTGAATTAAGCATACAACTGGTATATAGGTAAATCAATTTATTGTAGTTACATTATAGCCGTCATTACCTTGACCTAAGTAGTGGTTAATATAACTCAATGAAAAAAAAGTAATATGATAAATATTAGTCGCATTTTTTTCTAAATTATAGATTTTTGTGCGAATTTAAGAAGTTCCAAACTGTTTGCAAAGGATGAAACCTGGTTAAAAAAGACAAAACATTTCTAAGACGATTATTATTTTTGTTCTGCGTCTGTGATTTGTGCTTAGTACGTGGGTGTTTATAAATACGATTAGGTACGGTTTTCATAACACAAGTGTTTCAGCTACTTACTTTGCATAACTAAATAAGCTTGAGTTCACTATATGTGATAGGTACTATCTGATATTTATTTATTTACCGCTGGCGTTTTTAATTCTCAATATAGCTACCAAAGGCTACAATAACTGCTTACCCTTAGGCTTACGTCTTTCTTGCTACCTATTGCAATGCAGCAAAAAAGCAAGCACATCTCCTAGCCTACACGGGAACCGTAAAACTAAAAATAGAGTCCGCGGCAGAGCTCAGTACCTGTGCCATAACCGGCCACTATGGAACGGTATAACTGTCCGGTGGACAAATAAAGTGAGCTCTTTACAGCGCCCTCTGTCGGCGCAGGAGCGACCCTCAAAGGTTTTATTTCAATTGTCATTTTATGCCGTCTCCTATAGTTACGGCTTTTAGGAGCTTTTAATTAAGCTCGAGTATACGACGCGCGTTAGAGTTCTTTTTTTTCAATTTTACAAATTGATATTATTTTAATATATACCGTATATAAATCACACCTTAAGTAATGTAACACTGTTTTAAAGAAAGAGGAAAGTCCATTAATTTTCTCGTATGAATTCGTACCATAATGAAACATCGCACCATGATTATCGAAAACAATTTTGATAACAATTGTGAGTATAACAAATTATAATCATATCTTATGCGCTTTACCTTACCATTACTTGGCATCGCAAAAACAAGAATCTAGCCTTTGAAGTGAATCCCTCCCTTTAATAAATTAACAGTCTTTTATTATCTAATTTCTCTCGCATATCTGACTTCAACTGATTATCAGAGCTCAAGCATTCTCACCTCAAGCCAAGGGTCAAGGGACGCGTCATAATGATAGACTAATTGGGTGCCTGTATCTGTCCGCCCTTCGGAACCTGCTGTTGGTGAGGTAATGAGAAAATTACATGTCCACGATTATAATTATTATTTACGATGGCGAATTTAAACAGTTCTGGGCTGGATCTCGCAGATATGGGCGGTTTGGTAAGGCTCCCCTAATTAGGCTCACCATATTAGGAAACTGGAATGAATCAAGTTGAAAATTTAAACGATTTTAATGTTTTACTTACAATGATGAACTATTGTTTCTTGGAAGACATCAATAGCGCAATAGCTATTGGCGAAAAGTGCCGTTTCAGATTCTCAGTGAGGTCGATTTGGGGAACGAACAGTTTTTTTTTTCCTATCTGGCTATTGATGATGGCCGCAGATGGCCTTTTCATCTTCACTGGGCTGACGGGGGAGCGGAGGGCTCACACCCCTTTTTTTTTTTACGGGGGGAAATCCGTTGATGGACCATACCGCCGCCCGAGGGAAGGCGACGGCGTGTGTGGGATTCCCAGGGGCAGACCGTACCCCGGCTCCGCCCTGAAAAGGACGGGGACTACCCACTAAAAACCCCCGGTGGACCTCATCGCCTTAGGTGGTGATGTCATGGGTATCTGGGGTCAACCTTAGACTACCACAACATCACCGGCGGAATGGCTGCTTTATGCGGCCCCGACATACCTCCACATCATGAACCGGAGGGAGCAAGGATGGCCGGTCCAACAGGACCACCCCCGCCTCACAAAGGAGACCGTTAGTGCAATACCCTCTGTGGTGCCCTCATACTCACAGCGGACTGGTCTCCTCGTGGAAGTTCAAGATCGGCATAGCGTCTTTTCGCTCGTAACCTCCGACGCTTTCTAATTGCAGGAGCGGCAGGATCTTCTTCTCGCACACGCTCTGCCGCCTCTTTCTGTGCCATGACATCTTCACAAAAAGATGCGGCTGCCGTCCAAACCTCTTCACTCCCGAGCATGGCTTCAACCATACTCAGGAGTGAGAGATTTGTGCCCACTAATAAGATTCAATGAGATTTGGCTCAACCCCCTCCCCTCCTTAAACGTCTCACGTAATTTTTTGATGCTTCCTTAACGATTGCCGCCTAACTTCTACCATCCTTATAACGCAAACCATCTTAACATGCATTCCGAAATATGGAACCATCATTCTCATCCAACAAGCAGGTGTTTCAAGTTTACAATTTCCTAAGTGAACCGTGTAAATCTCAAAAAGTATTCCCCACGGGGTTCAAAACCTTCGACTTTTAGAGACCACCTAATGATCTAACTACAACACCAGCAAGGTATCAATTAAATGAAATGATCTAGCCAAAAAAACATCGTACAAATACCGAAGTTCGTCGTCCGACTTATCTTCTAAATCTTCTAGCATCCAAATTACGAGTATGTAATCAAAATAAAACCTCTCACAGCTCGACTAAGGTAAATAAATAAAAAGTGGATAATAATTATTGCAGCCGTAATCTCTCATGAACAATTAACGTCTATCACCGATTGCCTGGGGCTATGTTGCACCTAGCTGCGTATTTACAATGTCTATAGGAGACTTTTCATATTATAGCCACACTTTTAGTAAGCTTATAAAGGAAGTAAAATTATAATGTTGATGCTTCTTTAAATCTGAAAATTGGAACATACGAACATCGAACACTTATAAAATTCTTCATTCACCATTATTTTAAGCATGAATAAAATAATTTAAAACGGACGATACGTATAAAAAAATTTGAATCCTTCTTCAGATCCATCCTTAGTCCAATAATTATAAAGAAAACATATTTTTTGCTTCAATAAATTAATCAAAATATGTTGATACGGCGCATCAAAGTTCAGTAGAAGGCTTGTGGAGGGTGTTAACTTCACTATTTAGTAAATGTTGTACGAAGAAGTGACGTGCGGCTTAATTTTATCACTATAGGTGTCTTAGTAAATTATGGTTCACTTCCATTATAAAACATTTAATTTAAGAAGTTACTTTACAACCCAAGTTTTTTATATTAGTGGGATGGATACATAATGGTTTGTAAAAACGCGGCTGCGCCATATTGTAGGTAATTGTGCTGCGCGGGCGCACGCCTTGAGCGACGCTACTGCGCCCGCCGAACAAAACAATTTGTTTGTTCAATACGATAACTATTTGTCTCATTATCTAATTAGAGGGCGGGACGCTGAAGTTACAAATGAGGTGTTACTGCGGAGATAATTTGGAGAGAACATCTTAAATTATAACGAACAATTAATTTCAATTTAAGGTACAAAATCAATTTTAATTTTTAACTGACCTAAAAAATTGGAGATGTGATTTTCTGAGTATAAAATTAAATAAATAATACAGTATATTTCAATTTAGATTCTAAAAATGTAATCTAAAATGTAATGTAAATAAGCTTACAAAGTCACTGGCAAAAGCTTTTATTTTTGAAATCAGCTTCGAAATACCCAAACTATTCTATTCTATTCTACTATACATTTATTTTTTAATATAATAATGTTTGCTCTGAGTGCGTCAAGTTAACTCTAGCAGTTCAATTTTAGTAACATTTGTAGTTTTGGGTACCTAAATCTTTTGTAATGGAGGTAAGCCAGAATTTAATAAGATACCTAATAAATGTGATAAAATTTAGCGGCACGTCACTTCTTCGTACAGTTTTACTCGTTTGACAGGCCCTCTAATGAACTTTGATGCGCGGTATCAACATATTTTTTATTCGGTATTACCCCCAGCCCCCTTATTTTCAAAACAAAAAGTAGCTATGCCCGTTCTAGAGGTTCAATGTATATCTAGACGTTGAATGTTCTAGAGGTTCAATTTCATCAAAATCGGTTCAGTGTTTTAGGCGTGAAAGCTGGTTAGACAGACAGACAGAGTTACTTTCGCATTTATAATATTAGTATGGATGACTCGGCCAGTAAATTTCATCAGGCAAAACCTATAAAATCAGCAGCTCCCGGAGGAAAAACATAAATTCTTTATTAAAATTTCCCACAAATGATAGTTGTGTCGTGTTGTACCTAATCGTCAGCGAAGTGTCCCGGGCGACGCTTCTGTACTGTACTGTACGTACGATTTTTTTCAATACTGAGAGATCAACAGTAGCAAAATGCTACCAAATACAAGTGAAAATTCATAGTAGCTTTCAATATGATCTAAATAATTAATTACATTACGAAGCCAATAAAGTCAGAAGCTATCCGAGTAAAAGCATACATTTTGTATTAAAATTCCCTATAAATGATAGTTGTGACGTAATAGACCTTGGCGAAGCCCCGGGCGACGCTTCTATGATGTAACGCTTATAGTCTATGCATAAATTAACAGGAAACCGAGTTTTGTTCCGAACACAACTAGTTCTCTTTAGCTTACGGTTTATTTTTATTTTTTTATTTAAAAACTTTATTGTACAACGAAAGTACAAAAGGTGGACTTAATGCTAGAAGCATTCTCTACCAGTCAACCATTGGGTCATGCAGATAGTACGTTTATGGGTACGGTAACAGTAAAAATGTGAGTATGGATGACAACAAAATTAATAATCATAAATAGCAGAAACACGAGAGTAGAATATTCATACATACATAGGTTCATGATAAATAAATATAATAAGTAAACAATTTATGTATGTTTATATATATAAAACAAAATAATATATATATACATATATGCAAACAAGTGAATAAATAAAGCTAATCAATTGAGCAAACGAAATTTTAGGGGGGGAGGAATGAAAGAATTCATGAACTTTAAATTTAAAAATTTTCTTAGTGAGGGATGTCGAGTTTCGGTGGGCAGAGCGTTCCAAAGCGGTTACGGTTATACCTTGGTTATCAATTTTCAATCATACTTATATCAAGTTAAATTAAAAACATTAATTTCCGAAGGTAAAAGTAAAATTTAAACTCATTTAAACACATAAAACCCAATCTTTCCGGAAATTAGAGCGAGTTCTTCTATTAGTACGATTATTACAAGACTTAAATGTTATTTTGCTACAAAATACATTATCACTACATAGTATAAAACAAAGTCGCTTTTTCTGTCCCTATATCACTTGGTAGGTACGCTTATATCTTTAAAACTACACAACGGATTTTGATGCGGTTTTAAATAATAGATAGTGATTCAAGAGAAAAGTTTATATTTATAATAACATCCATTAAATAGTGGAAAAATACTGTTATTTTTGAAATTCCTAATGAAATCAAAAGTAGGTTCTGGATCGATTTTAATATTTTTTTAGTAAATGACATAGGCAATTTATTTTATACCCGTGTGAAGCCGGGGCGGGTTGCTAGTGACACCACTACTTTAAGAGCTACACATTTTCTGTAGGTATGTGTCTAAGTTTATCTTGGGGTCCGTAAATTCACCGTATATAATTATCGTACATGCATGCGAATTTTCTTAATAAAAATTGCTGAAATTAAAAAGTCCTCACTCGTGTTCTGCTGAATCTACCAAAAAAACAAACGGTCAAGTGTCAGGTTTAACACTCAACATATCAGTGTATGTTGAGTCGAATCTGACTCAATCTGTACTCAACATTGTAAAATTAAATAGTTTGTTTGTCTGAACGCAATTAGCTCAGGAACTACTGATTAGAATAAATAAATAAATATTCGACAACATCACATACATTGCTCTGATTCTGCGGTAAGTAGCTTAAGCACTTGTGTTACAGAAATCGGAAACAACGACGGTACCACAACACCCAGACCCGAGACAATATATTAAAGTTCGTTTTCCATATTGACCCGACCGGGGATCGAACCCGGAACCTGAGATGGCGCGATGCCAGAGTCCGGCCCGTTCGCCTCTCGGCTACGGAGGTCGTCAGAATGAAATAACTTTATGTTAGTTCATTTATCGTGGAAGGCTTTATATTCATCACGCTGGAACTAATAGAATTAAAATATCAGTGAAAAATGTGGAAAAAGGGTTTATGTGTGCGGCGCGTCGGCGAAAAGCTAGTCGTTTATTAAAGTTAAAGAGATATTGACCACAGTTAATAAGCAAAATATAAGGTGTACGTACATTAACGGACTCATTGTTGCGAGCGAGTCTGCCTACAGAAACAAAAGGTCCGCTTATTAACCTTATTACGTCGCACCAAAATAATATTTCGCCTTTCCTTCCCTCATCAATTCAAGTCACATTGTTGAAGTGGAAAAAACCGGATAAGTGTGAATCTGACCGATACGCTCAGGGTTTCGTTACTTGACTGAAAATTAACAGTTTTTGATCGACTTCAAAAAGGAGGTGCCTGAATTCGACCTTATATATTTTTTTTATGTGTGTTCGGCGATAAATTGGTCGTTTATAAGCCTTGGTTTTATATTTTTTTGTTGGAAAGGAGATGTCACCAGGATCTAATGATGACATATCATAGACATCGAAGGGAAAAAGGTTTTTTTTTCTAAAAAAGAATGTCGATTTTGAGTTTAGCTTTTAATACAAACTGGGTTTCTTGCTTTTCATAATTATTTTTAAACGCGATGTACACTTCAGCTATGATTGTGTCATATTTATATAAAAACTAAACTGCAGTTAATTTAATTAGTTCAATAACCCTTATCCATTGATCTCAATTTTTAATACAAGTATAAATTCGATACTTAGGACTGAATGTTTATTGAAAACGAAATCGAATCATCAATTAGGTTAATTCATTCAGAAAATAATGAAATAGAAAATGTGCTTCTTTACAAGAGTTTCTACGAATATTTAACGTAATTTAACTATTGCCATGTTTGGAATGTTAATACGTAAAACCGGCAAGGAACTACCAAGGTTAAAAAAAAAAATTAACCATACATTAATTAACTGACAAAATGTAATGACTCAGCACAGTTTCCAGGCACAAAGTCTTGATGAAGTTGAACATGAAGCAATACGAAGAAATCATGTTATTAGAATACCGATTTCTTATGAGATACGGAATCCTAAAAATGTAGAGCCCGAACTGTATCAAACCGAATATAAATCAAATTGACCCGAAATGCGCACGCTTTCGGCAAATTTCGCCCATTATCGGATCGTTTCGCGCAAAAAGAGCAATTTGGGTCACGTTCTTGTATTTTGGTGATCCTTGGGCAACGAGAAAACTTTAAGAACCTCTTTTTCTAAATAATGTTTGATTTTGAGATATCCTTTTTCCATTTTGACGTTACTTTTCAAAACGAACTAATAAAACACAGTGGGGGCAACCGTAAAAAATGCATGGCCGATCCATTTTAAATTTTCGTCCATAGAAAACCTCACAGCTCGTAAAACGGATGACCGTTGGGGTAGAAAGATTCTAGAATGAGCGACCAGTGTCTTGCAGCTAATTAACAATAGATGAATAATTACCAGATTGGTAAAGTGAAAGTGAAAGTGAAAGTGAAAGTATTTATTTAGCACACAAAAAACGATATAAAAAAAAAATACAATGTTACAAGGAATTATTTTAGAGCTACAAATTAAACTAAACAGGTAACAGCTTACATCTAATCTAATTCTTACCCTAAGAGTGTGCTAAAAAGGCAACCATCTCAGCATTATGCCGTGATACCACTGCATGGCACCACGACGCTGGTTTTCAGTGGTCGCCTGATGATGACGGAGAGGTAGGCGCCATTAAAAGTGCAAAACAATAATTAGATAAATGGTACCCAGCAATTACACACCATCTTGCATAAGTAAAGCGTGCTAGGTAAGTGTATTCATGTTTCATAAATGTTTTAATGATTTAATGGTCAACCACACATCAAGTTAAACAAATGCAGTTCAATATTAGTTCTTATTTGTAGGACATAAGGGCGGTACAAAGTCAATACTGTGCAGATTGACGTGTTTTTGACTGTACATAATACATCTAAAGAAACATTTATGTTATGATTTATGCTTGCAACGAATCTTCGTTTCTTTTCAGTATTAGGCTGCTATTATTATTTGACCTGCTACAAAATTGGTAGTGCATCTTGTATTAATGAAAAAATTGGAGCTCGCAGAATATTTTTTATTCAGTGTAAAGCCGAACATGCTTTTGGTTGCATCGAACACATACAATAACTTTCTTACTTTGTTTTTTTTTTATTAAAATAGCATACAGATGTGTTTCAAGTTTAAATTTATACTTGTAATCAAATGAACAATATTCAAGACGGATTTGGGTAGGTTAGTATAGTCACTATCTTGTTTTAAATAAAGAACCTGCTGATCTTCTTCAGTCTCCACTTGGCCACATGTGGGCAAGTCCCGTAACAAGCCCGCGGTGCGGTGTAATTGTTTGCATTCATTGTTCCCAGCTCCGGACGGCGGCTTTAATTAAAGCGGCCAGATTACCCGGAATTTGCGCTTACGTACGTACCTATACGAGAAAATATTGTGGCAGCATTCGGGGAAATATCGAGGTGTGACTAAATAGGCATCTTGGCACTAGGAATAGTTAGTAATCTTGAAGAAACTTGACCTCTGTTTAGTGATAGTTTTCAGTCTCAGCTTGTAAAATTGCAAAATTAGTAATGAAAAAAAACTACTGAGTTTCTTGCCGGTATCTTCTCTTTAGTTATAGGTTCCGGACCGGAGGTAGCTTCATTTGCTTTATATAAAGACTATTCATAAGTATTACTAATGTAATCTACGTGAATAAAAAATAATGATTTTGACTTTGTAACCTTTGGTGCCAATCTTTATGTTCGATTACCGTCTCCCAACAAGAACCAGAGGCAAGGTGTGAGTCCTATGGGACGCCCTCTCTCAGTTGTTTAAACTTTAGTGATGTGAGCCCTCCGCTGTTGGGCAAGCTCGGTGAAGTTGAAAAGGCTCATCTGCAAGCATCGTCATCAGGCAGTTATGAAAAAAAAGATCTCGTCCTCCTTGTAAAGTAAGAGTCAAACTGTTAATTAAAACTATAACCTCGGTGGCTAATATAGGCACACGAATTGCGTTTAGTCCCGGGTTTGATTCTCTGGCAGGTGAATTTCGAAAACGAACTATTCTAGGTTGGCTTGGGTCTATGTGTTCTAGGATTACGCCCTAGTATATAGATAGTATAGCCCTAGATGGATAGTATCCATCTAGTACATAGTAAAAGGGAAAACCTTAGTTTTTTGTATCATTTTCTGGCAAACGTACCTATTTATTTTTTAATAGTATAGGTAGTTACATATATTTTTAAATTACAACCTTTTCTAGCTTACTACTGACCAAATGAAATGGGTGCAGGCAGTCAAACAAAATCGAATCGAAAATATGCAAGCAAGCTTTTTTTCGCTATGAATTCCTACACAGCTTAAAGCTTTTGAATGAAATAAAGTAAGATCCATAGTAATTTAAATAGGCTTAAATTATGCATTATGGATTATGCTTAATTAGGATTAAGCATGCTCCAAACTAAACCTACATTACGAAAAAGAACACAAAGCAAGCAGTCGTGGAACATTGAAGCAACAACAATCCTGTCAATCAATTTTCACGCCAATCAAAGAGTGTGCAAAACAAATATTGGTGATTTCCTCTCCCCTCCCTTTCTTGGGAGTGAATTGTCCGGATATTGAGGGAAATCGACGTTTGAGACATTGAGTGGGTGAACTGCATTTTGTAATGGCACTTTGGGAATTCCAATGGAGGAATTAGGCTAGCGAATTGGGTTTCTGTTGGCAGCATAATGGGGAGAGTGTAGACACGCCTTTTTGTTTTGTGGGACTTCGATTGCCTATTTTTACTCACAGATTTGTGAATTAATGAAATTTATTGAACTGCGATAGTGTCAAATTATTTTGAGTACTAAAATAATATTTATAATACTTTTTTTTAGATAACAAATATCATAATATGGAAGCCCCGGCAGTTGATTGTAAATGATTTACTGAAATAAAACACATTTTTATTTTTATTTTATTTATTTTTTTTATAATAATGTTATTTTGGTACTTTTTAAAGCAACTGATTTTCATCTCAAGAGTACCATAAATCGTACCTATAGGTTGGGAACAAAGTATTTTTGCTACACACTATTACAATATATGTATCTGGCCTGCTTTAGTATGGATTTAGGTTATATAATTTTTTTTATTTTTTTGAAAATAATTCTTATTTCAAAAAGGAAAACATGTGATTGTAATTTTGTTCTTACCGTCTGATTGAATCTAATGAGTCTTTACTAGAAAAAAATTGGTTTTAAATTTCTTCACACTTCCCTAATATGTAGGTACAAAGTTGTTTCTTAGTTAAGGTATTCCGACAAAATACGTTCAAACCGAAGGCAAACGTATTATAATAGTTACACAGTAGAAAACGACGCGTCAATACCGCTTATAGATGACAAACATACTTCCACGCTTACACCATTAGTAAAGATTACCATGATACTACCACCAATTGAATACCTACACTGACCCGTACGCGAGAACTGTCCCACATAAGGAAGTGTATTGTCCCCTAACGTGTGTGATTCCAGATTTGCAGAGAAAGTCGTCAGTTCAGATGTCACGAACTCAATTACTGGCGTCGGGCACAGTGAGAGAGCGTCCAACAACGCATTTGCTTAACAATACTGCGGACCGCTTATAATGCGTGCGTGTGCTTCGTTCAGGATCCTTCTTACTGTCTGGCAAGTTCACTTGCCCGCTATCTAGGTTTGTAAATGCCTGCAAACGGCTGCTACAGATAGGTAAACTTTATTCTCACGGCGCCTTTACTAGGCCAGTGTTAAGTCTCCTCTCTTCTCAAAGCGCGAGAGTCCTACATACGCCGCTACCTTTCTCAACGCAGCAGTTGGTTTGCAATCATTTTCAAAACCTATAAACGCTTGCAACGTTTGTGATTTCGGTACTTAATACTGCTTACTTGTAATATATTTAGATACGTCCAACCCCTGGGGATCGAAGCAACGGACGGCGGGCTTACCTTATGCATTGTGTCTCCGGTCTCGGCAGCGAATGCTTTGGGGCTGCTGTGGGGCTTTATCATAGAATTATCTATTTTATCTTTAATTTAAACTATCCTTGTACATTGCGTTTGTACTTGAGGCTGGCTGAGCGGTCTATTATAATAGAGCTTAATACTTAAATCAGCACATGGCGATTTAAAAAAAATGTCACCCAGCGTCACGCAAAAACTACAGAAATTCGTATGTCTTACGTAAGACATTGTATTGTAATATTAGTAGCATGTGAAACATGGAAGTTTGTGTGTGAGGATGTACAAATGTTTGTTGCTTTTTTACGTAAGAACTACTCAATTGATTCTAAAACAATCTCGTAACTTACATATTAGATAAGCTTTTATCTCGAAATATCGCAAAGCCCTTTGTAGCGGGCAACAGCTGATTAATATGAGTCGAGTTCTAAGTCAAGTGAACAAGCTCGACTGAACGCAGCACAATGGTCCCTAAAGCCCGTTAGCTCATTGGCAACCAGTCTGTAGCTGATTTATCCCGCCAAGGGCCGCAGTAAAAACTTATTACACCCTATCATTGTTCACCGTCAGCAGGTGGGTACTAAGGAATTTTAAAACGACCAACTCAAAACTAGGTAAGTAACAGTTATTAATGTTCTACTGTTGAGTAAGTGGCTTGGTTGAGCGCTCATTATCGCAGCTAATAATAATGCAAATGTTGGTTTGTATTCTTGTGTCTACTGTTCTGCTTTGGATTCATTTCTGCAGGCAGTTCAAGTAGTTGGATATATATAAATAAATAAATAAATAAATATTGGACATCACACACGTTGCTCCAATTCTGTAACATTTTGTGGCTTTAGCAATTTTGTTACGGAAATCAGAAATAAAGACGGTTCCAGAACACCCAGACCCGACTCAATATAGAACAGTTCGTTTTCTATATTGACCCGACCGGGAATCGAACCCAGGACCTCCGAGACGGCGCGACGCCGAAGTCCGGCACCCTCGCCTCTCGGCCACGAAGGTTGTCGATAAAGTGTACCTTTAACTGTTATTGTCCGGGATAAGCAAGTAGGTGCCTAAATTTCATTTGTGATATAAAGTAGGTATAATGTCACGGTAAAGTGCTATATTGCCCTTAAGCCATGTATATTTTGTAGAATTTACTTGTATTCTTTTCAGATCACTAAGATCATTGTATTTGTAAAATAGTGCGTACATCTACTGTTATTAAATTTAGGGTTTTAATTATAACAACTAGCACAATCAAAAATAGTGGCTCAATTGGGCTATTAAACGACTTAACATTATTTCCCTTTTCTACTTTCCTATCTAGCATCCCGGTTATGGATTTACCAAGGAGACCGGCGTCCGATACCACTCTGATGACGAGTTTACGATCCTGATTATTACATAGAAATGACTTCCATCTGACCTCCGCAACCTTTACAAGGGAAACCAGATCTATTTCTATCGTAGTCTCGGATTAACATGCTTACCGAAGCATGGGATCGTCATTTTAACCGAACATGAGGCTATAATGTCAAGTCCTAACCAACCAAAGAAAAACCGAAATTTGAGCCCCTACGGGTTTTAGTGAACAAAGGGCCCTCTTGTATTTCCGTCCCAATCAACAACACTTTAAAGTCCACTTGCTAAATATTTGAAGTGCACATAGATACGTGTCATCAAATTAAAATAGTTCAATATTAGCGCATCTGGAATTGGAAATTCGTCAAAATATATACTATTCAAGCCCTTTTATATAATAGCTTTATTTGATACTTATTTTAACGGAATTGTTTCAAAATATATAATTTGCCGTTTTATGGTGACGGCCTTCTTGGACCGATTTCTATTAAACGTAGGTGTACTCCCGACTTATTCACCTTTCGAACACATGTCTTATGATGTTAGGTATAGACAGGCAGACACGACAAAATAATACCCCATCGTTATGCGTTGGGGGTTAAAAATTCAAATCGAATTCCTCTCTTCTCTCGCCTCACGTAACCTATCAACACGAAACAACTGCTTCCGTACACAAACAAAACCACGGATTGCAATAGAGCTGTTAGCCTTTAGCAAACTATTAATACAAAAACGACTCGCCACTTGACTAGAAGCATTCCGACGACTTCCCTCGTAACGAGGAAATCAAACCCGTCCACCGGGTCGTGGCGCAACGTTTGTTAATATAACCACAGTTAATATTGTTATGGTCAGGAAACTACCTACCTTTTTCTTGGAGTGAACGAAGTATTGAGATTTAGCACTTAAGATGGTTAGAAGATGACCAATCTTTAAGTTATGAACACTACTTCCTAGCGGTTTTTCACATGTATTCATTTGTTGTTTGAACTAATTACTTCACTATCGTCTCTGGCTTAAATGTTTTTTTTTTTTATTGCACTTCAAGATTGACTTCGTCCCACCTGATGTTAAGTGGTAATGAGGTCCTAGCTTAAGGGTGACAAGTACAGCATAATAAATATGTTACTGGACTTGTCGCCCTTACCTTGAAGGCTTGACCCCTGCTACTAATGTAGCACCCCCCAGGAGCTCTGGAAACCTTACTCACACGCAGGAACACAACAACACAGAAGTGATTGTTATATATAAATAAAGGTATTAAACGGTAATCATAATTTGGTAAAGTCATTGAATTGTAAAATAATGTGCTCCGTTCTTCACTAAAGTCACAATCGTTTCCGTATTGGAAAGTCTAGCTTTATTTATTCATATCACCGTCAAATCGTTCAGGCTTAGAATGAGACAAAACATTAGTTTAGAATAAAAATCTGTTTCTGATTAATTGTTAATAAGGAGGAAGGAATTTATAATATTTTGAATTCGTGTACTCCACGAATATGCTGAAGTTTATGCCTTGAGCATATTATATTTCAAGTATAGTTGAATCGCTACAGCGCTCTTTAAAGAGGCCAGATGTTATTAAAGCTGATGAAGATTAAAGTCACAATCATTCAGTCAAGAGCACATGTTGCGGACGCGAGTTCTTTAAATCTTCTATACTGGATATTATTTATATTGTGAAATAATGCTGTCCTGCAGGCCCACTTGCTACTAATCACACAACATAGCTTCTATTGGAAATCTTAGGACTGTTTTTGTTAGTAATTCTTCTAAATTTCAAGTCACGGGAGCGTGTCAGCTAAGTTCAAGAAAGCGCAGTATGTGACACGAACTATTTTGAGTTTTCATCCGAACAGAATTCCAAGGCATATGTTTTTTTGTACGGCAATTATTTTTTTAGTATTAGAAATTTAACACGTCTACAAACTACCTTGTTACACCTTGTTGTAAGCAGGGATAGCGAACAGTAGGCACACCTGTTAGAGTTGAAAAGCAAACTCTTAGCACAAGATTCAAATTTGTGTCGAGGCCCTGAGAGCGTGCACCAGGAGCACAGAGCACAGTCTTTTCCGCCAAAAGGTTAAAAGAAGCAGCGAGATTTCAGAAAGCTGGCCATCAGAGGCCGGCGGGTGGTTCTGGCCATACATAGAGGGAACACAGCTAGCCTTCTTAGCTCTCTTAGATAACTAAAAATATCTGTTTGGTCAAACAGTTATTACCAAGAACATGAAGTGCATAGTCATGTAAACATAAATTTACTAAGATGCATTGCGTTGATATTTAGTGCGACGTCACTTCTTTGTACAATTCCTACGAAATAATAACGTATACACACGCCTTTACTAAACTTTGACGTCCTGTATCAGCATTCTTATTTTTACTTTTTTAAGTGACAGAGTAAATTGTATTTGTTTTAAGTAGTCGTTCTCTCTTTTGGAAAAAAAATGTCTTAAAAAAAGTTTTACATTTTCTGTCAGACAATTTTACCAAGGTTCGGTCCTTGATAGGGTTGATTAAATCTGACAATATGTTTGCCTTACACTCCGCCAATCCGTACTGGGGGGTACTCTCGAAAACGAAACGAACAAACGAAAGGTTTCGTTTTTGAAGATTATTCAAAAGTTTGGGAATGAAGACGTGGTTTTTGATTTGCATAAATAATATTTTGTTTTTTGAAAACGCTTAATTTGCATTCGAAGTGATTTATTTATGGATAAATCTACAATGTGGCAATGAAGTGCTGAAATTGAGAGCCTAACATTCTAGGCGAACTGAATGAGCTCTCAGTATTACGCCAACTATTTTAGCGACACTGTTCCGAGGCGCGGGATAAATCATCGCTAGTGCCAATTTACAACTCATTCCGGAATGGATCACGACTCCTGCGCACATGGCGCGTGTTGCAGGCAAACTGAGAAATCCGTTATAGTGGAAACTTGACTTTTCGGGCTTGGTCTTTTTTGTCCAGACGCGGTGGCATTTTTTTGGTACAGAAGTAATATAAAGACTGTATACTTTTTTGTTTTATTAGTAGCTTCAGTTGAATTTCAATTCCAAACCACTCGAAAACCCACCCCACAACGCGAAGTAGGTAATTGATGGCCGGTTGTTCATTTTACCTATTCTTAAGTTCTAACGTTATCTAGCATTTGTAATATAAGAAATAATTACATTACAGTTTCTAACATGTTCATTGTGAAATCCTCTTTTATTAAGTTAAATGGCTAAAACATGGTGGAGTTAATTAATTCTACAAATTCGATACAAATTATTTCAAGACCTTTCCTTAAGAGTAGCCATACTTTTGTGTATGCTATTATACACCTAGCTGCAACACACATATCACCTATAAATTCGCAGGAACACACCACCGCCGACTTACAAGACGTTAATGGCCACTTTGAAATAATTAGGGTTCACTTTAATGCAATAAAGTAACGATACCTGCCAAATTAAACTGAGTTACTGGTAAATTTCATACAATTTGCCTATATTGTGTGAATTACGTTGACTTAGTGAATTCCATTGAGCTCTGAAACATCGGCAGTTATATCATATAAAGGTCAGAGTTTGCCAGATATAGGAAGCAAGTATTATTTTTTAAATTACATAATTTCGAGTACCAATTTTACAATAGTGTTTTTTATTATTAATTTTTACCTATATTCTCACAAGAAAATAAAAATAGGTACAGTTTTCTTGACGTACTTTATTTTGTAAAATAACGTGGTCTATTAATGAGGGTGTAATATAAGGCCTGGGGTCTTGTCTTAAATCGTTGATTCATTATAGTTCAAATGAAGCACCATTACAATGACATTTAACATATAATAGAACTTCCATTAATGCGGAGATCAAATGCAATCTAATACAACCTTTGGAATATACATACTAAGATTTGAAACTACGTCCTCCTGATCGAATAAGGGGGAAGTCAAGACACCTTAGATTAGATTGGTCCTAATCTTGTTCACGTTTCAATTACAGTTGCTCTAGATTTGCTTCGAGTGCCATTTGGCAACTCGATTGAGCTGTCGACGTGTGAAATCGATTTAATTGGTATTTTTGCGCTAGTAAAGAATATGGACTAAAAGTCATGAAATACTGCTGGTATTTGCAGACAGTAAAAAGTTGATGGGGTGTGTATAGAAAGATTTTCTATTGCGTTTTTTGTATCAAGGATTGAGTAATCGGAAATACCGCAGGCATCTAAAATACTTGGACAAAAAGTTGTCCAATTTTGCTGAAAGCAGCAAAATGTAACTGCTAATTGTAAGAAGATATTCATTTAGAGTACATACATAAGAACACAAAATTAGTGCCAAATACAATTTCAAAAAGTCCGTGAATAATACCTAAGACAAAATTAAACTTTCCATTATGGTATAAATAAGTAAATAAATATTGGACAACATCACATACATTGCTCTGATTCTGTGGTAAGTAGTTTAAGCACTTGTGTTACAGGAATCCGAAACAACGACGGTAAATAAAGTCAGATAAGTTCTTTCCGCTTTTCAATCAATTAAAAATGATAATGAAGATTATAGGGCAAAAAGGTACTGAAAAACGCAAAATGATCTAACAAAAAAAACACCACCTCATCGGTTATCTAATAATTTTGTTTAGAATAAAAATAAATAAGCAAATAAAAAAAGCACTTAAGTATTTTCCCAATCAATTGTATGCTAAATGTACATTCCCCTAACAATCTTGCGCTTAGCAATGCATTCGACATTAATGGCCTGTTACCTCAACTTCAACACTAAGAATGCACTGTCCATTACGGCGCGTGTATAAATCTGCATAACATTTTTTCCAAACGAATCAGCAATAAGTAACGCCCGGACAGACGGAAGGATTTGCGAGGCAGTACGCCGTAAGTTCCTGCCATTGCGTCGTCATATTTGCATACAACGCCACGGTATGTAGACACACGAAGATAAAGAAAGGACCAGAATAATTCAAAAGTTTTGCAAAGCGCATAGTTAGGAATTATTGGACCGCATTTGATCGCGCATCGAGAGATAAGCATGCGAATTTTCCACGTAGACCACTTAGTTTTGAACTGATTGTACCTCGAAAAGAGCTTAAACTTGTTCTTGTCTTGAATATAAATCTATTTGGCTACAATAAGAAAGCCATGGAACACCGACAATGAAATGAAATTTTGTAACTTCATGCTACATTATCACGAAGTAGACTAGACCTCAATCTATGCCATTAATTTCGCCATTAATTAACCATTAATTTCAAAATAAAATTACTGTGATGTTATTTCTAAAAAGATTTGTAAGAGAAATTGCCACGTGCTGATATACTGTTATCAAATTCCACAGACACTATAAATGTATATCATAAAAACCGAGTCTCTCTGCGCCTTCTTCATATCTCGATGTATGTTTGTTACTCTTTCACGCAAAAAATACTAACTGGATTTAGATGAAATTGGTGAGCAAAAAAGTATAATGAAAACTCACAACCTTTCCCAGGCCGAAATTTCGACCTGTCTAGTAGATTCCGAAGCCGCCGTGCAGTGATTTAGTAAGGGTGTGAGCACAACAAGGCTGTCGTGCGAGTTGTAGCGGGTTGTTACGACGACGCGCTGAACAAACACTCCGGTGTTAATGATCAATCAACGGCGGACTCTGCTGTTTATGAGTGCTTTGAGATTTCAGTGGAAATGAGAAGTTGAGCATTAAGCAGATATTTTTAAGTATGGGAGAAAAGGATCCAGGTACGGTGGTGAAATCGAAATCAAATCAAATCCGGAACCGATCTTTGATACTAATATATAGCTCCGCGAATTAGTCCGCTCACATGAGCGTCTTATTATAATTTGTATGGTTTACCTACGCTTGCCACTGGCCACTGGGCAAGCCTAAATATTCCGTACAAATGACTGATGTTGGGTGTGCTCATCTCATAGTCCTTGAGTAGACACCGAGAATCATTAGGGGTCGTATAGGACGTCTAGAGTACTAGGTCATGCGATAATATCCATAGGGCAGCGTGCAACCCTTCGATAAAGGATTATATAGTAGGATTATATACATAATCCTACTATATAATCCTTTATCTACTATATAAAAATAAGTCGGGTTTTCCTCCCTGACGCTATAACTCCAGAACGCACGAACCGATTTCCACGGTTTTGCATTCGTTAGAAAGGTCTCGGGCTCCGTGAGGTTTAAAGCAAAGAAAATTAGGAAAAAATTCAACAGAAAAGCGGGAAAATCCTCTAAGGCGAAACGATGTTCGCCGGGACCGCTAGTAAGTACATATATATGTTGTCACCACATAATAAAAAACAAAGTCACTATCCACCGACTGTCTGTCCCTATTGTATATGCTTAGATCTTTAAATCTACGCAACGGATTGCGATGCGGTTTTTTTAATAGATAGAGTGATTCTTAATGAAGGTTTATATGTATAATTATAAACGCGAAAGTTTGTCAGAATTACCCTTTAATACAATAACTATTGAATGGATTTGGCTGAATTTTAATAGAAACATAGATGATGTATTCGATTAACTTACAGGATATTACTTATGTCGCAATAACGCGTATATGGGTACAGCTAGTAGAAAAATAAATATTTTTATCGAAAAAATAACAGTAAACATTTTTATAAGTTCGATGTTATAGTGTTAAGCATAGACTGTACTGATGTCTACTAAACTGAATTCATACTCCCCGCTATACTGAAAACCGCAGCCTCACCATACCCCTGTTTCCTCTTGTGCGGAACTCCTATACCGTTCGGTTTCCGCGGGACAATCAGCGTTCTATCAAATCATATCCGCCAAATGGCAGAGCGCCCGTGTCAGCCTGCCCTGTTGAACCTTTAATCTCGTTATAGGTGATTATTGGGACTATTGTAATAACAAGCAAAACTATTTGATTTGATTTGATCGCTCTGATTCTGTGGTAAGTAGCTAAAGTACTATTCTTGCCAAATCAGAAACAAAGACGGTACCACAACCCAGATCCGAAACCCGATCGGGAATTGAACCCAGGTACTCTGAGATGGTGCGACGTGGAGGTCGTTTATTTAATAAGGCGAAAGTGATTTTTAATTTACTTGTATGAAATAATTTAAATAGTAGATGTAGAAGAAAATAAATAGGTCTAACGAAATATAATGATTGTTTTTGTTTTGTTTACTAAGTTTTTTTCTTGCTTACAAAGTATTTATTATGTATATGTATCTAAATGAAATCCATACTAATATTATAAATGCGAAAGTAACTCTGTCTGTCTGTCTGTCCGTCTGTTACTCTTTCACGCCTAAACGGCTGAACGGATTTTGATGAAATTTGGTATAGGTATACGTTGAATCTCAAGAACGGACATAGGCTACTTTTTATTAGAAAATAAGGGGGGGGTGGGGGTAATACCACCTTTGAAAGTTTATGTGGAAAAATGTTTATTATTGAAGTTAGAGATATGAAATTTGGCACAAATATAGCTCGAAACTTGGATTAAAATATAGACTACTTTTTGTTTCGAATATTAGGGGAGAAAGGGGTAAAACCGACCATGAAAGGATGTAGTCCACGCGAACGAAGTCGCGGGCACAGCTAGTAAATAATAAATATTGAGTTCAGAAGTGTACCTACCTAAACACCGATCATAAAATCGAAGAAATTTCTCACACATTTTATTACAGATGACTTTTGTTCAAACATATAAAAATATAATTATGCATAGAAATGGTCGACTACAGTCTTAGCCTCATTTATCTCCGGATAATCCTCCATTACAATACAAATTCGCTACGGTCACATCACAGATACGTTACAGTAACTTTAATGGTAATGCAACGTCGTCCACATTACCCGGCAAGTTATATGAAGTGATTATTAATATATCGATTTTGTAGGCTTTAAATTAACACCACCTGCTGGTGAAAGATACTTCACACTAAAAGTATAGCGATATGAAGCTATTTTCGGTCGGGGTATGATTGTCGAGGAAGTAAAAAAAATGATAATGGCAGAAGGCTATTCTATCCACGTTGCGAGGACATAAATAACTGCAGTTTTGTTTCCTAAGGAGAACAGAGTATTTGCAAGAAAAACACAGACTAAAACCTGAAGCCAAAAATGGGCAGTTGCTAAGGAGCCACGCTCCTTTTTGAACTGGAGAGTCAAAATATAAAAAGATTAGGAGAACAAAACAAAAGAGAACATAATCACAATTGCCAATAAAACTAAATGTAACCAAAATCAATCCTAGAAATAAAACTATCTTATATGTCCATTCCTTGCCTTTTGAACAAAAGCGTTCCTGGTTGATGAACCATTCGAGTATTTATATTTCTTTGTTGGTTTTGGTGTCCATAACACAAGTGCTTAAGCTACATGGGATCAGGTCAATGTATATGCTGTTGTCTGATTCTTTTTTAATTTTTATTCCTTTATATATATTTAGTACCGATTTTACCTAACTAATTATCTTTTATATCTCCGTATAGGTTTGTTACGCTACTGGATTACCATCTCAAACGGCCACCCGACTGCGGAGGCTCATAAATATTTTTTGAAAGATGATTTATATGTCAGGCCGGTCTAATTATTTGGGTCATGCCTTTTTGAGATCGGCGTTTTTTCTCGAGTCTCGTTACCGGACCGGGCGCACTTATTGTGAACATTTCGCTTGTAATTAAACTTCACCGAGCGAGCAAAAAGCAGATAAGCATTGAATTAACAAGTGGAGTGATCTATTGTGAGGTATTTTTGAGTGAGTACTTTTTGAGAGGAGCCTTTGCACTCATTTATTACTACGGGCCTATGTATGAGTAGGTATGATGGGTAGTCGTGAATGGTATATGCCTCCTTGTAAATGAAGAACAGTGTTTTATAATTGCAAAATTGTGAAGTAAATTAATATATTACTCATACCAATGAAAGCATAAATTCATTATGTGAACTTGTTTTGTATCAACGGCATATTGCATTATAATTATGCCCGTAAATTTAGTATTTACATGTTAGTAAGTTATATGCTTTTAGTAAAAATTATTACAAGTTTTGTTGTTATTTTATCTTGCAATAAGTACCTATACATTTATGTGAAAATGATATCCAATAATTTCTGCAGTTTAAGTTACTTTATGTTATTAAAAAAAGTAAGTTTGTAGGTACTGTATTCGTATTTTAAAATATATTTTATTTTTAACTAACGGCTCGCCGCGGATTCGCACGGGTTCCTTTACTGTTTTCCATTGATTATTCTCTCCTTTCAGTCGCAGCGTGATTACATTAGCCTTAACCTTCCTCGATAAATGGACTACCAACAAACATATCAGTAATTAGTGATACTAACAACACATGTTTGTGTTTCATATTTGAGTTTTGTTTAAGTTTAGATTTGTTTACGTACCACAGAGTTGCATAGGATTCACACTAAAATGTTGCTATATTATTATCCAATGCATTGTTAAGTTATAAATGTTACGTTAAGATATACTTTGCATGTGGTGTTTGCCTGTAATTAGTTGTGCAATTAGTCAAAAACCACAACCTACCGAATTACCTATGTATAATGTAAGATTGTAACAATTGTTGGCAAACCTAAATAATAAATAAAAAATAATAAAAAACACATCAGAATGTATCAATTCGAACCAGGAGCTCCTGAGATTAGCGCGTTCAAACAGTTAGGTCTTTGAAATTTAGTTAATTTTACAAACGAACACAGCGGAAGTTTTAACATAATCTGACGATACATAGGCTTTTGTAAATGTTTACATAAATAAAGACATTTTTTATTATATTCTGTTGTATTCTATTCTTAAGTTGTCTATTTGTTGGAATTATCTTAGTTCAGATTTAAAATTCACTTCTATAAGGAAAGTTAATTCGATTTCTATGGTATCAGTTTTTTTAATTATTGTTACCAGTCATAAGTATCATCAAATCTAAACCAAAAAAAACTATTGTAAAAAATCCCTGCAAGAATCCTCCATCATTTTTTTTTGTTTCTAACGCCAAGGATATATCTATCAGGCGGGCACTTACTAGCTATTACTATGCACATACAAGAGGCCATTATACCGCGGTTCACATCTCAATCTAGAGGTTAACCGTGTGTCTGTTACTGTCAGAGATCGCGCCCCGCTGAGATGCGCCCGCGCAGCCATTCGTGCTGACCGAGTCATGAGCTGAAGCGGGAGAGGTTTTGAATATTAAAAACGTCCCCTGTAGCTCAGAGGCATGCCTGCCGGACTTTGGCGTCGCGCCATATCCGAGGTTTGGCTTCCGGTCAGGTCAATATGGAAGACGACTTTTCTATATTGTTTCGAGACTGGGTAATGTAGCACTGTGGGTGTTTCTCACTTCTGTAACATAAATGCTTTAGCTACTTACCATAGAAAAAGGAACAACGAACAAAAAAAGAAAAAAATAATAACCAATTATATTTCTTTTTATCATTATTTAGTATTAGCAAGAAAAACAAGCAAAATATTTATTTTTCACACGGCATACGTTAAGACAATGATAGAACCGTTAGTTGAGTGGTCTAAGGTTTTATCTTATAGATAGGCGGGTTCAATTCCGGTCTAGACATAAATACAACATTTGGTATGTTAGCCTAGATTATTCACACTAATGTGTGTCAAATGCTTTTCTATTTGTAGTCAAGCTATGGATGTTTATAGATGTATTTAACCCTTTATAAGGCTCTGTCGACGATATGACCACTCTAATTCGAACCTGACTCATTTGAATTAAGGTCCAAAAACCAATGAAAAATTGAAACCTGCTCTGCCGTATAGAGCCCTAACCTAACTGATAACCCTTTAACTGAGTTCAGTACTAGATAATCGATGTCTAAGTCTAAGAAAAAAAAACGTTATTTAATTTTACAATTATTTTACTAGAACGATTTTATTTTTCGCTGAGTCTGGTTTCTAAGAAGACAATTAAAGGCAGATGGATTTCTTATTCACGAGAAAACAGATGTGATTAACGTATGTACTCGTAATTGTCCACAAAGTTTTGAAAAAGCTTACGCTCATCGCATGAACCTCAACGTTATAATTTGTTCAACTAAATTGTCTGTAAAACGCGCGCTTAGAACGTAATGTTTAATAACTTGTGCCATGGGAGTCTGATTTGTAATTGTATGCCTGCATCGTGAGATTGGATAGCGTAGAACAAATAGTCTTAATAATACATGAGAGAAACAATAATATAAATCCCTGGAGTGTTAATAACGCAATAGTGGCATGTCTGGCTTCTTTGGGTCGAGATACATGGACCTACTGCTTTTGAATATCATATTGGCTTGTTATTACTGGCGTAACGGTACGCTTTTCTTTAGAGATTTAATTGGATGTCATGGCGATTTAAAATTTAATTCGTTATGTAAGTATCAGTACATGCAATCGACATTTTGTTCTGACTGGATAGAGATAGATAGCTAAATCATTTATTTTAATATTTTTTAACTCACACAAATTTAGAATTATCCAAAGTTATTACCTACTTAGCACATGTGAAAAACTAAACATGTGTCATCCTAAATTTAATCATTGGTGTCAATGATTTTCGAAAAATACTCGTACCTATCATCACTTAAATGTTTAGATAAAGTATCGACTCGTAGTCGTTTGGAGAAAAACGGATAGCCATTTTTAATACATTACGAATCGTAAAATACTGGACCCGAACATTAGTCGCGTCGATGAGCAATGTCCTAAGGACGTCACTATCTTGACAACTGTCCCATTAAAAATGAAGTTTCTCACGCCTCCGGCGCCATGATTGTTTCACGTGAGTTACGATCGAGTTTTCTCACTGAATATGGTATAGTTGGGGTTCTTTGCCTTGTTTAAAAGTTAACTCTCTCCCTTTGAGTTGGCGATGGGAGATATTGTATGAAGAACAAGCATTAATTTTGCCTGTTTAACTAGCATACTTCAATATATCTTTATCCTTATCAAGTTCAAAATGGTATACTTAAGTTTTCACACAAAAAATCGTGTCAGTGTCAATTACCTTTTTATTCGAGAGAAAATTCCTTTTCAAAAGCGTGTGTGGGACTCTCCTGCCTTAAAAAGGGTAGACGATCTCATCACTTTTAGGGTAACGCTGAAGGATAGCTACCTATTCAAAACCACAACTTCACCACGTCAAAAATCAAATTCTTCCACGGACGACAAGTTAACCAGCTAAGTACGTTGCCAATTGAGAACAAAATCCCAGACAACAGCAGAGCGAAAAAAACAACCATCCGCAAGTGCCTTGTAACTCCAGAAACAATTTGCCGGGATCAAATCACGTTGTCGCGTGATTGTCGCCCGTAGCTCCGAGACGCGGCAATCAGCGCGCGCGCAGATATTGTGATCGTTTGCGCAACTAGATCCGATGCGATCGATATGTGGACCGGGTTTAACAATACTGTGCAAGTGTGTTTTTTTTGTTTCACAATAGTTGATGAAGGTTTTGGTAGAAGTTTTACTTTTAAAATGTAGCAAATTTTTCCAAGATCTAGGGGCCTTGTCATCGTATTTTTTTGAATATCCCGTATATTAAGATATCTCTTAGAAAAGACTAGTTGAAACGATAACGGAGTCCGATTACTGCAACTTGATTGCTTTCCTTATTTTCAAAGTGACCTAAATATAAATGTGAAAGAAAATAAATAAATCCCTCTAAATGTTTTGTGCAATAAAGTTTGTCCATCTGTCTATTTATCACGAGGAAAGGTAACCAAGAAGTGTATTTTATCAAAACATCGATTATAGTGTTTTTTTCCTTAAAATCTCATGAAAGATACATACTTCCAATAGTAATTCATAATCAAAGCATTCATTTTATAATATAGGAACAAAGTTAGGAAATATACAGTACTGGCTTTTCTCCGCATAACGCCGTCCAGTGACAAGCAGAGACAAATTCAGAAAATTGTGCGCGGAATTATTGTCAGCGTGCATAATGGGATATGTGACGCTCTGACAATGAACAGCTACACTTGCTGCCATGGTATTTGTCACCTGCAGTAAAATAATAAATAAGTATTATTAATTGCGATATTAATAGTGTTTGCTCAATAATTACACGGAAATGTTTAAACGGATTTGAATTTACTTGCACTATAATGTGTTTAGTTATGTACGTTCTACCGGACATATAGCACACACATGCAATAATCTGGACATTTTTCGCAGGTAATTATTATTGGCTCCTTATCTTTGGCATTTTTCTAAGATGAGTGTAATCTCAAAAAAAAAAATCTTTCTAGTTTTATTGATATTTGGCAAGTTTCTTGTTAATTATCTAAATATACAAAAGAAGAAACTGACTGACTGACATATCAACGCACAGCCTAAACGACTAAACGTAGGCACTTGAAATTTGGAAGGTACGTAGCTTAGGTACTGTAGAGGTGCACTAAGAAAGAAAGTGAGACGCTTGAAATTTGGCATGCAGGTACCTTAGTAAACTTAAAGCTCAGTTGCAACAGGACATTGCGATATTTCTACGGGAACGGGAGTTAGCGGGAAAAAACTGGAAAAACCCTGTAGTCCACGCGAACGAAGTCGCGGGAACAGCTAGTTAAATATAAAAAAGTATTCTAAATAAATAAACGCACCAAACAATTACACGCATAGCATCCACAACCAAATATTTTACATGTCTTCGTATGTAATAAAGTATCCACTTTCTTTAACACGCAGTACACACGTACCTCACGTGCGAATCGATCGCCATTATCAATCCGTGACGTCATCGACTATCAGTGATTTGTCGGCCAGTTGTGGCTAGGTCTAAATTGGACCAAAATAGGGTATAATGCCTTAACTGGCGTCATTAGATTAATATGGGAACAGTGCCGGGTAATTTCGCCATAGAGTCACACACGAGAGATGAGACTTAGAGTATATAATAATGCCTATAATGGCTGACTGATTTTGTACTTCGTAGGTAATTTTACTGAAAATATATCCATACATGATCTAGACCAGTGGTACTAAAAGCGTTTGTAATTCCTTTTTTTTCCAATCAGGCAAGGAAAAAAAGAACAAATAACATTTCAATTTAATATTTGATTTACACTGTTTTAAAACTCGACGTCGAAAATCGCAGTTTATACAATATAAAAGTTTCGACAAGTTACAACATGAAACCATTGATTGAATTTCCCATTTCCAAGGGGAATCAAATATTTATTGCAAACATGTTGTAAATTACATACAGGTGTCATTGTAAAGTACTTTGGTTCAACATGAACCACGTACATAAAATTTAAGATACATTTTTTTCTTTTGTCATGTAAACACAAATTTACTGAGATACATTGATTTTGTAAGAGAGGCAGGGCAAAGCGATTTATATCGCTCGAACTGGAGCAGCCCGACTGGTGAAATACTTCAACCTTACAGAAGACCGCAGCCAAATAATAGTCACTTCGGTGTTGTTGTGTTCCTACGTATGAGTAAGGTTTACAGAGCTCCTGGGGGGTGCTACAGTAGTAGCAGGGGTCAAGCCTTCAAGGCAAGGGCGACAAGTCTAGTAACAGTTTTACTATGCTATACTTTTCGCCTTTAAGCTAGGAACTCATTACCACTTAACATCAGGTGGGATGAGGTCAAACTTGGAGTGCATTATAAAAAAAAAAGTTAAAATGTAGTGTGACTTTACTTCTTCGCACAGTTTTAACGAATAAATGACGTAAACACACCCCTCCGCTGGAATTGAATGCGCTGTATTATCATGCATTTTTATTAATTTGTTGAAGAAAAAAACATTTCTATTACACCAATTAACTGGTCCCAAAATAAGAAACACTTTACTGACAACTGGAGGTTCTACTCACCACACCCAGACCCTAAATTTAGATTGTTCGTTTTCCAAAGTCCCAAGTTCGTTTGACCGGAATCGATCGAGATCGAAGGCGGGCTTTCGCACTTTAGACCGACTCTTATCTTTGCTTTATTATTTAAACTTTATCGAACTAATCGCACTTTTAAATGTATACCATACCAAACAAGAACACTGATTTAAGCAGAAAATGTAAGTGGCAGTTGCATTCAATTAAATTTACAAAACTCCTCCCTTCATGACCCAAGGGTTGAAATGGTCGTTTTTAGACTAGTGTGTCATTTCTAGAATGTAGCATTCAATGACTAAAACTTGGAATGCTTCTAAAATTAAATCCCCTTTGTCATTTTTTTTTGATATAGCTAACTTCCTACTAATATTATACGTAAACGCGAAACTTTGAAATAATGTTTGCATGTCTGGATGTGTATATCTCGTATGTTTGTTGCTCTTTTACGCGAAAATAATTAAATTTTATGTATTTCGATGAAATTTTGGGGATATATATGTACTTAGGTATATGAAACACTAGATTATTTTAGTACTTATACAGGATAGGTACTATTAACAGCTAGTTTCTATAAAATTTAATTGAACTTTATAATTACGTTCTGCACATGAAGGACCAATTTATTAAGATTGAATAGACCTAACTGATATTAAACCATCGGAAAACACAAGTCACGTCCAGGCAAAACAAATGAAATGTGCCGCAGATATGATTCCAATTTTATTTCTTCAAGCTCTATTTTTATTTAACCAAGGCTACGGTCATAGCTGTGCTACAAATAACAAATGATTTAATTATAATATTTAGTTGCGTGGTAGTCATATGTGCCAATTCATACGCGCTATCGGACGATCGAGGCTCTTACCCGGAGCTGTCAAACCAACTAAGATGGAGCACCAGTCTAATAAAATGCAATATCCTGTGTGAAATCATTACGTGGTATTGTAAGTGCATTTATCTAGACCTGCTAAGTAAACAAGTCGCAATCTAAATGGATCGTAATTTACTGTTGTGTAAAGACCAATCATAGTTTTTGCGCATTCAAATAAGATTAAAAATTGATGGTTTTTGTAGACATATAATTAAACGTAAGGGTTAATATTAAAATGGCTGTGGTTTTTCCTTAAGGAATGAAAAACACAAAAGATGTTTTTAAATGTTTATAATGCATCATAGTGCGGCGTGCCGCATTAACGAACTTTTAACTTGAAACGAAAATTAATTTTCCCTTTCAGTAATCATTCTAATATGTACAAGGGGGGGAATGAAATTATTGCCATCTTAATAATATTAGGTAGGTATGATGTAAATTTTGTGCGTAGAATTACGTAATAGGTACTACTATTTGAAGATTGGGCAAGTAAATTTTGATTTTTTTATGTTGAAAGTAGAAGTTTAGTTGTTAGTATTATTATGGGTTTAATAGAGATAGTAAGTAGGTATTCGATGCTCAATAGGTTTTCAAAGATTCCGTAAAAGCCAATATCTTATTGAATCTAGTTTCAAGTCATAATTAGGTCTGAAGCTAGTAGGCCTAACAAAAAAGAAACGTAAGGTTTGATTTTTAAGATTAATCAAAAGTTTGGGACTGAAGTCGTGGTTATTGATTTGCATAAATACATACTATTTTGTATTTTTTTAAAAATGTTTTGTCACATTCGAAGTTGGAGTTTTGGAAGTAATCCCTTATTTAAAAAAAAACTGAATTCAAAAATTATTTGACCAATATTCGAAATAAGCGTCATCTTTTGCAATTGTTTGGAACTTTACAAACCGTAAAAAAGCAAACCTTGCGTGAGCGACGAAATAGTACCATATTGTAATTAAAGATGGCGTTATAAGTCGTATCTTTTTAGTCTTAATATATTGTACCAGATGGCGCTGTTACAAATTGTAGTTCAGTAAATTTTATTATAGATGGCGTGGCCAATACTTTTGAATAGTACCACTTAGTTTTGCTATTCGTCACTAGATGTCACTAATTACGCCAGCAAACTTAGTACATATTATATTTGTTAGATGGCGTTGACAATGCTTTTATTGCAAAAAGGTTCTAAGGCATTCCAATAAATGTAAAAATACCTATAATATTTTAGGAGATTATTCTATCGGTTTTATTTTAAAGTTTCGCTTTTGGTAACCAATCCTTTTTATTTTAATAAACAGGTAGGTACTAAGATACTACGTTATTTAATCATAATCATTTTAGAATTCTGATGATAGATGATATAAGTACTCTTTCGATTTCGGCATTCGAAAAAGTTTCTAAACATGATGTTTCTTTTGGTCAAGTCCAAAAATCTGATTTTGATAAATGTATGACGAGGGTTTATACATTTGTGAATAAATTAATGTGCACATAATAGTTGTCAATAAATTACTTCTTCTGAAAGAGAGACAGAATCGCTAGAGTCCTATAAACATACTTTTATAAAAACAGAAACAGTAAACGAGTACTCATAAATAAAATAGTTTAATATGACAATTTCAGCAGTTCCGCTATTTATCACGGCGGCGCTACTACAATCTCTCATTGGTCAACTACCGTTTTTGTTCGTAATAGGGGTACTGGCTCTTAAAATAATTTTACAGCTGTGGTACTGGCATCCTCATATAATAACTATGAGTAATGTACCAACTTTCACACGCCAACCATTGAATATCTGAGAACCTTAGGGTCTACCTACTTCCAAAATCTAAATATGTCGGATCCGCTAACGGATAGCAATTTTAAGTATCATAGTCACAACCAATTCCCTTCGAATGCGAATCAAGTGTTTTCATAAAACAAAATATTATTTATGCAAACCAAAAACGACCTTATAACTCCCGAACTATTGATTTAATATCAAAAACGAAACCTTCTGTTAGTTCGTTTCGTTTAAGGGAGTATAAGTGAGAGAGCGCTATAAGTGTTTCGAAAATTTCCTAGCAAAGGCATACATTTGGAATCAGCCACGTATTAATTTATGGTACTGTGCTCAAAATACTTGTGTCACACGCTTAATATGTTCGTGGTCGACCGAACACAAGACGCCGTGATTGAGATCGGTCCGGTATGCCTTTGATTCTGCCCTTGGGAGATTTAATTGAAATACCTACATACGTGTGACGATTATCGGCTGATACCTAATGGATGAACAGAGCCATGAGAGGTGTGGAAGCTGGATCCGAGCTGCATACATACGCTCTACAGTTAGAGGGACCCCACACTAGCGTCTTTCGAGCGTCAGCGTCTTGCCGCGTCGACGTTGTTTGGGCGTTGCGTCGACGCGGCGCCCGCTCAGCGTCGACGCAGCGCCCGCTCAGCGTCGACGCGGCGCCCGCCAAGCGTCGGCGCGGCGTTTGAGCGGCGCTTGCGCTGGGCGTCCTCCGCACATCGCGTTCGAGCGTCGCGCCGCGCTGATGTCATGTACAGTCATTTCGAAAATGGAAATGTAAGATTTGAACACACAATATAATGTTTTATATTGCAGTGATAAATTAATGCTTTCAACTTGTAAAGGAAAAAATATATTTTACCTATTTGACACATGGCACGAAAAGGCAACTTTAGCATTTATTTTCTCGAAAACTAAAAGTACTTAATTGAAAATGGGTTTCTTCGGCAATATGAGCTAGTATTTTAAGCTACATCCATATTTGCTATCAGCTAAAAAGTATTCTGCCTACTGATTCTAAAACACGGGCGGGCCGAAACAATTGAGTTGATCATTGTACTGTTGTCAAAATAAACGCTGCGGCAGGCGTCGGGCCGGCGCGGCGCCTGTGGAGCGCAGTCCTGGCGTTCGTCATTTCGACCGCGCCGCGGCGCAAGCGTTGCGTCGGCGCCGCATCGACGTTGCGTCGACGTCGCGTCGGCGTTGCGTCGACGTCGACGCTCAAAGAACGCTAGTGTGGGGTTACGCTTAACCGTTCGAAACACCTGCAGTTCCGTAGGTATTTGATCTTATTAGGGGCGACGCAAAGTGCAATGTGTATTTGGACGTGCTTACCTGTATGTGTCATTAAGGAAGAAGATCATATACTTGAATAATAAGTACGTACGACAAGAAAAGTCGTGTTCAGAGGCCGGTTAGGCTTAATGAACTCTGGTTGGGACTCGGAGAACCCTGATTTACTAGCAACAATGTGATAATGTAAAATGTGGTGGGATTGGAGGGGTATTATTCATTATGAACTGTTACCACCAGACAAGTAAGTCCATTGGTTCTGAACTTATGAGTTGCAGATTAGAAGTTGAGTGGGAACAAGGAGTGTGTTTTTCACGATGATAACGCTAGATAACATTTATCTGGAAGGTTTTTAATGCATCGGTCTCGTCTTGACCTTGCACATTCAGATTTTTACCAGTTTAATCTCTTGGTCTCTTCAGAATTCTTTAGAGAGTGCCAGGTTAACACAACCAGAGGACAGACAAAACCACTTGTATATCTGATTTTGATCAAAAGCCCAGTATTTGTTTTGCAGTACAAGTACCTACTTAGGTACAGGATGGAAAAAAAATCTCGAACAAAATGGCACCCACTTGTTTAAGTTAAACGTAAATAAAGGATTTTAAAAATGTTTTTATATTTTATCTACAATACGTAAATCTTTTTTCCCAATCTAGTAGATTTATAGAACATACTATATAAATAGGTACCTATTTTGTTAACATGTACATGTGTCTTTATATTAGGGAGGTATAGAACATTCGTGAACCGAAATTGTAACTAGTCAAAATTACACTGCTTCATATTTTTAAAGACATTCATCATGAACTGTTTGTTCTGCAGATATACGAGAAAGAATATTTTTATAGCCAGATACTTCACAAGCAACATTTTTTTACAATTTTCCTTCGGAAAGCACTGTATCCCAAGGATTCTTCAAATATTCAAGTGGTCGGAGTGGAATGAGCAGCCCACTTAGACAGCCATAATAAACCTCTTGAGTACATCCGCGGGAAGACATTACAATGATACTTTTTAACTAGATTTGGCAGTGCCTTCATTTCTTTTGGAAACTAAGTTTTTCATATCTTATTTGGTTCGATACGATATTTAAACCAATAGGCCTTCAACAAAAATGAAACATATAAACGAAGTTTCGTTTTAGAACAATAATATCGAACATTTGGGAGTTGAAACGTATTTTTTGATTTGCATAAATAAATAGTATTAGGTAGAGAGAAAATAGTATTGAATCGTAGTAGCGCCGCAGCGGCTAGTAATGGAACTACTGAAGTTGTCGTATAATGTCAGGTTCCAATATACGAAAAACGATCCGTTTTTGTTACGGACTGTAATAAATTATACGAAGCGTAAGGTAGAAACGATTGACAGACGACTGACGACAGCTGATATGGAAAAGTAAATCAAGGAACGGTATTAACGGCTAGTAGTCGTTTGGAAAAACGGGTAGTCGTTTTTGACACATTACGATTTGTAAAATATTGGAATTGGGCATAAATCTGGCATAACGTAAAACGTGACTAGATATGCATCTTCATATGTACGATACCTTTTTATTGGTGCTAAGGGCCCATAGGCCTACCAGTAGGTAGGTAATTATTTCACGGTACATATTTATCTATAAATTCAATTTGGCATGATACATTTTTAATTTCAATACCTATCTACCCTTAAAAATCTATCTGATATTTTATTTTCATACGTCGTTCTTATTACCTTACGGGAATTATATATCTACAAATTAAATTAATTAGCTTCTACAAAAAGCAATTTGATGGAAAACTTATTAATATATCTTTTGTATGTTTCCAAAAAACGTTTAAAAATTAAATTTGATTGAACAAGACATAAGGAATATTAAAAATTTCAAAAAAGGTCACAACGCATCATCGCGTAGGCCATGCGTTCGATTCGAAATCAAAGAAGCCATTTGCGATTTAGAAAAATAAAATCAAAATTCGAACGCCGACTGTCATGGCAACAGAACAATAGACGTCACGAAAAAAGACGGTTTGACGCGACTCTCGAGTTTTTTGTTGAAATAATTGAATATTGGTAAAAATAAATGATGTTCTCAGATGAGGAAATAAAAGAAATACCAGGAAACAGTTTCATGCGTCCGGGCGATGAGATAATAAGGTTCCGATGTTCGATTATTTCGAGAGCCAAATTGTTTCGGAGCCATGTTGATTTGTTTTCAATTGTGTTTTATTTAGCTGTTTTATATTGTTTTGTTTGTTATTCCAGCATCCGCGAGGTGTGTCTGATTGACAAATACGACAAAAAGGATCTGGGATTTAATGAACCGCTGCTTTCGAATTCTGGGAAGAATGATGTAAGACTTCTTTTTATTTTCGAATATTTTAATAATTATAATGTGTAGCCTACCAGCAATGATATTTAAAACCATAGATATGTTATACGTTCATAAAACTAATGAAAAATCTGTGCTGGTCGAGTGTGACTGCACACATGCGCAATGCTTATTAACCACATTCTTAGATGATGTGAAAGGGATGGCTTAATTTAAACCATAAGAACAAAAGAGATAAGTAGTAACTCTCTGTTAGGCACATGAGTCAACTAAATGTCACTTGTTGATCAATCACTGCTCTGCACTGGACATTTGAACAAAGACTAATAAAAACAACGAAACAGAAGGTACAAACTTTACGTGTACTCTTTGTCACTTATTTCGTGTCTTTTTAATTCAAATGTTACTTATTGATTGACATTAGTTAAGAATTACATTTATTATTTATTCGGGATTCGGTTTAAGGCGAACGTTCGGTTTTAAAAATAAAACATAACTATAAAGGAAAAACAACTTTTATTACAAAAAAATGAACACATTTGAGAAAATATATACAACTAGCGACTCGCCCCGGCTTCGCACGGGTACTATAGGTACTAAAATATGTATGTATTATACATATAATCCTTGCACTTATTTTATTACTTTCACTCCCCCCGTACCCCAATGACGCTTACATGGAGCCTACATCGCATGCTGGCTAGCTGAGCGCGGTGAACGGCAACCACGCCGTAGGTATTAAACCAGACATCGCTTCTGTGTTTTCTATTCGTGTAATCTATGACCGAACACATTTTGTCCTTGTCACACTTGTAAAAACAACAATGTACTTTCTCTTTTACCTTTGTGAAATTAATTTTAAGTAAAAATATTTAAAATTTAATGATTTATGCATAATTCTTGTTTACTTATATGTGATACGAGATCCCCTTAGCGTTATTTACTTTCTTACCATAGTTTGTACAATTTTGAAACACACACGATGGCATTTTATCGGATTCACAGTTACTGACAGAGACGTCACATTTGTCGTATCGCATTTCGCAGACTGGGGGTAAGACGTCCCAATTAGGACGTTTTAGCGTCTTCATATTGCGCGCATGGGTAACATATCTATTATTTTTGAAATATCATTGCCTACCAGTTATTAACAAACCGTCTTCACAATTTTATTAGTGTAAAATTTAAGAAATCATGTCAAATTCAAACGCTTTGTTGGTCTTGTAGACAGTACTTGTGTGTTAACTTAAGGCCCTGGGTTCGATTCCCAGTTCGAGTAAAGTGTGTTTTTAGGTTTTTTTAACATATCTCTGATTTTTGGTCACCAGTCACTATTTGACTAGCGTGACCATTAAGCCTGTACTCATTAAAACCGATTACTTGATTACAAGATGTCATTAAAAGGTTGATACCATGACATTGATAAAAACATGGGTAGGTGCACTTCTTATTTAAACTAAAAGTTAATTAAATACATTTCCAAAGATGATTATTTTTTGGGCGGAAACATTACATGAACACTTAAAAGCAATGCGAACTCATAGAAATATTAAATACCAGTGTTACTTACTTAAATTGTATCTGAAGTAGGGATAGTGATGATTTTCTTTTGAAACGAGCTTAATAATTTTCTGAAATGAGGTTAAACCATATCATTGGGCGTCTTGGAAACCATAAAAAGCTATAAAACACCAAACAGCCGTGTTATATGGTTAAATTATATAAATTGTTGCTCCACATTGCCAGAAATAGACGTCGTAAAAGAAGCTTAGTTGTCGTTTAACATAAAAACTAACAATATACCAAAAGTCAATGATAGTCATCAGCATATTAACTTCAACATATACAGCGAAAGTTTTGTATGGCAATTTCCGCATCTTACCGCTGTCCAAACTATTTCGTCAATATCTTAAACTATTCGCTTACCGTTTTTGCAACTAAAGGTTGATTTTTTAAAGTTTCTGATTAGAAACTCTCCGCCATTGTATATTTTAAAAACTCAGTTGGGTGTCTTCTTAGCGTAAATAGTCATTTTGATTTTTTTATTGAGAAGGGGATCCATTGTCAGATTGTACCCCTATCTCAGGAAAGACAGCTGCTTGTTTGGGACCCAACTCCCCCCGATGAGCTCCCCCGCTCTTCCAAAGTGGGAACTAACCACAAAAAGCAGTAAATACACCTATTGTTGCTTTACCTGCAGACAATTTTAAAGAGCCTTACTGTTTACTTTCGAGTATCTACCTAATGCGATAGCATTTCCAATCATACCATTCCTTCGTATATTGTATCCTTTTCTACTTAGTTGGATGTCTCCCGGTCGCTGTTCCGCGACGGCTTCTTCCCCGAGGGTCTGGAGGGGCAGCAGGCGCGCTTTGCGTGGGAGGAGGAAGGCAACATCGCCGCTCTCGTCTCCGAGCCAGGGTTCGGCACCACCGGCCAGACCACCTTCCTGGACCTGGATGCAGCACTTAAGAGCGAGATGAAGGTATGTAGATAGTTCATTTGCCGGTCGATACGACATGTATGGGACAAGGATGGCATCATAGCTACTCTACACAAAGCCTGGGTTCAACATCGATAAGTATCGATATGCCGACCTCCATAGCCGAGAGGCGAGCGGGCCGGACTTTGGTGTCGCGCCATCTCTGAGCCCTCGGGTTCGATGCCCGGTCAGGTTAGTATGGGAAACGAACTTTTCTTTATTGTCTCGGATCTCAATGTTGTGGTGCCGTACTTGTTTTACGATTTCTGTAACACAAGTCGAAAACTCAATATTCTTTTATTCATGTAAATTACACCAGTAATATTTATGAAACGTCTATATAATGCAAATGACGCTACCTCCGGTTCGGAACCTATAAAGTGCTTAAGCTACTAACCACAGAAACGGAGCAATGTATGTGATGTTGTCCAATATTTATTTATTTGTTTATTTTTTTAATAAGTGCTCAAATTCAGGTGTGATAAGTTTTTAGTGCGGTTTGTGATCCGTTTAAAATCTCAAGTCAATATTTATAAAATACATCAACAACACTTATAAATCTAAAATCAAATGATATAGAACCTGTTACTACCGATAAGAAACTTATTACTAATTAAGAACATAGACATACAGTTTAGTGTGTTAATTGTAAAAAAAACATAACGTAAATAATATTTACCGTAGGACTTCATGTTTAAATACACCAATTAATTGAATAAATATAGTAAACAAACCAACACTTTTCAAATGATGTAAAACGTTCAGGCTAACAGACTAGTACCCACGTCCTTTCCATTGATATACTCATACTTTGTAAGCCTTTTTTCTCGAAACAACTTTTGACATATGTCTTAAATTTGTACAAACATCAGTCAACATTTTACACTCACCTTTCACCTTAAAAAAAGGTTTGCATCATTATTTTCTAGGAAGCGGACACGTCAAGTGCCGTGGTCGACTGGAAAACTAGCCGCAACGGATTGACATTCAGCAGGAAACCTTACGCAGATCCTCAGCTGGTGACTTCGACTTCCAATGGTGAACATTTTAATTACTTACTAAACTAGTAAACGCCTGCTATCCCCGTTTTTTTTTCACACTTCCCGCTGATTCTTAGCTTCTATGGGCCGCAGCGTATGTTATATAGCCTAAAGACTACCTCGATAAGTGGGCTATCCAATACAAAAATAATTGTTCAATTCGGACCAGTAGTTTTTTAAATTAGCACGTTAAAACCAACAACCTCTTCAGCTTTATAATATTAGTGTAGATTTAAATGGCCTCCGTAGCCGAAAGGCGAGCGTGCCTGACTTTGGTGTCGCGCCATCTCTGAGGTCCCGGGTTCGATCCCCGGTCGGGTCAATATCGGCCGCACCCGTTTCTCGATATCTACTTTTTCCTCTACCTAAAGGTTGTCTGGAAGAGATTGCTTTCTAGCAATAAGACCGCCTAAATTGTACTTAATTATGTCTGTAAAGCCAATTTCTGTAAATTTTTCTGTGCAATAAAGTGTATCTATCTATCTATCTATCTATCGGAAACGAACTTTCCTCTAATGTGTCGTTGTTTCTGATTTCTATAACACAAGTTATTTAGGCTACTTGCAATGTATGTGATATTGTCCAATATTTACTTATTTATTTAATGAGTTTTAATGTAGATTTACGTAGAAAATACTCTGTAAAGTAGACGGTATCCAGTCACCTTGTTCGCGTGGCTAACTACCTTGGATTTATGTCTTGAAGCGACCTTAAACTGTATCATTGGCTACCACGGAATTATTGGAAATCTATAAGAACACGGACGCTCGCATTCTATCATAATGTTATACAAATTCTCTTTCGATATTGGCATAGATAGATATAGTAAAAGAAGCTTAGTTGCCACCAACACCAACTGATAGTCATAAACAGTATTAACAGTAGACAAAATCCGGTGAAAGTCATAAACTTAAACCAATTTTTTCATATTTACTGAGAAAGTAGCACCTGTGCACATTGGTAATTTATTGACCTTTTGTTCCCAAAAAAATATTTATATACTATGCTTGTCTCATAGTTGAGAAATGACGCTTCTCCCGAAGACGAAGCAAAGTATTTTTTTTTACTATCGTAAGTCCATGAAAATCAGACATAATAAAATATAAATTGTGTTGTAAGTGGCTTTTAAAAAAAAATACATTCGGCCTTACGAGGATATCCGAATATATATCAGACAGCATAAAGTACATGTACCTTTTGTTTCCAAAGATCGCACGAAGAGCTCTGGAGCGTGTAAAGTGGACAAGGCGGACCCCCGGTCCCGCTACCACTACGTGAAATACGTCAAGAGGCATGGCCGGACCGTCAAACTTTGGGAGTGCGGGATTTGTAAGTATTCTCATTTTCTATTTAGTATTTCTCATCAAGGCAGCTCCATGCCCACTGCTGTTCTGCGTTGAAACGGACTTTTTTTATATTGCACTTTGAGGTTGGCCTCATCCCACCTGATGTTAAGGGGTAATAAGGTCCGAGCTTTTAAGGGCGACAAGTACAGCATAATAAAGCTGTTACTGGACTTGTCACCACTACCTTGAAGGCGTGACCCCTGCTACTAATGTAGCACACCCCAGGAGCTCTGGAAACCTTACACGCAGGAACACAACACCGAAGTGATTGTTATTTGGCTGCGGCTGCTGTCTTCTGTAAGGTAGAGGTATTTGACCAGTCGGGTTGCTCCAGTTCAAGTGATAAATTGCTATGCCCTACCTTTTTTCCTGGACTCTCCGTTTTAAATGAGTAGGACACCTTTCAATTGTAGTTTCCAGGCTTTTGACACGACGGCTAACTTGGCAACTTTGTGCGAGTTAAACATTGTGTTGTTCGATTGAGTAAACAATATCAAGCGATAATGGGTAAGACTAGGCCTCCTCCAGGCCAAGTAGGTACCTATACATAGACGCATGACCACACTGTCAACAATTGTGAGTATGGTTACCCATCCCATCTCGCTGTTTAAGGTATGTATCTGGCTAGCGAAACAACGACAAACTTTGGCTTTCCACAATATTTTGAGATGCCATGTCCTAGTCATCATTGTTTAACAATAGCTTTTCACATTGGGTGACTTTACGTTGATAGATACAAACAACCCTTTTATTGTATCCTTTTTTTTCCAGTTAATATTTGAAAAAAAAAATTAAACATGTCCTACATTGTCATCGATGTTTGTTTCACTAAAATATAATGGAAACCTCATCACGGTGTCAGAGAAGCGATGATCAGTTGGGTACAAGTAGTGTAAAATTTGAAATTTATACAAGCCTTTGGGGAGGCTTATGTTTAGCAGGTTTAGCAGTGAACGTTCTTCGGCCAATTTCATAATATACTTTAGATTTATAAGTATTTTTATCCACAGGTAGCAGAGAATTCCAACACCAATACACTCTGATGAGACATCTGCCCACGCACACGGATGAGCGGAACTTCCACTGTGACGCTTGTGGGAAAAGCTTCAGACAACTGTCCACCCTGAGTCAACATCGCGCCATACACTCCGCTGAGAGACCCTATGCTTGTGAGGTAACAATCTTAACATTGTGCAATAATAAACCGCCAATATACACATCACCTCATTGTCCTTTTTGATTGTCCAAGATTTTTTCCTTTGCCCTCCAATAAATTTTCCCATTGTGATGGAAAAGGCTAGAGCCGCAGTCCATTCTTTAAAGCAACCATCGCGCCAAACACTGCTGAGAAACCTTATGCTTTCGATGTGATAGAGCATAAGCACGATTTGACGACCCGGAAATCGATCCCTGACTCCTGAAATCTTAGCTCGGTACTTGAATACTTACTTCACCATCGAGGAGTCCAAAGAGTCGCTTACTTAAAGTGATTTTAAAACAATTGATGCAATTTTCCGTATCAATGCTGTTTTACCATCTACTAAAAATGCAACCCTTCCTGATGTAGGTGTGTCACAAAACATTCAACCGTGTGTCCACGCTTATCTCCCACCGCAAGACCCACTCGGATGAGAAGCCTTACAAATGCCACTTTTGTCCCAAAGGATTCCATCAGAAAGGTTACTCTAAGTGTCACATTATTTTACATATGTTATTTCTTATTCGTTTTCATGCTACTTTTCTTCAGTTATTAACTCCAATGAAGTATTTAATTGGTTTATATATTACTGAAATCGTAGCTACGAGTATTTTTCTGTATTGCCATCATTAGTCATTAGTTTGCACATTAGAACACTTCAATAAGATATTCGTATAGGTTCGCAAGTTGCTAGTCGGTAAGTGAGCATAGGTACTATTTTCCAATATTTTTCTTAGTGTTAGAGATTTGGAAATAATTAGCCATCAAACGAAAAACTTACACCTAGTTTCATCATCAGTTTTAAGTTGTATGAATATTCTTTGGTCTTATTTTAAACCAGGGCATTAAATTTAGTTTTAGTCTTAGCATTCATTACACTATTTATTACAACTCATGTGTCCAAATGTTTTGCGTAATCCGTAATTTCTTTAATTATTTGAAGGTAATCTCCGGAACCACCTATTTACCCACACGAATGAGCGCCCGTACCGCTGCAACATCTGTTTGAAAGGTTTCAACCAGCAGTCCAATCTCGTGTGCCATAAAAACAAGGTACTTTTTCATATTCACAATGCCATGTGGGCAATTTATATTTACTTTAAATACTAAAGTTTTATAGGACAGCTGTTAAAGCTGTTCACTTAATAAATTGTAAACTCAGCATTTGGCTAACTTAAACTCATTGGCTGGTTAAGGGGAAGCGTCATTACGACGAGGTCTTTCCCTACTTTTGACAGAGCCTAAATCAACTGTCTTCTTAAAAAGTGCATTTCATAAGTCTAAATACATTCATATTTACTAAGATAAGAATGTTATCATCATTGTCTTGCTTTACACTGCCTATTTCGTGCATCGATTAAGTTGATTTTTAAATACATGTACCTCAATTTTAATCTTAATTAAAAAATCCCTGTTGTCTTTGATCAGGCACACCCCGATGACGGCTGTTCCCCTATTCCCTCACATGGAGCAAGAAACAATCCTCGTCTAGGTCATGCTGTGATCGATGCCCAGCCGGAGTCAACTAGGTAAGTAGAACTGTAATGTATTCACAAACATCAAGAACGTTTATGCTATGAATATTATTTGACACTGTCTAATCGTATAGGTAGATAATGCATATGTATGAGGTATGTATAAGAAACTCAAAATCGGAGGATCTATTGAATATTGGCTAAAAGAAAAATTAAGTAGCTTAAAGTTAACACTGCGTAGCACTATACATCAAATCCGCAGTACAAATAAATGTTTTGCTTAGTTAAACAGAAATCATGCCCAGTTTATTTTCAGGCCACCTTCTGATCACTGTGAAGTCAGTTCTTCTGTAGGCCCATACTTGCCATCCGTGGATTTACCATCTTCTGTCTGGACGAAGCCATGGGACTTTTGCATCCCCAAGCCTTGCCCCGAAGTGGGTGTCTCTAGTACCCCAGACACTCCGTGGGGCGCTATGGGAAGCGGAGTCATCGTGGACCCTATTAAGACGTACCACATGGGCATTGCTTTGGCAACGAGGCAGACTCCATTTGCACTGCTAAAGCCTAACAATTCTACCCCGGTGTTGGTGAAGGTGATAGACACAAAGCTGCCGGGAGGTAAACAGGTTGGTTGAGCAATTACAATACAATTTTTAACTAAGGTTATTGAAATTGAACATCATTTTATTATAGGTTTGCAAACAAACTCCTTAGTAAATATATGTTTTATTGCAGATGTTAGTCCCAGCCACAGCTGAAGATCTTAAAGTAGGTGGCAAGATTGTGGTCAAGAATGATGAAAATGATTCCACTCAGGTAAATTTTCTTTATTACGTTTAGTACTTTTGATATAATAGAGAAATAAAAAATGAGGGTCACGCACTTACTTTGAAATGGAGAAGAAATCATAAAAATCGGCTCTATAGATTGCAAATTTCTATTATAAAAAAATATCGCCAGGATACAATTGAAGTTAGAGGCTCTGAACTGGGTGGAGCTGTCCAGATAAGAGTTCCAGTAGTAGCGGTGGTGGTGCCCAAGATAAAAGCAGGCGGGAGGCTGCACCTGTCTGTAGAGGAACCACACCACGCCTACCACACCGCCTTGTCTGCTGATGGTCAGTGTGATAATTACTTTGCTTTACCTTTCTATATTTGAGTATAAACCCAGTAAGCCGTTGAATTCATTATCTAAAAGGGGCTGGTTGGATGAGAGAAGGCTGGAATATAACAATATGGAGTGAATAAAAGGTGGCCAGTCATTCAGCAGAGAATGGACTAAGGTTGTTGATTGATTGCTTGATTTAAGTCTTGTTCTTCTTTATATTTCCCTTACTTCTAAAGATTGCTCTCATACTTGTCTACCAGCCGCCTCCATCGATTGCGACAAGTGATGTAGTGGTTGTTGAGAGGTCTCTCAATTTGATATGACACTCGTTTGTACCCAAAGTTTCATCCTTCACACGAAGACGAAATCTCTCACGTTTCAGGTAACCTATTGCAGTACTGATTTCGGTTTTGTTCTAATGGACGTGTTACACAACTAATATATCTTTATTTTTCAGTCGGAGAAGTGAAAGTAGAACCTTGCGAGCCTCCTGAAAGAAATCACTGCCACAACGACTTTGATGACCCCGGCATTAGACATGGTCAGTTTGAAAAGTTTATAGAGCTATTGAAATTGCCACATAACTGTCACTGCGTATTTACCATTCGATTACAGTTTGTTATAAAGTTGAGTAGAGTTTTTGGGCTATAGGTACTTGCCAAATTTTTTTGTACTTTTTGAAGTTGCTGTGTTTGTAGTGCGATAGCAATAAGTCAAGTAATCGTCGTGCGCGCACACTCTCGAGCGGCGGGTGTAGCGTATCCTCGCTATTGATTACGTCTGAAAAAAAAATGTCGTGTACTGTGAAATGTAACAATTGCAATATAGTGATCGATGAATTGTTATCTTATATACAAAATAAGGTATCAATTGCGGATGAAGAGAGCCTAGTGAGAATTTGTGTTTCGTCTTTTACGAAAGAGCAAATAGAAAAATCAAGCAAATTGTTGTTTGAGTCTGTGTCATCTGATTTACGAAGAACTAATCGAAAAGGGAAGGGAAAAGAACATCGTGCATTGCTCGACATCATCAGTTTTTTCAAGGCATCTAACCCTGAAGTGTTACCGGTTTTTGTGGCCCGGGACTTGCATAAGCTACCCCCTTTAACTTTCGATCATCTTGATGTCTCCAAACTGTTAAAAGATCTGGTGTTAATACAGGAGGAAGTTAATGTTATCAAATCTACATACGTGACCACGGAGCAGCTAAATAAAATCAAGGATGACTGCCTTAGGTCCAGGAATGTGGCATCAGCATCGCCCCCATTTTCGGCCGTAAAAGTTAATATGAGAAGAGGCGCATACCGGGAGAGTGGACCTATGGGTCTGTGGCAAATGGATGAGTCGCTACTCACTGGTGATCAAGAAGAGAAATCCAGAATAGAAGACGATGAAAATAACCTGCGTTATAGAAGTATCATTGACAATAATCAGCTAGAGGGTAGTATTGGGATCAGTGGACCCGATATTCAATCATCGGGCGGTGGGTGTAAAGAACAAACGATCTACGACGGCAATCAACGACCAGCTGAGCGCGATGAATCATCAGTTCTTATGCCCGTTATTGCTAGTACTGCAGCGAACGAGGTGAGCGGACATGAAAGTAGTGAGCGTGTATTTGAAAATGAATCGTATGCGCAGGTCTTAAAGCTGGAAGGAGAATGGACTGTAGTTCCAAAGAAAGGACGCCGAACTAAAAATGTTTTTGAAGGCAAAACGGGCACGGTTACGGTAGCAACTCACGAAAAGTTTAGGGCGGCTGAGAGAAAAGTGCCTATGTTTATCACGAATGTGGACAAGAGCACGTTGGGTTCAGATATTATCGACTACATAAAGAGAAAAACGTCAGAAACCGTTAACCTGGAAAAGATATCGATAAAAAGGCAATGTGAATACAATGCTTTTAAGTTTTTCGTGCCACAGTGTAAAATACACTTATTTCTAGACGAAAGAATATGGCCTAAGGGCATTGTATTTCGACGTTTTGTTAATATTAAGAACAACCGTATTTTTGAAACCACCAAGGTGGATAATATTGCAAATAACAAACAACAATGAAAAACGACTTATACACATTCGTTACTTTTAACTGTAAGAACGTTAAACGATCTATAGAAGCTTTACGGGATCTTTGTAAGACAGCACACATTATAGCGCTCCAGGAAACATGGTTGTTACCGGATGAATTGCCGTTACTTAGCACCATAAGCGAGGATTTTTGCTGCACCGGTGAGTCGGCAGTGGACACGTCTACGGGTATGCTTCGAGGCAGACCTCACGGAGGAGTAGCACTATTGTGGAGGCGTAGCGTATTTCAAGATGTCAGTATTATCCAGTGTCATAACCCTCGAATGTGTGCCATAAAAGTAGTGATAAAAGACAAAGCTTTATTAGTGTTTAGTGTGTATATGCCAACGGATGCAATGGTAAACCTAACGGATTTCACAGATGTTCTTAGCGGGGTGAGTGCAGTTATAAGTAGCTGTAATATAGACTGTGCTTATATACTAGGAGATTTTAATGCTCACCCGGGTGAGTTATGACTTTTGTGCAGATCTAAAATGGCGCTGTATGGACATTGAATTATTAGGATTATTGTCAAACACGCACACTTTTATTAGTGAAGTGCATGGATCCAAGCGATGGCTCGACCATTGTGTAACTACCGAGGCGGCAGCTAAGTCTGTCCGGAGATCGTATGTGAAATATGATATGTTATGGTCCGATCATTTGCCTGTGGTTATAGAATGCAGTCTAGATGTCGTATTATCCAAAAAACCTACAAGACAAAATTTAAAAGATAATCGTGTTTTATGGGGAGATAGAAACCCTCATGAAATAGATATGTTTAAGAATGAATGTCACAGTATGTTAAGTTTAATTGATTTTCCGTATGAATTGAGCCATTGTTGCGATGATATGTGTAGTGATCCAAAACATAAATATGTTATTGATAAATTATATGATGACATTGTAAACTCTTTAAGTAAATCAGCCATTTTAGGTCGTGAAAGGAGAAAACTTACAAAGAAGGTAGTAATTGGCTGGAATAAACATGTCGCCAAATTCCGCGGTGAGGCCCGACAGAAGTTTCAACTTTGGTTGTGGCATGGTAAACCGACCTCGGGGACTGTGTATAACAACATGTGTGTTGCGAGGCGGCGTTTCAAGTCGCGACTTAAATGGTGTCAGAATCATGAAGCACAAATAAAAATGGATAGGTTAGCTTTACATCATGTTAAAAATGATTTTCGATCTTTTTGGAAGCATACTAATAGACTGCAATGTAAGCCTGGCCTTCCCGTGAGCGTTGGAGCGAAAACTGAGCCTGTAGAAATAGCTAATATGTTTAAAGATCATTTTTTCGTTAAATCCACCTTGGGACCCTCCCGTTATGTGCCTGATGCTGGGTCGGTCATGAAAAGGAAATTCCATATCTCTATCAAAGACATTACTCACACGATAAAATCCATGTCTAAGGGGAAATCTCCTGGCCATGATGGACTCAGTATTGAACACCTAAAATATGCGGGGCCGCATTTGCCTAGAGTTTTGTTTATGTTGTATAACTTTTGTTTAGGTCATGGCCACCTGCCGGACAAGATGCTACAGACTGTTGTTGTACCTATAGTCAAAAACAGGACGGGGGATCTCTCTGATAAGACCAACTATAGGCCTATCTCATTAGCTACTGTAATATCTAAAGTGTTTGATAGCGTGCTTGACGCACAGCTGAACAGGTATGTCAAACATCATGACAACCAATTTGGGTTTAGACATGGCCTGTCTACTGAGCTGGCTGTCCTATGTGTGAAACATGCTGTTTCTTACTACATCGAGCGTGAGACACAGGTAACTGCTTGCTTTCTCGATCTCTCTAAGGCGTTTGACCTGGTTTCCTACGACGTGCTATGGCAAAAGCTTGAAAAGACTCAATTGCCAGTAGAGGTTTTAAATATATTTAAATACTGGTACAGGAACCAGGTAAACAATGTTTGCTGGGACGGAGCTATGTCAAAACCGTACAGGTTGGAGTGCGGGGTGAGGCAGGGAGGGGCCAGCTCAACAACGCTTTTCAACCTGTACGTGTATGAGCTTATAGAGGAGCTCAGCAGCACTAGGGCTGGGTGTTATATTGACGGCGTTAGTGTCAACAATATTAGTTACGCGGACGATATGGTGTTGCTGAGTGCATCTGTATATGGTCTGAGAAGGCTTGTAGCGATTTGTGAGGCTTACGCTAAGTCCCATGGACTAACGTATAACGTACTGAAGAGCCAGGTGATGATCTTTGGGAAGGGGCGTAAGAGGTTTGAACGAGTTCCAAGCGTGTTTTTAAATGGTTGCCCGTTGCAACGTGTAAACAAGTTTAAATACTTAGGCCACTTGTTAACTCCTGACCTTAAGGATAGTGAAGATGTTGAAAGGGAACGTAGAGCGCTGTCGGTAAGGGCAAACATGCTGGCTCGCAGGTTCTCACGTTGCACAAAGAATGTTAAGATTACTCTCTTCAGAGCTTACTGCACCAACTTTTACACGTGTAGCCTGTGGGCCAACTGCCCCCGTGGATCGTATAGCGCCCTCCGGGTCCAGTTTAACAACGCATTTAGGGTGCTGATGGGGCTGCCCAGGTACTGCAGTGCATCGGGGATGTTTGCAGAAGCAAGGGTAGACTGCTTCTTCGCGACCATGCGGAAGCGATGCGCCTCCCTGGTGCGTCGTGTGCGGGGCAGCCCCAACAGCATCCTAGCTATGATAGCGAGCAGGCTTGACTGTCGCTATATGAGGTACTGTAGCACTACTTCTGCTGGAGTTGTGCATTAATCATTATGTTTTATAAATGTATGTACTAACATAGGTTAAGTCTTTTATAACTAACTTAAATGAGTCTTGTTACTTGAAAATAAATAAATAATAATAATAATAATAATAATAACAGCTCGGAAACAATACGGAAGCTTAACCTACACACGTGGTCTAGAAATAAAAAAAACATATAATAGATCTTATGTTAAGTGTACATAAAGGTTATAAAATACCAGTGTTTTTATATGGGGGCTGGTCCGATTCGGAAAGTTAATGTTTTGTCTCAGTCCAATCCTGTAAGTCAAGAAAGAGATAAAACATAGTTACCGTATTAGATACATTTTTCAACGCTAACTGAATAGGTAGGCTGGTTTGGTTCAACTTTTACTATGTTTTTACAAGGTTCCCGAATGTCTTCAACTTGCGCGCTGCCCCCGCCAGCGCCCTCCCCTCCAGCAGACCTCATCTCTATGGACCTCTTCGAGCCAATGGAATTCATTCCCATGGGTGAGTTTGAATTCTTCAAGGCACTTAACCATATCATATATTTATCCTGTCCTATAATAAAAACTTCATAATTTAGATTTAGAGATGCATTTTGTCTCCGCTGCATACTGTGAAAAAAAACTTTGTCTTCAATCCAAAGTTCTGTTTGTCCATCAGTTAGATACCAAAATATTAAGATTAATATTATTATTAGTTTTTTTCTTTCAACATGTAAACAAAAATATACTAAGAATGTACTGACATTGTGTTAAAATTTGCCACGACGTCCCTTTTTCGTCTTTACAGCTTAGGGTCTACTCCCAAAAACGAAACGAACAGACAAAAGGTTTTAGTTTTTGAAGATTAATCAAAAGTTCGGGAGTTAAATCGTGTTTTTTTTATTTCCAAAAAGTATGTTTATGAGAACGCGTAATTCACAATCGAAGGCAATTGGCTACTTGACAGTGTTAACAATAAAATATGAAAAGTGTTAGATACGTTCGCTTATTAGTTAAGTAATAATTTTACATTTTTATTTTTTAATTAAAAGCATAGTTAGTATTTTATTTTTGCAAAATAAATTTTACTTTTTTTATCTGTGGAACAAAAGAACCGAATCGGAAACCACCATTGCAATTCGGAAATGACAGCTGTCGGCGAAAATTAAATATTTTAATGTGGCGAAACAATGATTATTTTACCGATTAAATTGAATTATTGTGTCTCTAATCGTATTAAGAATTTATTGAAACATTTTCCGTTTATCTAAATTAAGTCGTTCCTATGCGTATCGGTTCGTTTTCTAGGACGTTGACGTCATAATTGCAACAGGGACAAGACTTGGCGTTTTCGCGCGATTTTTAAATGTGTTACACAAAATGTTATTTTTCTCTGGTTATTTACATTTTTTCCAGATAAATCGAATTGCTTGGGATATAAAATGAACGGGCGCACATTTTACATTACTTTTTCAAAAACTGTCAAGTAGCCAATTGGTTGCCACTATGAGAATTAAAAATTGCTATCAATAAGTAAAAACCTGTGTTTCGTAAGTTAGAAATATGTAGCACACTTTTCTCGACTCGAGATTCGAACCCAGACCCCGATATAAACCATTACTGAAACGAATAGTCCACAGTACACTGTAAATGCACTCACAGCGAACTTGCACCTTCTTTGCTTGGCATTAGAATGTCACTAGTTCCGCTACTCGCCGCTGAGGCGCGCTTCTAAAAGTTCCATTCTAAATAGATGATCAATAGATGGCGTTAGGAGTATTGAAATTGTTATCTAGTCTCGCGGTAATTAAAATCTAAAATAAATATACATTTCAATAGGGTTTTTTCAACCATATCCTACTTTTTTGATAACGCAAACAAATGAAGCATTTCGTGTTTTGAAATTTAGTTTTTCTTTTTTCATTTTTAAAATATATGTAAGTACTGTTTTTACATACCTACCCAAAATATTATTTTAGGTCCACAAATAACAGCTGTTGACAACATCGACCAACCACCACCTTCAGATGACTCCGATATCTTCATTGGAGAATTTGAAGTAAGTCTTCTTAATATTTGTTCGTCGTAACTTTAAGTACAGTGAACACAAAATCAGGGTAAACACTTTCAGTTCTATTTAAGTTCTTATGTCCGCGTTATGAGGACGATACCAACCGATAAGTCCGAAGTGATGTGCTTTAGACCATCACTTTGGTCTCTTTTTATGAACGTTCAGATCTTTAAAGCTGCGTAATGGATTTTGATGCGTTGTCTTTAATAGACAGCGTTTCGAAATAACGTTTATTTGAAGAATAAATACATATCTTAATAAAGAAAACCTGAAAATTAATTCGAATGTAGGTAGGTACATTCATCCGTGTGAAACTAGAGCAACGCGCATTATAAACCATTTGGCTGGTACCTAAATAAAAGAAAGAACTACTCTACATAAATCAAGTAGTACCATAAACAAAATCGATAATAACCTCAAAAGTTTAAAGTAGTGATAGTTTTGTATGGCAATACCAGTAGGTCCGCTAATCACCGCTGTTGCCACTACAATTTTACTTAAAACTACTCAATTGCCATTTTTGGTTTTGCTAAAGTTACTGTAGTCACGTTACAGTCATAATACGAAAAAATATTATATACCTATGGTTTTACTTTCTCTTTTGAATCAAAGTCGAGCTGTTTGCTTCTAGCAATGTAATGGTCTTTATCACGTCTTTTGAAAAATATGTTTTTTACAATCACATACAAGATTTACAAAATTCTTTCGTCTTTGTTTCAGGAAAGCATCCCTCTGTCAGATTCGGATTGAACTACAAATTATGTTCTACATATTTGTTTTTATTTTTTTTATTTTATTATTAGTATTTGGTACGGAAACCGCAGAAGAATGAAGTCATCGATTTGTGTTAGACATAAGCGAAAATGAGTTTAGTTTTATTATTACAATTATACATTTTAACAGCTTTATTCTGTTTTATTTTGCTATCAAATATAAAAAAATCTCTTATTAAGTTCTATAGTTTAATATCCTCTTAGTGCTATTTCGTACCATATTATATATAAGCAATCAAAAAATAATAATTTGGGGGGTGTAAATATATGTTTATTTTCTTTTTCCCTCTCTGTTCTTCTCGCCATTTTTCTGCTTCTTTCTTCCGTTGTTTTTTGATTGCGACACTCTGCTTAAGGTTCCGCCAGAATACCAGCGCTGCTGCAGCATTGGATCCAATGTTGTAGCAGCTCATGCTGATGGGACCTTGTTGACCTCAATATGTTCTTCCTTTTTTTTGTTTGTTAATTTTACTGTTTATCTTTTGTTCGTGTTACTTTATTGTGTATGCACCGTGTATTGATTGTGTGTGCTAATAAAATAATTTCTGATTCTGATTCTGATATTGCCCTCAGAACGAACAAATACGGCAATCTAAAAGTAGTATTACATAGTAACAATTGTTGTATTGCTATTTCAGTAGTAACGCTACTATGGATTGAGTAACCCAAGAGGGATTCTTTTTTAATTTTCAACAAAAAACAAAACTCACATTTAAAAAAAAAGTCATAACCGAAATAAAAAAAAATTGTCACTCCCAGTAAACGAGCATTGCGCAACATGTGAATCACTCAATTCAGACATTAAGCAATTTATTAAAGATAATGGTCCAATAAAAAACTATGGCTGAACTTAACACTGGGAGCATTCTCTTATCAGTCTACTCTTGGGCCGTGCAAAGAGTTTATGGCGCTGCTACATTTGGACGTAGTTTTGTAAAAAGGATCAAACCAAAATGGTTGATCATTCATTGGTAAAGTTATCAATAAAAATTTAAGGATTAAACGAGTGGATTGAATCTTTTATTTGTGTCCAATTTTATTAATGCCATGTTTGTACTACGTATCAATATTTCATTACCTTATTTAATTAGGTACTGAGGGTACAGTATAAAACGATTTCCTTGCTCGTCATCCAAAAATAACGAAACCTGAAATGTTGACATCAGAACATCACTGGGGTTTACGGTCGACATAAAATAATAAAAAGAAGATATGATGATATGATTCAAGGAAACTGACTCCCAAATAGTGATAGTTGTCTAAAAAGGGCAATTTCCTGACGCCCGTAAACAGAGGGCATTATGACGCGCGATGACGTCGGTATTATATCGCAGCAATATCGTCTCGGTATCGTATTGTTGTCGACACGTGGGCGGAAATTGGCCCTTTCGCGACGCAACTTGGGGTGGAACGCCTTATGTTTTGTTCTATACCCTGTTCATAGATGGCGGTAGTAGGTAGTTAATGTTTTATAGTTTTTAAATTAGCAAATACTAGAATATTTTTTTAAGTTATATAAACTGTAATATTATAATTACGTATCGAGGAACAATCCTCATTCGTTTAAGTGTGCTTAAATTTTTAAATATACTAGGTACCTTAAATACATTTATACATCTATGTATAAGACTAAACAGTTAACAGTTAGCTTAACTTTTAAGATAAAATAAAAAAGATAAATTACACAAAAAGTCGGCATTGTTATAAACCCAGAATAGTGAGGATAGTTTTTAGTTCTTTAGGAACATTAATTTATTGCATAGATGCATATTAAAGAGACATCACAATATCGGATATAGTTGCCAAGGTTTTAAATGTTACCCTAACCTTACGAGCATAGTGTTATCAATGTGGGAAACCAAGTATTAAATTACTGAATCAAACTAAACTATCATGCTGCTTGTGTTATGGACATGGCTCAACCTCAATATATTTTTCAACTTATCAACAAGTTTTTGCAGACGGATTACAATTTATCCCATTGTAAATTGTCAATACTAACTTCCATTCACAGTGACCACATTAAGACCAGTCAATTTCCGCCTAATGACAGCTCAGGCTCAATAACCACAGGCTCACACAAAAAAATCGCATAAAATTTAACACGAAGAATGCTCCAATAAAACGCGAATTACGCTCGTCGAGTTTTTTGCCAAAGACCCACGCGTGGCCGGCACGCGACCCCAAATATTAAAACTGGTGTTAGAACTGACACGAGGCTTTCCCACCAATAAATAGAGAAATTGTACTTGGCAGCCCTATTTGGGGGTTGTTCGAACTGCAAACTATTTTCGACATTAAATACTTCGTGGTGAGTATTGTTTTTCATAGCCCTATGACCGAATGTACAGCGCAATCTTTATTTGAATTTTTACTTTATTTCTTGAGAGGTAAAGTTGAGGTTTGGTTGTTTTTATGGGTGGTATGAAATAGGGTTGTCGTCAATGGTCTTATACGCCCCCGACGGTTATCGCGCGGCGCGTCGGCACGTGGCGCGTTTTTTTATCGTGCTTTATTCGTGCGAATGCAGAAGTGGCGTCTGGTGTGGAATGGGCGCACAATGGTCTAGCCACTACGCGGGCAAAATGTATGGATTTTTTGTGAGGCCTTGTTAACAGGGATTTATTTTTTTAACCATTTAAAATTAAAGAAGAAAATTAATTGCATGTTAATTATTTTTCTTAAACAGAGACATTCAAAGTAACAAGTATAGTTTATTTTAATAAGGATCCATCATACACTTATTTTAATAATTTTTTAACTCAAAAAAGTAATTCATTTCAATGTTTTATATTAATAAATTATTGTCATACAGTTTTAAGAGTCTATTGAATAACTGTTTAAAAGAATTAAATTTATTTTGAAACCTGTGGTACGCAACTAATAATATCTATGCAAAACTGAATAATTTCCTATTTACCTTCAAAGTACCTTTCTAAAAATAGTTGGATAAACAAAATTTCAAAATAACAAACAAACAAATATTCGTACAACTGAATCACAAACAATCAGTCTCATAAAATATCATTAAAAACAAACAGTCGTGGGCCTCACAAATCCCACTCTCGGCACCCCAAATATCATTTCATATTTTGATTATGATATCAATGTCACCCATTCCGATCTTTTTTATATCTTTTGTCCCTTAATACACACATTAACCCATTTGCAGGCACGTGCCGAGACAATATAATATTTCATACATATAATAAAACTATTGTGCTCGTTATAAATGTTAGTTTTTTAATGTGAGAAAATGGGCCGCTCGCGAGGGTGGGCCGGATGTCAATTTATTTTATTAATTATATTAACTTTGGTCAGGTTATTGAATTACAGAACATCGTTTTTGTAGGTGATTTAAATTATGGTGGGCTAATTTAATAGGCTGTGTTTGATCGTGTTTAATTTTGTTTTATGTGGAAATTTAATAGTCTCCATCAATGAGCGCTGTCACAATATTTTATTTATATTTATTTATGGGTAAGTATTTGCTACAATTTTATTTGATGTACGCTGCACTCCACCAGACACACAGCACGTAAGGTCCCGGGTTTGGTTCTCGGCGCGATACCTTTTATGAGTTTTAGCAATTGCACATAACGCGATGTGTTAGGTTGACGCCCCCAATTAGTTTCCGTCATCTGGCATAATTACTACAAAGAAAAACGTTATATACCGTAATCAGACAGTTACATTCGATTTCACGGAGTATTTATTAAAGAAACTATTCCGTAACATCATTTGCCGATTGCCTGACATTTTTTTTTAATTATGATAAATTTCCTTCATCGTTCTAGTGTTTCATGCTGAGTAATCTGTCAGTAGCTTGTCAAAATCACAGCGGAGTGTTGTAAAGCGCAATCTCAGAGCAGTGCGCCTAACGACGCCGCTGTCAGACGCACGGCGCACGCGCCGGTCGCGCGGCCGGGATTATCCCGATTGGTCACAATCGACGCGCGCACGTCTCTATACACGATCGGGTCCTACTCGCCGCTTAATGAGCTATGACATTGCTTTTATTTTGTGTCCTGGGTTATTGGGATTTAGACCTTTTGAACATTTTTGGATAGGTAATCAGATTTCTTGTTTTTATTATCTTTTCATCTAATTGCTTGATTTTTCATACCAGTTTTAAAACTTATTTTTTTTTTTGCTAATTTAATAATTTTAATCTTGAGAAGTGGCTCCTCATTTAGGCAGTGCAAAATAAAAAAGAAATTTCGATCTGTGTGACTAGATAATAAATATCTAATAAATAAATATTGGACAACATCACATACATTGCTCTGATTCTGTGGTAAGTAGCTAAAGCACTTGTGTTACAGAAATCAGAAACAACGACGGTACCACAACACCCAGACCCGAGACAATACAGAAAAGTTCGTTTCCCATATTGATCCGACCGGGGATCGAACCCGGAACCTCTGAGATGGCGCGACGCCAAAGTCCGGCACGCTCGCCACGGAGGTCGTCTACTAGATATTAATAAAACTTTCTAATTTATTTTATTAGTAGTAGTAAAATACAATACATTTCAGTATGAACGCAAGTTTTCTTTTAACCAAATTATGAACGCAATAAAATTGCCAAACAAAGTTATTAATTATGGGAATGTTCTTAATCTATACTTAACTATATTTTAATGCTGAAGATTTTGTTTGTTTGAACGCTCTGATCTCAGAAGCTACTACTTACTTCAAGTTGAAAATTCATTTTGTGTTGAATAGTCCATTTATAGAGGAAAGTTTTCTTTAGGCTATTTAACATTTCAGTACAGTCGCGCTCTATCACCGCGGCCGGCTGATGGTGTGAGGGCACCACAGCTGGCATTACATTCATGGTCTCCACTGCGAGGCGGGGATGGTCTAGTAGATCGGCCATCCACGCTTGTCCCCTAAATCATCAGGGGGAGATGAAGGGGCTGCTTAATAAGCGGCCATTCCGCCGGTGATGCTGTGGTAGGTGTTCTGTTCCCATGGCATCACCATCAAGGCGATGAGGTCCACCGGGGGGTTTTAGTGGGTATTCCTGCCCCCGTAAGGGCAGGGAGTCCCACACACGCCGTCACCTCCCTCGGGTGACGGTACGGTGCGTCAAAGCATTTCCCTCCGAAAAAAAAAAAAAAAGACTATTTAACATTTGCTAAGACCAAAAGGAGCGAAGATCGACAGAAAATGAAGAAAAACGGGGGTAGTAAGCGTGAGACGACGCGACGGGCCGTTAGTGAGTGATATAGCAAAAAAACTGTTACATACAGTCGGTAAAGTCTTACCTAAATAAAAAGTTGTACGTATGTTTTACTTACTCATAATCTACCTTCTTCTAGCATGTTTTTATTCGGCATATTAAACGCTATGTGAAACAAAATGACACGTGTGCAACTGTGCATCAAAGTAACCTGAAAAAAAAGTATAACCATTCGTTAACGTTAATAACACAATAGTAGATAAATACTACATTCGCTCTTCAAGAACAGCTGGTTCTGAGTTAAATTCTAAAGGCACAATTTAAAAGCATATCTATTTTAGACGGCTAAAGAAATCGTTATGAATGCATCCATAACTCGACAGGACCGAATTCAATCTGGACTCCCGACCGCACCGCAATTGCATTACCAAAAATGCACTGTGCTCCCATTGAAATATAATGAATTTATATAGGAATTTGGTGGTTTACAAGCGGGGAGTGGAAATAGAGAAACTGGAATTGTTCATGTTCGAATATTGCGTTGTGAGTTTTTTCAACGCAGACACGATTTTTTTACTATAAACCGTCGTAAATCTTAATAGTCATAATTAATACCAAAACGTTATACAACGTATAGGTAAATAAACTTTGTTTTAGTATTTAAATAAATCTTTTAATGTTTTAATGTGTCGAAAATTATGAAGTCTTCATAATTTTATTAGGAAGGGATGTGTGTACATTTAAAACTAAACTAGAATAAGTAAATATTGCTTGTTACAATGTAGTATTAACTTAATTTAACTTAACGGATATATGTTTATCCAAAATAGCTTTAAATCTACGATTCTAAGATTCATAAATTTTGTAAGTTTCTGAGTTTGTTTGTTGTACGTAATCTCGAGTACAAGTGCACCGATTTTTTCATTTAGAAGAAACTAGCATTGTTTTTAATGAGGCATTTACATATATAGTGTATTTTTTTAATATTTGAATAAAAGCACCTGTCGAAATCAAGTTCAAGTTTAAGAGAGGCAGGGCAAAGCGATCGCTCGAACTGGAGCAGCCCGACTGGTGAAATACCTCCACCTTACAGACCTTACAGAAGACCGCAGCCAAATAACAATCTCTCCGGTGTTGTTGTGTTCCTGCGTGTGAGTCAGGTTTCCAGAGCTCTTGGGGGGTGCTACATTAGTAGCAGAGGTCAAGCCTTCAAGCTAAGGGCGACAAGTCTAGTAACAGTTGTACTATGCTATACTTTTCGCCCTTAAGCTAGGAACTCATTACCACATAATATCAGGTGGGATGAGGTCAATCTTGGAGTGCATTATAAAAAAAAAAAGTTCGAATGCTAGTTTAAAGGGCTTCCACGCTCCTTCCACTTTGATCAACATCCGTGGCCCACGCACCCCAGCGGAGCGGGGTCCATCGCCCCCCCCAAAGACAATGTGGAACTAGCAGTTGTAATCAGGTTAGCGAACAATTTGCGTGCCTGTCCATGCGCGGGATATGCCGTCTGTTCTGCAATTGGTTTTTTGAGCTGTTTCGATTTGGTTTATAGTTTCGGAGCTTTGGCGGATGGGAAAACTTTTCGAAACAATGCAAACTGTTTGCAAAACGGTTAGAATTTGATTTGGATATTGGATTGAACTCCGTAACTTGGGATCTACTCTCATAAACGAAATATGTCGGATGTCGACAACGGATGGCAATTTTTAATCCTCATAGTCATAAAGAAATCACTTCGAATGCAAATTAAGCGTTTTCAAAAAACAAAATATTATTTATGCAAATCAAAAACCACGTCTTCATTCCCAAACTTTTGAAAAAACTTCAAAAACGAAACCTTTCGTTTGTTCGTTTCGTTTTTGAGAGTACCCCTCCTTGTTATGATTGAGGGCAAGACTCACTGTTTGAGCTGAAATCTTAGGTGGTGGCTTATTTGTGATGATACAAGATGGGCATTTTTAGGGTTCCGTAGTCAACTAGGAACCCTTTTAGTTCCGCCATGTCTGTCTGTCGGTCCATCCGAGGATAATCTCAGAAACCGTTTGCACTAGAAAGCTGAAATTTGGTACAAATATGTATATTAATCACGTCAACAAAGTGCAAAAATAAGAAATTAAAAAAATGTTTTTTTAGGGTAACGCGTATATTGGGAGTGATTTTTTTTAAATTTCAATCCCAACATGTGATATATCGTCGGATAGGTATTTAAATTTGAATAGGGGTTTACTAAGATCATTTTTTAATAATTTTTATATATGGGAAATAATCGCTCCAAAAGAAAATAAAATTGTGTGTCCCCCCCCCCTCTAACTTTTGAACCATAAGTTCAAAAAGTATGAAAAAAATCTAAAATATGGAACTGCATAAAGGCTTTCTAGGAGAATTATTTTGAACCTGATATGGGTTTAACAGTTTTTGAAATTTTTGAAAAATATTTTTTAACCTACCTGTGTCAAGTCAATGTTACACACAGATAGCCCATTTTTGTAACTTTAAGTGGGGATACTTAAGTATTGTGATGCACTGAAAACTACGGAACCCTACACTGAGCGTGGCCCGACACGCTTTTGGCCGGTATTAGATCCTTATGCAGAAAGGTCCACTTCAATAATGATAAACGTCCTTTGTTTTTTGTTCCGAGATATTTGGGTGTTAAATTTATAACGTTGTCCAAACTTCAGCCTTATTTCACTATTGCGACACTAAGCATTCTAGATGTGTAGTCAAATATCAGAAACGGTTTAATCTCAGTACTGGAAGCGATATTGCCTAGTTAGTAGACGAAATTACTAGCTGCATGTATTTTAATATTTTCGACATTCATCATTTAATTGTCTCTGACTTTGAAACGGACACTCGACCTTACGAAGTTCAGATGATAAAAATTATGTTTTTACGGAAAATTCTTATTATTTCGGTCTTTAAAAGGGGTACTGATTATGTTATAAGTATGACTTTTCTGACTAATACCAGTAACTATAAAAAGGTATGCAAAAATATTGCTTCATAGCCGAGAGGCGTGCGTGCATCTCTGAGGTCCTGGGTGCGATTCAATATGGAAAACGAACTTTTCTATATTGTCTGGGTGTTGTGATACCGTCATTGTTCCAATTTTTATTTATTTATACTTTTTACTTTTTTTCATCATCATCAGAAGACTGGTTAATGTCGTACCGCTTTTTTTTATCTTGCCTTTCTCATTAACTAATGCTGATTATCTTGTTATTTAAAAAAACCGCGGTTTCGCGTGCTTATCTAGCCATTGTGGAGCTATAACTCACATTGATTTCTTCATTTTTTATGTTGTCTATAAATAGTCCCACTGCTGGGCAAAGGCCTCCCCCATATACTTCCAGAGTTCTCTATCTGGAGCCAAATCTTGACAACCTCGAGAAAAACGATTTTTTTTATCGATTGAACTAGAAACTCCACCCACATGGGCAAAACGTAATGCATAGAGAAAAATTAATGCAATAAACAATAAAGCAAGTTAAACAGATACCCCGGGGCGGGGCAATCAGACCGACGGACAAACGAGATCAAAATAAAAATCTAATTAGACAATGTCAGTTATTGCTCAAAGCCCCCGCGAGGGTGCATGTTTTGAGCTCGTAAGCGACCGCGGTGGCGTATTGAGTGCATTTTATTGCATTATGACGTCAATTGCTAACTTATCATCGTGAGTTAGCGATTTTTTTCCAAGTCTTCTTACCTATTTTCTTCATAATTTTAATGTAAGGCAGATAGACACTTGATTGCACAAAATATTAACAGAAATTGATTTTGCAGACACATCACAGTTTAATTTGGGTGGCTTTATCACTAGAAAGATCTTTTTCCTTAAGGTAGAAAAATAGAGAAAAATGATAGGTACGACCATGCAAAAACATAAATAGATAATAAAATGAATGTAAAATTGTACATAATAAATGTAATTCTACTCATTTAGAAACAGGAGATCTTGTTTGAAAGGTTGCCTAGATGTTTGCTATCCTTTCACGCAAAGACTACTCGTACTGAATAGATTTGGAATATAAACAAATTAGAAACTAGAATAACATATAACGCCTTCATATTCCTTTTTACATTTAACAAAATCAACAATTATTTTTTACCCCGCAACAGTGTATACGAAGTAGTGGATAGTATATTGTAAGCTATCATTGTAAGTTGTATTTTTGTATTGGTATTAAAACAGATAAAATTGTTTATATTTTACTAAAATAAATTAAAAGCAAATAAATGTGGAAATGCATTGCTTTTCAACTAACTCATAAAATAAAAAGTTTCGTTTTAATTATGACAACATTTTGTCTAGCACCAAAAAACATTGCTCATCATTTCTAAATGGCATAACCTTTACAAATATACATGATGTATGAAACTTCATTTGTAGCTTTAAAATAACAAAACACAGTACAACAAAAACGTAATTAGAATCATGTCGAACATACAAGCGTGTTTTCTTTTTGAAGTCCCCGTAAAAACGTCAAAAAGCGTACCGGTACAAATTAAAATTCAGCAAGCAACGCTCGCAAGCTCTTCACGTATGACATTTCTTTGTCATTATAAAACAAGGACCTTTGTGTCATATACACTCAACGTAGGATCACACGTGTTTTGGAACTCAAGATGTATTTTAAACTTTATCACGGGGTAGCAAAGACGTTTACTGAGTGCTAGTGTCTGATTAAGTACCGGGATGGAGGAATCAAATTAACAACGCACGTAGTATATTGTTAAAAGCTGAAGATTGCAAAGAGGTTTTCAATGAAGGCCGGGAATATACCCTAAACGATATGGTAGAGCATAGATAATACCTTGTATGACTATCGAAATAAATACCCTTCTTAGCATATGCTTATGTGATGTAATGATCCCAATTTAAAAAAAAAAATCTTTAATCCCGCCCACTGCTTCTAAAGTAAACACTCGTAAAATTTAGGATACGTTGATTTTGGTATTTTATAATAAATATACTACGTAATAAATTTGGTACATCAAAAGAATCTTCAAACTTTATCAAAACATCCTGTATCAAAAGAAAGGTATGGTTGATCTTTCTAAAAATTAAAGAAATTGAAAGCAATATAAACTTAGTTATTTATGATGTACAAATGACATTAAACCACATATATAGACCATAAATTTTGCGGATCTTACATACCTGATTGGCCTAAATACGGGGTACGGAAGAATAAACTTAAAAATCTTATTTGGGTAAATTTTTCGAATATACATTCTCGCAATACAGTTTCAAAAATAAACCTTTCCCATACAATCTTGCACATCAAACAAACACCGAAATCAGCCGGAGCCCAGAACAAATATTTCGTATGCCTCAAACCGCGTCTCGTCAAACAAATCGTATTCGCGCATCGATTTGTTTAAGGCCGTAACAGAACAAATATGCAGGTGAAGCGCTAAAAGGCGAATTGCATACAACTGCAGAAAGGCAGGCACTACGAATTGTGTAGAAGAGGCTTAAAAAATAAATATTTTACAAAGGTAATTAAAAAAAACATACATACCATGTTTATTTTCATGCAATCACGTAAATTCAGTGACAAGTTTCTTTTGTGTTTATTTCAAGAAGAGTATACTAAAAAGTTGTTGGACTACGTAAGTGTGTTAGTTTGGTAGTTGTAATCTTATGGGTAGTTGCGATTTTCGGAAGCAAATTGTCGTTTGTCGTTTAAATAAAATACCTAGCAAACCTTATAATTTAAACCTAACTTTAATGTTAATTTTCACTCTGTAGGAAACGTGGGTCAATTGGGAACTTCGCATTTTTGTATCTACATATTTTAAGCAAAACAGCTGAAAATTTGTACAATTAAATTAAAAAATCTTCTTCACTTCACTTTTAAAACTTCTTGTTTCGCCTAGTTAGCTCATTATTAGTAATTTATACTATTGAAAATGGTAATATCCGAATATATTGTTTAGTTCGTGTAATTCTTAGGTACACCGTTATGATGTTCAATTATGTCCTGATACATTTATAATAATATGGCTACATCAATAGTTTGAATTGTGACTAATTAATTATGTATCGCAAAGTTATTCTAGAACAAGAATTGGTTTTAAGAATAAAAAAAAATGAAATGTCTAACTGTTCTTTTGTCTATGTTGCCCTCGACGTCTGGTCCCAACGCGAAATCTGTTCAAGTCTAGATTTAGTAAATTTACTAGATTTAAGTCTCTGCCGGTTTCTTGGGGCGCGCTATGCAAATATTCCTACTGCGCACTTGGCGCCAAAAACGCTAACAAATTATACCATAATATCTTTTTATATACTTCTTATTAAATAGTTAATGAAAAAACGTTGGTATAACGAGGTGACCTACGATATGATCTTATTCTTCCAAAAAAACTAAACACATTTTTTTTTATTTTCAGATAGGCGTTGCATACCAATGTATGTAAAGCGTATGAAATGAGATAAAGATAATCATTGATAGATTTATAGATAGATCTTTGAAACAAAAACTACCAAACAGATTCTAGAAGATTTTTGTTGATGATTGTTAGATATTAACGTGTAAGTTACCTTTTACCCTTAATTACCCCCATAAATGAAATTGTAATCAACAGCTATTGAAAAAAAAAAAAACATTAAATTTTCACACGAACTTTATCATCGATATTAAAAAAGTTTCATATTATCCCCATTATGCGATTTGGAAATCCACGAAAATTAAAATTGAAAAACTCATTTTCAAGAAAACTTAGAAGTGTCCTAACTGAATTTTAAACATTAATAGTGATATTTCTGAAAAATGTGTCTTTAATTTATCAGAAGTAACACCAAAGAGAGAAAGATTTACCTTTAGCACTGGTAATCTGGACCATACTGACACAACACTGATATATTATAACATCTAATGAGTAGGATCATGTTCATCAGAACGCAGGACAACTAAAGTTCCACCTATCTTGAAAAATAGGACAAAAAATGGGCATAAAAAAGTATAAAAAATTAACAATGAGTAGTAATAAGTAACCGCGGCATTTTTCTAACCCAGTGCGTACCTCCTCCGAAGCCCAACAGAATTCCCAATGAGGCCGCCACGGAAGGGCGCACTCTGACATTTTCTGGCGCCATCTTGTTTGGACAAAAGGCTTTTTTGGAATTTGCACAGCAAATTTCAGACTACCCTCGCCCTAACTCGCACTCGAGATTCGTCGAGTTTTTGATTGAATTACTTGATTTTAGAACGAGAAAGATAATTATTATGCTAATCCGATGACACTTACGGGTAAAAAATTTGATGGAGTGACTTCGGGTATGATTGGAATGGGTTGAAAATCCAATTTTAATGCAGTTAAGCTTGTGATTGATTGATTATTTAAAACGACTAAATAACAAAACTCTTAATTTTACGAGAGAAAGAGATTTAGAATTTTCATAATAAATATCTTTGAAAAAAAGGTACTTAAAAGGAATCTAAGCTTTGAAATTCGAGTTCAAAAATAAGTCGAGTTTTCCGTCCTGAAGCTATAACTCCAGAACGCATGAACCGATTTCCACGATTTTGCATTCGTTGGAAAGGTCTCGGGCTCCGTGAATGCAAAGAAAATTCAAGAAAATTTTTAACAAAAAAGCGGGGAAATCCTCTAAGGCGAAACGAAGTTCACCGGGACCGCTAGTATCTAATAAAAAAATATTTAATATTGATACCAATTGTGTGGCATACTTTAGCTAGCTACGTAACTATTTGAATCCAAAAGTATACCTACAATTTCTAACAATAAACGAATATGCCCAGGCAGCTAAATTAAGCATCTCTACACATTAAAACAAATTGTGTCGAATCAGTAACCGCAAAATGTATTCAGTACATTAATCCCGCTTCAGTTAATTATTTTAAAAGCGAACAAAAGGTACAAAAGAGTCTAACCCTAAACCGCCCACGTATTATTTCCAGCAACTATTTCATGCGCGGCAACAAAGAATTCAAAAAAAGATTCTCTTTTATATTCTATTGTCGGTTTAGGCATTGTGGCAACATCCGCGTATGGCAAAATTAAAAACGGAATTGGAATGGTAATCGGCGGATTCCGCACGAGCGGCCGCCCAAAATGGGAACTTAACAACCGAGGTAAATAACCACAAATCACGGCGTCCTAACACCCGGGGCGAGATTTAAATTCACGCGCGGATGTCGCTATAGGATTGTGATGCGTTTCCACTATCCAATAACATGCGAAATAATTGGCAATTTAAAAAAAATGGTAAAGAAAAAGAAAAAATATATTTTATAGTTACATAAATATTAATATAGTTCTTTCTAGGTTAGAATGATATTAGTTTAGTGTAAAATATATTAATAGAAATGTAACACATTCTAATTAATATAAGCGGTCTTATTGCTAGAAAACACTCTTCCAGACTTTCTTCAGATGAAAACTAAAACGTTTTATTCGTAAATTTCAAATATTACTATATTTTGGCTAAATAAATAAAATAAAAAATCTAATATAATGGTAAACGAAGCTATTCTATGTGCAGAAAAACGACGATGGTACGATGGTACCATATTATAAAACCAGGACCTGATTATGGCATCTCAGAGAAATCCAGGGAAAGTCTATTTTTTGTTAAATATAACATATTCTGCACTTTTTTGCTTCGGTTTAGGAATAAAAAAAATCATTAGCTTTTGTTATTTTTCGTTAAAACTATTTCATAAGCTGTGCCCGCGACTTCGTTCGCGTGGACTACATCATTTCATGGTCGGTTTTACCCCTTTCTCCCCTAATATTCGAAACAAAAAGTAGTCTATATTTTAATCCAAGTTTCGAGCTATATTTGTGCCAAATTTCATATCTCAAACTTCAAAAATAAACATTTTTCCATATAAACTTTCAAAGGTGGTATTACCCCCATCCCCCCTTATTTTCTAATAAAAAGTAGCCTATGTCCGTTCTTGAGATTCAACGTATACCTATACCAAATTTCATCAAAATCCGTTCAGCCGTTTAGGCGTGAAAGAGTAACAGACGGACAGACAGACAGACAGACAGAGTTACTTTCGCATTTAAATATTAGTAGGGATAAAAAATGATTCTTTAAACTACAAAAACATATCTTTCATGACAGTGAAAACACACAAAGACATAACCATCAAAATCAACATACGACCGAAACATGAATTACGGAACACTGGATCGAAAAGACAGAGGCAGTCCCTCTGAGCGATGACGTATTATTACTTTTAAATTCATACGCAACCAAAATTCGGCAAAATCATACTTTCGGCACAGCGAAAAGAGACTTTAAATGCTGAAGAATAAAGATGATGAATAATGGAGGGTTAAATTTATGAAAACGTAAGTTGCTAATGACGTCATTGTGCACTTGCGCCGACGTGGGGCAGACGCGTTGTGCGTATCGAATTTGCGGTTTTTACAATTCGAATTTTTCGTCGGACGAAATCGAATTTTTCGCTAACCGGAGCGAATTGGGTCCTCTTTTCGAGAATGGAGTATTTATGATGTCCTCGTTTGAAATGTTTATGTCTCTTTAGAACAGTGTGGATAATTTTGAATACTATTGGGGACGGTAATACAATATACTAGTATGGATTAAAATAGTTTCGGTACATCGACACACAATTTAGTTTATGTGTAGTTAACTTTTATAGTAGATGTTATAAGATAGTACAGTGCAGATAGTTTAAATGTTAATAAATTAGTACAATTTTTGAGATCCATTACTGTTTATCAGTCCACTACAACCTAAATCCTTTTTGTTTTTATTATTATCCCATATTAAGTTACGTATAGTCATAGTTGATCACACAAAATGTTTAGTTATATCAAAGAAAATACTTAATTGTCACCCCTTAATGGCGCATTCTTACCTCCTGCTGTCGCGACCGGAAATGACGTGCTAGATAGATGGCGCTGGAATCCGACCCACGCGCCGCATCCGGTCTGATTAAACGGCTGTTTTAGAATATGGCGGGTAATGATCGCGGTTTATGAGACTCTGGGGTTCATTGTTTCTTGATAATGTTGGTCCAATAAAGATAATGGGCTATTAAGGATGTCTTTACTTCCGCGTTTGAATTGGCAGGATTGAGTTGTTAAAATCACGCATTAGGATCTTCAGTACCAAAATATTGATCACAAAGCAGGGTTTCTGAGTAAAACGTGTGTGGTTCCAAGTGTTTAAACTAAAGTGCATTCTAAGAGTGAAATATCCAATAACATATTACTTAGTGCTTAGTAACATACTAAAATAAAGCTTTTATTTTTGTCATCAATTACACCGGTGACAAAAGTAATCTTACTGTGGTATATTTATACTTTCATGAATAAGATAATTGCTTAAGTTTTAGTTTAACCGTTCCAAAATGATTGTATTGACTATCTAGTTTCAGACGCAAAACTGTTTTTAAAACTACCAAGATTAATTTTATAATGTCTGTCACTAGATTCGAGGAAAGATTGGATTTTTACATGAATGTAACATACCCAGTGCTATGAGAATAAGCAAGAATGGGCGCATATTAATTCAATTCTCGCACAATAAAAAACATTTGATCAAAATATGGACCACCATCAAAATTGTCGTTCAAATATCAAATAGCACTCGCACAAGAAATAAAACAAAAGAATTATTATTCTTAAATTTAGAAAAAATATAGGCTCCTATCACTAAGCTCTGTTAACGAACTGATTTTAAACGCAATGTTTATTTACTACAGCTTATACAACTTATACAATAGATATTAGTATAATGAGATGAACATGTCGGCAAACAGGCTTACGACCCACGGCAGTTCATTAAGCGACAGTTTAAGATGTTAAGTAAACATACGAAATATTATTGAATAACTGGATGGTGTTATGCGAGAGGGTAATCAAATCTTAACGAACTTATTGAAAGCTAAGCTATCTATTTTATAAATAAGAATAAAAATTAACAACATAATTATCATTTGTAGATAAGATTTATAAAGTTTATATTTTCATAACTTATTTTTTTTAATAAAATATTTAGAGGATGCAAAAAATATAAAAGAACCTGTAATAAAAAACATTTGAACGGATCTTCCATATTTTGGTAGTAATAAAATAGGTACCTAATAAAAGAAATTGAAATAAATATTTCAGGGACCTATATCGACTAATTTAAGTGATTGATACTGAATTGACATATTCAACAAACAATTGTAAAGATATATTTTTTTATGTTGCTATTTTTATTCTTGTGGTCATTTTTTATATTAAAAAATTAAACTAAGGTCTAATTAGTGCCAAAGTAGTAGCTCATTGGTCGAGCTATACATTTGCATGTGTATATTTTTTCTAGTTTTAAATGTTTAACAAACTCACTTTAATTGTTTTTCACAAAAAAAATATTTGCTAATTTGTATTGTTTTACGCTACTAGATACATCTCATGTACTGCCGTCCATTTCCCCCATAGATTAAGAACGCTAATCAGCAAGGGTGCCAAATGCCCCCAACTCACCCTGCACGCAGCGACGGAGGTGAAGTGTTAAAAACACAATAAGATATAATACTCTCATACAACATCCGACGCTCAACCCTAAAACGCCTACGCTGTGTAATTTTGAACCCTGTACGTAAAATGCTAAGCTTTTTGTGTACATTTGGAACTGGCAAATAAAGTTTGTCAAAATGTTGTATTAATTCGTGACGCCTTCAAAGTGTCATATCACTCATGGCGATATAAAATACATATTTTGTGTTGCGCTATTATAGCGGCGCGGAAGGGGTCGTTGTGTCCATTGAGTTTTATGATAGCTCTTAAACTGCTATGAATATTTTAAAGTGTTGAATGAGATGTTTACAATTGTTTTTTTTATTTAGTTTAGTGTTGTAATTTCGAGTATTCATAAAATTGAGGGTTTTCGAGTAAGTTTTTGTAATGAAATTGAGTCTCTCTCAAAGTTGTTTCAGGGTATGTAGGTACTGATTATGCAGAAAAAAGTTGCTGTGATATGTTTTTTGTTCACACAGTATCATCTTTTAGGCGATGAGGTCCACCAGGGGGTTTTAAAGGGTAATCCTGCAGGAAAGGTAACACACAAGTGGCAGTAAGGTGTGCTTATACCATCCTCCCCTTTCCCCCAAAAAAAGGCAGCAATGACTTCGACACGTAATAAAAGAGGCGGTATAGCCAGGTGGGTACAAAATGGGACGAAGCAGAACAGTGATTGCTTGGTGATGATGATGAATAGATCTGTAGCTGATGTGTCCTCGAATTGACTGGCCCAGTGGAACAAGCAAAGCAAGGGATTTACTGGTAAATAAATAAATAAGATAGTAGACAGATATACCTAATCACACAAAATATTACAGGAACTAGTTTTGCAGATAAATTATACCTTATATTTTCCAGACATCCTTTAGGTAGAGAAAATTGTACATGACTAGAAATGGTTCGGCCGTGCAACACTTAACTTACTTACTAGGCATTTAGTCCGCCTTTTTTCCTTTTGAATTTCGTTCAATAGAGTTTAAACAAATAAAAAGATAAAAATACAATAGTTGGTGGTCCTGAATTTTGAAACAAGGGTCGTGGGTTCGATTCCGTCCAAACAATTTTATGATGAACAAGATTTTGTTATGTGTATAGGTGTTTAAATATGCATTTAATAAACTTAAGTTTATGTTAAGTGACGACCGTTGGTTTTGGTTTCCATTACACAAGTACTCAAATTTTGGGATCAGAACAATTAAGGTATGTGATGTTGTGTTATAGTTCCTTAAATTATATTTTAACCTCTTTTACAGTGTTTTCTAGGTACTACTGTTTTATTTACTACCTTACTGGCCTATATTTACAATTATTGATGTTTAGTAGGTAACTTTATGAACTTTGTCAGCCTGTGTAGCCATGATTGTGGTCCTAGTCATAACAAGTGGGTAAGGAAGAGTCTCAATAAAACTTTCTATCAAAACAATATAAAAAAAAATCTGCTTTATATTAAAAATATACTAAGTGACTTTTTAACGCGTTAATATCTTTGCACGAATTTTGTATCATTGGATAAACACGACATTAAACATTTTCTCCCCAGCCCTTGGCGATTGTTCATAAAAATCCGCTAGATGGCAATACGTAGGTGTAATGTCTACTCTACTGCTCGTGTTAAGAGATTTTTGACATGATATTGACAGATAATAATATGTAAAAGGAACTTTTCACGTTACAATCAGACTTTAGGCCTTAGTATTGCCCGTGGTATCGCTATTAAGTAGATACTAGCCGTTGCCTGCGACTTTGTTCGTGATAATTTGGGATAAAAGGATCCTACATGTTAATCTATTGTCTCATCTGTATCAAATTTCATACAAATCTATTCAGTAGTTTTTAGAATGAGTAACAAATATACATCCAGACATTCATACACGACGTCCTCAGCCGTGAGGCGAGCGGCTGGACTTTGGCGTCCCGCGATTTCTGAGGTCCAGGGTTCAACTCCCGATCGGTCTGTATGGAAAAAGGACTTTTCTTTGTTGTCTCGGGTCGGGGTGTTGTGGTACCGTCGTTGTTTCTGGTTTCTGTAACACAAGTGCTTTACCTACTTATCACGGAGTCAGAGCAATGTATGTGATGTTTTCCAATATATTTTTTTAATTCATATTTTTTTACAAACTTTTGCGTATAGAATAATATAGCAAGATGAGTTAAGGTGCTTATTATCTCTATGTAGACTATTGTCAAAATGTATTGCATTTTATTTTTATATATTTGAAAAAACAGATAAATTCATCTCCTCGTGCGGTGTGGCCTTCACGTATCGCGCGTGCTGCTCTTCCAACTGAGCTAACTGCAAGTCACCGTAGACGACGATTTTTTTCTGTTGTATTGACCTCTTAGCCTCCAGTAAGTGCCCCTCTGCCGAATATGTTTAAAACTTCACACTTATCGGATATATCGGCTTAGAATTACATACATACTTTCTGTTTCTTTAAATATTTAAAGTTAGTGCAGCTAGTGCGGCGTGTAAAAAAGTATATTTTACATTGATGTTTAGGTATCCATACTTCGGGGGTTACACCCTCCCAAAGCTTGCATCTTACCCCGGGATCCATAAAATTTAAAGTCTCAACACTGTGTAGGAGTGCGTGCCCTCTGCTATCGCTATTGTGATTCAAATGTCCCCGCAGCGCAGCCGCGAATTTAAATAATTGTTGACGTGTGCCCTGTGTTGGTATTGTAGAATCAGTAAATGGTACTATGTACCTACGGTACTCTAATGTACATTCTACAGCATGTCAAGATAAACGCTTGTAGTCTTAGTGCTTATGCTTAGGACATAAGATCGGTGAAGTTCAACGTGCTGTTGATTGTAGAGTCAGCGTCACAAAGTTATTCAAAGACGCAACTAAACAGACAATAATATTGGTGCAAGTAAAGTTTTCAGACTGATGTCAATAAATATAGTCGCTCAATAAGTCGAACTACTTAAATTGACATTAATTTGTTCCAATATTATTGATTGTTTGGGTGCGTCTAATGACAGGTTTGCGAGGTATGCCTTACAAGACGTCGAGTCAAGAAGACCAACTATGCGATCAAGCAAACTTTTTTCCTAATAAACTATTTATGATGGCTGCAGATAGTCATGTCATTTGCAAGCGGGCAGCCTAAGACGCATGCCCCCAAAATCCAGGGCACGGAAAGGCTGGAGTGCCCTCAGCTCGGGCCGTTGTTCAGTGATGGAATCCTAATAAACCTTTAAAGGGAAAGCAAACTTGCTGCAAACAATCAAATATTTTTTTATCCAAGTAGGTTTTATAACACTTTTCTGCCTTGCAAAGTCGATACGCGCCTATAGGTACGCATACCTTTCGGTGTGTTCGTATGTGATAATTTGTTCGTGTCTGTAGTGAATAGGAAAGGCTACATATCGATGAAATAAGCAAGCAATAAGCTCGTCCCACCCGGATCTCAATGACAATGCCGCGACCGCAGCTGGAGCCGCGCACCGGCTCGCCGCGCGGCGCCGTCCGCTCCGCTGCCTCTCAATCCGGATTACGGTTGCCAGAAACAGGCCGACGATTTCTAGGACAATGGGCTAGTATATTTTTTAAAATTGTTTTCTATTGAACGATGTCTAAATGCAAGAAACAATGAAATGAAAACTAAGACTCTTGTTTTGTTTCTTTAAAATATTTTTTTTGTAAAAAACTGTTTTATATTATACATTAAGTTTTAATTTTTCGTTTAAGATGTGACACCTTAAAAGGTTGTGCATTTATACAATGTAATAGACTATATTCATATAAGGAACAATGTCACAACCACTGGATGTTCAAATAAATGAATAAATAAATAATTTATTTAACCACTGGATGTTCAAATAAATGAATAAATAAATAAATAATTTATTATCCGTTAATAGAAGGGATCGTTTTACAAATATTGGAACCGGGCCTAAGATGATTTTTTTTAGGACGTTCCCGAATTTCCCGGCTTCATGGCAAGCCTAGTCCGGCCCGATTTTATTCCACCCGGTTTCCACATGGAGGGAGGTATTGTAGGAAATTAAAGACCCTTGTCCATTTTTGTATCTTGGGATTAGTATGACGGTGAAAGTCGCTAAGTTTTTCGGGAGTTGTTGACTTCTTCGAGCAACCATAAATAAAACAAACATGGAGATTCTATGTTAGATACATATTTCAATAGATAGGCATTAAAATCGCTGTTGTGTTAAGTAATTAAAAACCGTTTGTATTATAATTTTGGTTTGCAAATTCGCTTATTGGTACTTTTTTGTCGTACAGTATCTATGAAAATCAATCAAATAATCAAAAATATATTTTTCAAGCCTTGTGACTTCCACTTAGTAGGTATAACATTGTATGTCTATCTAATTTTTTGGCAACGTCCTAACAAAATAAATATTAAATATCCCACACGTGAAATACCTTGTAATAATGTAAATATGTAATATATTAATAACAATAATAAATAAAATATAACTTTAATTATTGTAATTTGACAACGAAAGACGTGTTTGTACTAAAATTTCCAAGTATGGATAGTAAAATCATGTTAGACAAGAAAAAAGAGGTTTCACATTTAAATTACCAAAACAAGACATCTGAAATCGCCTTCGACGAAACTGCCATTTTTTTGCATCTTCAATCCCAATAACATATTCTTGCAGCAAATCCTATCCGAAACCGTTTTAAATGCAAAAATCCCGGCGATATTTTAAACCGGCGCGTGCCGGAAGCGAACCCACATCCCTGCAGTCGGATGCAATCTATTACATCGCCGGTTTCTAACGACCTAAGCGTAAATTCACGTTAACTATTTAAATGAACATTTTACATGCAAATATGTATGTCGTAAAAATGTTTTCAAACATTTAATGAGTTAGATTATGTTTTTGCGTTCATTGACAAAGTCAAAGTCAATCTTTTTTATTAATATAGAAATAGAAATAGAAATAGAAATAGAAAATATCTTTATTCATGTAAGCTTAACAAAAGCACTTATGAATAGTCAGTACAAATAAAGTATTCTACCGCCGTGTTCGGAATGTTGATCATGTCGAGAAGAACCGGCAAGAAACTCGACACTTACTCTTTTCAAATATAACAATGTGTCCTTAAACTAGGTACTTAAATAAAGTATACAAAGCTATAGTAAGATTTCAAAGAATTAAGTTATTCTAGACCCATACATTTTTGTCATTTAAATAATCATCAATTTTGTAGTAGCCCTATAGATTACATTAGATGAATACTAATATTACAAATGCGAAAGTAACTCTGTCTGTCTGTCTGTCTGTCCATCTGTTACTCTTTCACTAAACGCCTAAACGGCTGAACGGATTTTGATGAAATTTGGTATAGGTATACGTTGAATCTCAAGAACGGACATAGGCTACTTTTTATTAGAAAATAAGGGGGGGATGGGGGTAATACCACCTTTGAAAGTTTATATGGAAAAATGATTATTTTTGAAGTTAGAGATATGAAATTTGGCAAATATAGCTCAAAACTTGGATTAAAATATAGACTACTTTTTGTTACGAATATTAGGGGAGAAAGGGGTAAAACCGACCATGAAAGGATGTAGTCCACGCGAACGAAGTCGCGGGCACAGCTAGTAGTCTCTATATAAAGCAAATTAAGCTACCTCTGGTTCGAAACCTATAACCGACATCAAAAGACAATTCTACGTATTGTTTCGCGAGGAGCTTATGGTTGATAGACTTAGTCATGTGGATTACCGTTACATACTTATAGTCACCGAAATAGCTTTAATTTTTGAAATAAGTGAACGGGTCGAAACTCGACAATATTTTCAGTATTTAATACGAAGTACTTACTGCCCGACGTTTTGTGTAGATTGCACCAACCGAGGTTACGAGTAAATTGTATAGCTTTAATAATTGCAAAATTAGCAGTTTCTAGAATCTAGGCTAGATGGCCGATGGGGAAGTAAGTTTCTGAAGAGGGCATAATAATATTTTTATATTAAAATTATCTCAGGCTTGACACTGAATACTGCTTTATTCGCCAAAATACAGTGTTATTTGCTGAATCATTGTTTTTAAAGAGTGTAATCATAGTGATTTTGATCTTACATAGATCTTAGGCTTTAAATATTATTTAACATTATATTTATACACACAGATAATATGTGGGTAATGAAATTCACTATTTCTAATGCTTGTAACATTCTAGTTGTGATATAATTAGCTCTTATGTGTTGAAAAATGCATTTTACACATAGTATGTAACATTATAAGTTCTTTTGATATTATAAGCTGTTAAGTAGCTGTTGCCTGCACCTTTGTTAAGTAATTTTTGAGTGAAATATGTAACTCTAATATAATACTCGTAATTATGTTACAGTTGCAAACACCTTTACATCCAACATCCAAACTTTCACATTTATCATATTAGAAGTATTTCATCTATGTATATGATGCCTAAATGCGTCCAGTCGTCCTAAAGTCAAGTGCACACGATGCGAACAGCTGCGCGCTGACGCGATTTGCGCTCACACTTCGTTACGCGCCGAGCCCCTTATTGATATAGCGTTATGTACGCGGCGGCCGCGGCTGTTTACAAAGGTCAATGACCTACGCGAAATTACTGAATCAATAAGAATTGTATTTGAAAACAAATGACGAGTTCACGTTGACTATTTTTCAATATTGTCAAGCGTAACTCGTATGTTTTTAAAATAATAAAAAATATTTTTAAATTTTTTGAAGTGCATCATGCCGCATTGACTAACGTTAGATATTTTAATGAAATAGATGAATTGTTTGCTAGAATTTAATTTAATTGAATGTCAAACAACATCACATACACCGGAACGTAAGTTAGATGGCTCAAGCGCTTGTGTGACCAACCGAACCGAACCTACATGCAGTTTTGATTTGTTTTTCTATTTTAATTATGGTTTTAAAATTACGTATGATTTTGATATTTTTTTTGTTTTTTTTTTCAGTAAGTCACTCTTCTTCTTTGCTCTCTCTATCACATGCTAACATAATTCTTTAATATAATCTATACCTTTATTTTTAATCTTTTCCATCCCTGATTCCTCATAACCGCAATAATTTGTGTTATAGAAACACAATTGGCTACTTGACAGTGTTAACAATAAAATATGAAAAGTGTTAGATATGTTAGCTTATTAGTTAAGTAATCATTTTACATTTTTACTTTTTAATAAAAGCATAGATAATATTTTATTTTTGCAAAATAAATTTTAGTTTTTTTATCTGTGGAACAAAAGAACCGAAACGGAAACCACCATTGCAATTCGGAAATGACAGCTGTCGGCGAAAATTATTTATTTTAATGTGGTGAAACAATGATTATTTTACCGATTAAATTGAATTATTGTGTCTCTAATCGTATAAAGAATTTATTGAAACATTTTCCGTTTATCTTAATTAAGTCGTTCCTATGCGCATCGGTTCGTTGTCTAGGACGTTGACGTCATAATTGCAACAATGACGCGACTAGGCGTTTTCGCGCACTTTTTAAATATGTTACACAAAATCTTATTTTTCTCTGGTTATTTAGATTATTTCCAGATAAATCGAATTGCTTGGGATATAAAATGAACGGGCGCACATTTTACAATACTTTTTCAAAAACTGTCAAGTAGCCAATTCATACTTATATATTATTTATTTAAAGAAAAACCACAAATGTTTAGTACACGAAAGTTTGTCGTGGGGTCGAACCCACTACCCTTAGTTCAACCCGTCAAGCGCTAGTCATTGTTACATCGGATCAGTTAGCATTAGAATAGAATAGAATAGAAAATATCTTTATTCATGTAAGCTTCACAAAAGCACTTATGAATAGTCAGTACAAATAAAGTATTCTACTGCCGTGTTCGGAATGTTGATCATGTCGAGAAGAACCGGCAAGAAACTCGACACTTACTCTTTTCAAATATAACAATGTGTCCTTAAACTAGGTACTTAAATAAAGTATACAAAGCTATAGTAAGATTTCAAAGAATTAAGTTATTCTAGACCCATACATTTTTGTCATTTAAATAATCATCAATTTTGTAGTAGCCCTTTTTTATTAAACAATATAGCTAGAAAAAGACCAAATATACACTTAATATCTCAAACATGTGAAATTTCTTTAACTTTATAATTTGTCTAAGACAGTTGTTCATTTCTTCCGCCATTTTGTTATTTTTTCAAAATCGGAGTCTTGACTGTGACCTAAACCTCGTTTAACTCAAGATTTCGATGTAATCGATTAATTGAGTGTCGAGTAGTGAATGACTAGAATCTGCTCAGATATTACCTAATGAAGTAATGAATGTTAAGATGTTAATGTTAACTTATTTGGTTTGGATTTTATAAATATATTATATAGGCGGGTCGTTACATTCCCTGCAATATGGTTGAGTGAAGCGTTGGCTGGCACATACGTCATGCTTGTGAACAGGTGCCACCTTTGGGAACTGGTCTGCTCCAGCTTACCCCTCGAAAGTAAATACTTACTCGAGTACTTGATTGTTTCATCACTCATCAAAACAAAACTATATGACTTGGTCCAAAGTGAGCAACACATAGCTATAAGTTAGATACTGCTACTATAACTGATCTGCTGAGTTTCTTACCGATGTCTTCTCGGTAGATATAGGTTCCAAATCACTTTACATTGTATTCAATGACGATTCAAAAGTGCTATATGTAACCTACTTGAATAAAGAAATATTTGAGTTTGAGTTTTAAACTGTATTTTTTGTTCATAGACATTTTTAACCGTTCTAAATATTTGGTCACCTTGTAATCCCTTTATTAACATGGTGTTATATACTTGTGTTTATGTAGCTGTCGTGATTGTTTACAGATGACTTATTCCCTATTGAATCGACGAAACGGTCGACGGGAACTTGACCATGATCTTTGTACAAGTCAAGCGTTGGTATTAAACACAGGAGACGGTAATATGGGATGAAATCAAGACAAAAAATCATATCCTAATGAAACAAGATCTACTAATGGTAAATAATTTACGTTTTAATAAGGTAATCTTCATGTATTCTGGGTTTTACTTTGATCAGGATTAGTCTTAAAGATTTAAATTATATTTTTCATCTCTCCTTGTCTTTCGTGATCGTGGTCTCATGAATAAGTAAATCTTAAAACTTAAAATACCCGAAAGTACCCATTACATTATGTTGAAATTGCTACCACAATTAGTACAAAACGTTAAATAAAAAAAATATTGGACAACATCACATACATTGCTCTGAATCTGTGTTAAGTAGCTTAAACACTTATGTTACAGAAATAAAAACAACGGTAGTAGCACAACACCTGGATCAGGGATCGAACCCGGGACTTCGGGCCGGCCCGCTCGCCTCTAGGCTACGAAGGTAGTCAAATCGACATTTGTGAAATATTGATTTGTTATTCTTTATTTAAGAAATAACTTTAATGTGTACATAAGTTGATGTTGATAGTTTAGATAAGTAAGTATAAGTTACGTAAAAGGTAGGAAAGGTTAAACAAAGTCAGAATGTTGAATTAAAGTGTTTTTATCGTGTACCGTGTTTTTTATATCTTCTTTATTTATAAAAATCAATTGCAGTTCTTTAGTCACCCTTAAACTCAAGAACGGTCAGACCGATCAGTTAATTTTGATTATAATACAATCGCCAGGACAGCTAGTAATATTATATATGTTTACCAATCAATTTTAATTGAAAAACGTATCTTTTCTCAAAAACTATATCTTAGTTTGCTAAATTGTTTAATATCGAATTTGTCCATACAGTAACGTCTAATCAAAATAGGTATTTTTATTTGAATGTTTTTACAAATTAGTGCATTACTAGTGTTATAATTAGATAACAGTCAGTTAAAATATCATACATTGCGTGCGCAAAAGCGTTCCATAATAGCTCCAACGTGTATCAAAACAAATGCATCAGACAATTGTACTAATTTCTTAGTCTCAGACTAAGTACTAATTAGCTTTAATACCAGATGACGGTTGCTAACTAAAGCCACTGCAGCACACCCAGACCCGAAACAATTTAGATAAGCTCGTTTTTAAATTGCCCTGACCGAGAATAGAGACCAGGACCTTTAGCGTTTTGTGCCTTTGCCGCAACATCGAAGAGGTCGTTAAAAGATAACTCATTCAGTGCTTTTTAAATGTTGCTTGTTTCTTACAATACTCCGATAAGGGATGAATCCTCGTATCAATTTTTATTAAGAAGTGTTTTGGTGAGATATTGGTGCAAGCTACTGTAAGGTTGTATAGGCTTTTAGTAATCTTAAAATAGCCCTCCATAATCAGGACAATGTCTACAATAGTGCTAGTCTGCAGTCTCGTCATCTTTTAAAAGGGGGCGAATAAAAGAGCGACCATCGAGACAAAACCGGCATCTCGAACCATGCCAAATGCGACGCGAACTTTCGGATCCCACCATTCTTAGCCGAATGCCATCTGCATAGCAATCTTGGAAATGCATTTTCCAAGTAGGCGTGGCCTAAATCAGCCAATGTGCACTCAGGCGATATATAGACTAACCACTCTCGGTTGGCCTTCCTTGTCTCCCTTTGTTGCCGTGGACCAGTACTCCGAGGTGTGACTGGATACATTTTTCATAGGTCTACCTAAGCTGGTTAGTAGTTACGCCCCGCCCATCGGCGCGCTTCGTTGGATTTTCCTACGCGCTGGAAAGAGAGGGAAACGCAAATTAGAGGAGTGCAGATGCGGCTTTTCTTAAAGATAGTTGGCACATTATGTAATATGACAATGTAGGTACATAATGGGGTATAACGTGGTATAACTAACAAAGTATGTAAATGAAGACGTTATTTACGGCGGCTCTCACAAATTGGTGTCACATTGTAGAAATATGCGAAAAGTTCGGTTGTTATTGGCAACGTAATATGGCTGTTCTTTGTGCACTCTGATGTTTCATCAATCTGAGAAAGATATATGTTAGAATTCTTTACAAGATTCTTGGAAGTCATTATTTTGTATCGAATATAATATTTTTGCTCAGTCCCGTTAACAAATTTATCAAACGATAGACTGATGTTATAAGTAACATATCTGTCTGTTTAATTTTGATTATTAATAAAATGTAAGAATAACTTTGTATGAACCTGTACCATATTTTTTATGGCAGCTTGCGTTAATTGTAACGTATGGTCAGCATCATTACTCAGTACCATGTCATATTAATTTAACTGTCTAACTGACGCAATACTTAAGAGGTTTAATGAGACAGGGTACTAAGATGTATACATACGAATGATGCTGACTGTAACATAATTTTCATTGCCATAGTAACTTCCTATAGAAATTTTTCTTCACGTAAACATTGTTTGAAGTAGTATTTGAGTTGACGTTTTTTGTTTAATATTTAACCTCTAAGTATAGAATGGCACAGCAGGTATCCACTTCTGCCTCAGTAAGAAGGTATTTTTAACTTTTTTTACCAGTCCAGAGACCACTATGCGCCACGACAAACTGATAAATCCTAGATATAACTTGTTATTAACGTTTTATACAAATCAATCCGAAGTATTAATTTCTATAAAACGATAAAAATATTTTGAGAGTGGTATACAGGCTCTTAGTAGCAACAACACAAAATAGTAACTTGAAAACTATTTTTGAAAAATAATTGAAATGCTTTAAATTTTCGTACGAACTTGCCAAGCATTTTACGACCCCAGAAAAACGAAGAATTATTTCTTGCCTTTTTTACGACCGTAAAACTAGGGTGAGCGAGGGAAGAAGGGCTATTTGCATGTATGTGGGGTACCTACGTCGGGGTAGCTCGGGTAACTGCAACTAAAAAGATAGGGGTGAAAAGTTTTTGCCAAAATATGAACAGTTTGGATTTTACCAAATAAGATTACCTCTTGGCATGGTTTATTAAAAACAAGAAATAGAACAATATGAATCTTATCTTCTATGTATTTAACCATAAATTACTGCTACCGTTAGTTTCGTTAAAACTTGAGATAGGCTGATTCCATTTGACTAACTTTGGTTTTTAAATAATTATTACGAAGATTGAGGAAAGATTAAAGGAAAGAATCATGTTCATCGGTACAACTAGTACTGTTGAAGTTATATCGATTTGAATTACAAACTTTAAAACACTAATAGCCACAGGAATAATAATACAGGGTTAATTTTAGGGTAAGTTTTACATCAACCACCTTGTAGGATTATATTATTTACATCATTAACAATAACTTTTGCTCTGCAATTTTTCCAAATTATGCAAAACAATTGTGGTCTACAATGCAAATGCATTAACTAGCTAAATATTATGTATGGAGAAACCAATTTTTTCAACATTATCGAAAAATCTCTAGAAAAAGTAATTATTAATGAAGTTAGGAATATAATATCGAGATGATCTTTATGTTTTAAGAATTGCCTTGAATATGCGTAGGACAAAAAAGTTTATGTAGGTCTAACGTACAAAATATTTATTAAAGTCTTACGTAATAAGAGAAATAAGTTATGGTATGTCACCTTTGACACAGTAATACTGCGGCATAAATTTATAATATTTTTTGTTGTTGCTCGTGGCTTAACTTTTTACGGCATCCTATATGTTATAATAATATAACTTGTATTTCATTGATCTTTCTACCATATTTCATTCAAATCCAGTTTTTCGTTATGCGTGAAGGCGTAACTAACATACGCCCGTACATTTTGCATACTATCACGTATATAACATTAGATATAAATCAATGCACGTATTTTTTCTGAAATGGGCTTTACAGATACACTAAATTAGGTACAATTTAGAACTAGAGACTAGAAAGCAATCTCTTCAATCATAAACAATTAAAAATAGTGATAAAAAGTTGACATTTAAAACCCATACAATTTTAAGTTTTAACTCCTTTTCTTGATACACTTGTTTTGAAAAAAAAATCAATTGTTTTTAATGCAGTACCGAAGCAAAAAAATGATTTTGTGCTATTTTTGGAAATCATTTGATACAGGATTCTACTGATCACATACTCGTAATCTAACGCCGTCAATTCGGAACGTTTTCAACATGTATAAGGTAAAACAGCGACAGACTGTCATTACCGTTAATGACTCCCATTCAACATACAATGAGAGCAATCTCGTAGGTAAATGCGATGCGCTTGGTGCATCCAGTCATCGGCTAACGATCCTATACAAGCGATAATTGTCGGTAGCTCCGGAATATATTGATAAATTTTTACCATCCAACACATGATTAACAAATCCTCACTTTTTACTAATATTATAAACACGAAAGATTTAAGAACGTATAGATGTGTGAATGTATTTATGTTAGTATTTCACGAAAAAAAAAACGAATCGGAATGAAATTCGGTAGACAGATAAATTTTAACCCGAAATAAAGCGGGCAAAACCGCGGCCAATAAACAGTCTTACATTAAATGATTGATTTAGGTAACAAACAGCTTTTTATTTATTAACAGCCTTTTTTAAGTAGGTAATCTAAGTAACACCTACAGCGTTTCCTTTGATTGATTTTGTAGATGTTATTTTGGACAATCTACATGTAACACGGAATGTTTCTTAAGCACTTGTTTGTAATATAAATAGAGACCCTTTTTCTTGTTTCCTTGTTACGATATAATGGTAAAATTTCGCCAGCTTCTTTTGGAAAATATCAAAACGATTCAAGGTGTTAATACATCTGTTGACTAAATTACTATGTATAATACTTATTTGTATTAAAATGACAACATCAAGAAACGATTACGTATATGTATGTAGGTTTTACTTCCCATGACGACACACGCTTTACACGACTATAGCCGACCGATACGGGACTTGTTTTTTTCGAAAACTCGATGTAAAGTCTTTATTTTTTTAGAGGTTCCGGGTTCGATCCCCGGTCGGGTCAATATGGGAAACGAATTTTTCTGTATTGTCTCGGGTCTGGGTGTTGTGGTACCGTCGTTGTTTCTGATTTCTGTAACACAAGTGCTTTAGCTACTTACCACAGAATCAGAGCAATGTATGTGATGTTGTCCAATATTTATTTATTTATTTATTTATGGCCTATTATTTAATGTTCACCATAACACTATAAAGAAAACGACATTCCATGATTATTGAAGTGACACACACAAAACCTGTTGTTATTGAAATCTGAAATAAACAATTTTAATTTTAAGTTCCAACCTAATTTAATAGATGATACATTTCAATAAAAATATCCTATGAATTTAGTAAGGCTGAACGATACCACAAATTGTTTTAGAATTATGAATGAATTTTGCAGTTTAATGCCCTACTTAAGACATGTCATGTAAGAGAGGTGGGGCATAGTGATTTATCGCTCGAACTGGAGCAGCCCGACTGGTGAAATACCTCCACCTTACAGAAGACCGCAGCCAAATAACAATCACTTCTGTGTTGTTGTGTTCCTGCGTGTGAGTAAGGTTTCCAGAGTTCCTGGGGAGTGCTACATTAGTAGCAGGGGTCAAGCCTTCAACAAGCGACAAGTCCAGTAACAGATTTATTATGCTGTACTTTTCGCCCTTAAGCTAGGACCTCATTACCACTTAACATCAGGTGAGATGAGGTCAATCTTGAAGTGCAATATATAAAAAAAAAATGTCACCCTGTAGGTACATTGCTTCTTTGTTCGGCAAACTGAAACCATTTCTTAAAACTTTCAATTTTAGGACGCCCCATCCCCTTCCCTATATATCTAAGCTTGCAGTCTAACCACGGATGCTATTACAGCCCATTCATGGCGGTCGGGCTGTTTCTTAGATTTTTATGACAGCAGTGAAATACGGTAATGGCCAGACTTGGCCGACTCCCCGCGGTATGGAAATTTGAACCCTCTTAAATCGTAACGTCTTGGGCTGAGATGTACAACTTTTCGGTAATTGTTTGTGATACTGCTGGAATTGAATTACTGAGGAATGAAGTAGGCATGGTATAATTCATTAGATGTTTACCTACTTTGAATCCTCAAGGATGCTCTTCTGAGCTAGTCCTGCATAAGCATAGAGACGTTTCAATATGAGCATCATTATTTTAATGGCAGTGCTTTAAGACATTTCCCCTTCGACGCTGTCACACAGAGTTCTTCTTTCAAAGAAATACATACTGATGCTAAGATACATGATGAATGCAGACCAAGGTACTGCCAATTCTACTGAACGATTAACATACCTACATTGCCCTGACTCTGTGGTAAACTTAAGTTACTTGTGTTACGAAAATCAGAAACAACGGCGGTACCACAACACTCAGACCCGAGTCAATATAGAAAATTTCGTGTCTCATATTGGCCCGATCAGGCATCGAACCCGGGATCTCAGAGAAAGCGTGACACTGAAGTCCAGTCCACTCGCCTCTTGGCTACGGAAGCCGTCGATAAGTTTTTCACTACCAGTAATTCCAGACATACTCGTAATAAAAAATCAAAATAATGTTTCTTGACGTAGGTACTAATCAGTCAAACCCTACCAGCATGCGAAAAAATGCGCGTCTGTTTTATCGCATGAAACGACAATAGTTTTGACACTGTTGATTGGCTGATTGCAAACTGCACTCGTACTTCCGGCCAATCAGCAGCGATTTTATCGATTTTGACATGTTTAGAGTGCGATAAAATTTACTTGCGAGGCGCATCCTAAGCGGCATTGGCATATGAAGCTAATAGTAACATTGTACATGTCTAACGATTGCCTGAAGCCTTTCCTGAAATGCGAAAGCCTTAATCATTTCAATGATTTCCCAATCTCAGTAGCATTTGCGAACGCACGACTTCCCTTGCAAGCGTTCACCCGCCTAATCCATAGCTGTCCAAGAATTACAACCAGCCAAATGGCGGTACATGCAATATCTTGTCGGCAATAACCGGCACATACGGCGCCCAGCGGCCGCACTAAATCTGCGCGGAGTGGATCAGCCATTACTGCTAATGACTTCGGCACGGTACCTGCGCTCGCTGCCGCAGGGCTATCACACGCTAAGCCGAAATATTCGCTTGTAAAAATGCTTGAATTCCTTCTTACGGAAACACAGTGGAGAATAAGCTAGGCCTCTATGATTTTTTCCCAGTTTTTGGCAAACTGTCTACTTGACTGACCCGGTGGTGTACCATTATTATAATTTACCATTGTGGTTAGCGATTTTGGCTGTTGATTCAACGATCATGGGTTCGATATGCATTAATAGCCAAATATTTTTATTCATATATATTACATTAGTAGCAGTTATGATTAGTATCTATTGAACCAAATTAACTTAGTTGATTAATGCCCGGTTCCAATATTTAACGATTCGTAATGTGTCTTATTATATCCGTATAAATATAAAATTACTATCCGTTTCTCTGAGAGTCGTTAATTCTAATTTTAAATTTACTTTTCATGTCAGCCGTCATCATTTGTCCGTCGGTCGTTTAACTTACACCTCGTTTAATTTATTACTATCCGTATCTAGAACGGATCGTTTTCAAATATTGGAAACGGGCTTAAATGTTGCGATGACAATTATTTGTTTTAATTTATCATGAAATGCATTTTGCTTATTTTTTGTGCAAGTAACTCGTTTTCACACGGCGTATCTATTCCCTTTATCTGGGTCTGGGAATCATAAAAAAGGGGAAACCTTGGTTCAGGACTAGTTGATTGGTGTGTTAGCCTGGCGCATTGCGCCATGGCGCAATAAGCTGATATGGGATACAAAGCGCAATTAATTATGTTGAGTCACGCTTGTCTATTGTTAGCGGCAGCCCTGCAGCAAAGCCTGCATCAGTGCACTCGGCACATGCAGCAACAACATACAAACACGTACGAGCGCAGCCTCTTGCCGCTGATTGGTTTATGTATGCGCGCTGACGGCTGCGTGATGCCGGTGAATATTCAATAGTCGCGTCGCTTCTGCAATCAGCCTGAGATCTGACGGGACTCATTACTCTTGTGCCGTCTATTCAATTAGGCGTACGCCAAATTTTAGTAAACTTCACCTTAGAGTTGCCGCACCCACTGACATGTAGAAACATGATCCATTATTTCGCTTTAAGACGAAACCTTTAATTCATCTTCCTTTTAAAATTTGACTAAGTATATTCAGTGACTAGGAACATATGAGATAATTATTTAATGGGAGGGTATCATTCAGTCAACAATAGCTAGAATCATAATAATATGCCCTACGGAGAAAAAAGATATGGATAGATTTTAAATCAGATTAGAATGATAATATTATATAATAATACTATATGCCCTTAGCAATAAATTCATTCGCTGCATTTTTTTGGGTCATGGATCTTAATCCTTAATATTATAAATAAAAATGAATCCGCAAAACATATGTTAATATTATTGCACTGAATTGTATAATTATTTATTTTCAATTGTCAGGAGAATGTGAGTAAGAAATTTATTTTTTTAAATTCCCCGGAACAGTACACGCGGTTAAACGCGCCGAGCCGCTAGTATATAAAAACATCACATTCTATAAAGCACAAATAAGCAAACTGAGATGACATAACATTTCTATATGTTACTACTGAATCGGTTGGCTCATCATAAAATGAAATAAAATTCACAATGCACGTGGGATAATTTACTTTCTAAAATATTTCATGGAAATTTGTTGAAAGCTATATAATTAAATCAGTGATGTTAACAAGCTTTACTACCTAAATAATTACACCGGTAACTTTTTTAATCTCATACTGAGAGTGCGCTTTGATGTCCTACCGATCTTAGCGTCGATTCCTCTCGATTACCTCCATTAATCTCGTCTAACAATACCAGGTGTTGCCTTCGCCCGCAATAAAAATACTAATGAGTGGCGTTCAAAGGGCGTAGGCCTAACAGGCGTAAAGCGCAAAATTGACCGGCGGCTGCGCGCCTGCCGTGTAACGTGGCCACTGGGTAGGAAAGTCACCAGGAAATGTAGGGTTAGGACGGGAACACACACGCACGCCTATTATAACTACCAGCAGGTGCACCTCAAAAATACCCCAACTGCAAAAATCCTCTTCGAATTTTGTTTTTTCGGTATTTGTTTGTGATACTGCTGGAATTGAATTACTGAGGAATGTTGCAATAGGCATGAGGTACGATTAAAAAAATGTTACCTACTATGTATCCTTCAGGATGCTCTTTTAAGCTAGTAGCTAGTATAAACACGTTTTAAAATGAGCTTCATTATTTTAATGGCAGTGCTTTAACATGTTTCCCCTCACACATAATTATTTTAAAGAAACACATACGGATGCTGGCACTGTCAATTCTATTTAACAATTAAAATACGTTGCTCTGATTCTGTGGTAAGTCGAACCACTTGTTTTACAGAAATCATAAACAACGACGGTACCACAACACTTTGATCAAAGACAATATACTAAAGTTCGTTTTCCATATTGACTCGAACCCGGGACCTCAAAGATGACGGAACGTGAAAGCCCGGCCTGCTTTGCTATGGATGTCCCCAATTGTATCTTGTTAATCTTTTTACTCGTAGTATCTTAATCATGTATCTAATACGAGTCCGCAAGCTGCTAAGACTATTACATGATTCGGACTCGATGAGTCTAATTTTTACATTGAAACAATCGCCATCTTATATCCTCCCACACTTCATAACAAATCAAATCTTTTAAGATCATAGTCTAGAGCAACGGCTTAATAGTGCCAAACATCTAAACGTTGATGACTTTAATCAAAACTGTCTAGGGAAATCATACACAGTCATAATTTTACCCGCGGAATTTGAACTTACGGTTTCGGGGTTATTGGTGTAATACTCTGCCATCTCACTACGGAGGCCATTACCGAGGACGATCTTGTCTATGCTTATTAAGTATTACGTGTGATTAAGTAACACACTTGAAATAAATTTATCAGTAAATTTTTAGTCTTTAACTATCAAATGCAGTGCAGGCATTCGTAACTCTTAAAAAAATATACGTAGGTACAAGAATCTGAGATGTAATCAAAGTGATTTAAGAAATGATGATTTTACAACGGCACGCAGGTATAAAGCACTCGTTTTGTCAAACTTCAGTAACATTAAAAAATATACGTAGGTATATTAGTATTTCTAGTTTACCTTGGACTCTTTTTAGTTTTTAAGTGAGTTGATTGTCCAACGAAATTTGTAATGGTTTTTTCTGGCAAATTTAATACCAGCCTTTAAAACAGACAGTTACCGCTTTGTCTGAAATCAAAAACCTGAAATTCATATACCAACTTAACTTTAATTCAAGTTCAAGCCAATAAAAAGTTTTTGCCTATTAAAAGCCCACAAAAATATATCTAAAGTGTGTGCACTAATTCTAAAATCATCCAAAGTCATCGCTCCCATCCCAAAATTATAATTACGGTCCGCAAGCAAGCTAATGACGTCACTTGCACGGCCATTTTCCGCGCGCGCCACACGGCCGGAAAACGCGCTGTATTAATAAAGCCAACCGTGGTTGCTTCCAATCTTTGTCATAGCGCTCCTAACCAACGGCGCGTATGCGACTTGCCAGCTCGATGCATGTATAAAACCGCCTCGTGTGCAAACACAATATCCGCCTACACTCCCTCAACAGAATCCAGACTTTATAATAACTGGCAAAGTCTGGTTTTTGAATGAGGGCGTGCAGGCTTTACGTTAGGGTGGAATGGTGAATACCGATCCTGTGCTTGACAATAATGCATGGCTGGGCTAATGTTTGCTTTGTATCAGCAATAGTTATGTCGACCGCTACGGCTCGGGGCGTGAATGTATAATTTGCAGGACTAGAGAATAGGCAATTAAAGAGGCTCATGCATTTTGTATGGTGTTACAATTAGCCATTTTGGCGCTATTAGTGGCCAGGTCTTGTTTTAGGAACCAATTTTAGTTAGTGGCTAGCGTTGCGTGCTTTGTTCGTGAAATATTTGCTGTCGAGAGGATGTCTTTTGTTAAATCTGCTATTCTGTACAATGTGAGAACTGGGAACTATAAAATGGTACAGTTTTTCATTGCCTTGTACTTCAATGTATTTACATACAAAATCATTAATCTTAAGATTTTGCTCGTCTCTATAATTGATTGTGGATGCATAATTAAAAGTTTGATATGTATTTTTACGACTTAATGAAACAATGTAATTCAATAATAAAGCCCAATAATTTACTACACTTATTTTACAATTATAGTACACTTGTTAATATAAGTTCAATTAGCTACAGAAGTCTTCTTGTTTTACTACCAACTATATCTTAACGACACATATACAATGGATAATTTCAACATTCAGTAGAGCCATATCACTCAACATACCCCCTACCGTTAAAATATGCATAAAGTTTCGCCTAACACCTTCAAATAACTTGCAAATAGGCGATCCAACCTTTGCTCTACGTAGAGCTTGTAGAGCAACGGAGAGGCTCTACCGTCCACACAATGGGTAGGCCTCTTGTGAGCTCAGCGCACCACGAAACACATGTCCCGCGGTCAATGGATTGCTTCTAGACCTACAAAATGTAAAGAATGGGCAGAAATGTAATTACAAAAATGTGTTAAATTAAATAAATGACATTTGTTACTTTACCCAACCGTTAAATGGTGGTGTAGCCCAAAGTAAACCAAAGCTTAGCAAAAGTAATCGGAAACAGGGTCTACTCCCAAAAACGAAATATGTCGGATCCGAAAACGGATAGCAATTTTTAATTCTCATAGTCACATCTAATTCACTTAAATTGCAAATCAAGCGTTTTCATAAAATATAATACTATTTATGCAAACCAAAAACCACGTTTTTCCTTCTGAACTTTTGATAAATCTTCAAAAACGAAACCTTTCGTTTGTTCGTTTCGTTGTTGAGGGTAGACCCCCTGAATCAACGGTGGGTTCATATTATGTACTTTACACATAAATTAATACTCACACTAGGCACAAAATATTCACAAACGTTCATCACGTAAATATTTCGTGGGAGTCACTGTACTAATTTTAGATTTAATTGTAGCTCATGATAGTAAAAAATCAGATACAAACATGATTTATAATTAAACCCCGTTTTAAGACTCCGTATTTCGATTTTCATTTAAGTACACGATGCTAGTTTATCAATCTTTTATAAAAGCGTTTTGAGTAAAATGTACCACGTAGTGGGCACATAATAAGGTCAAATAAACCATAACGAAGGAACGGCCTCAATTAGGCGGTCAGTTTATAGCCTGTTCTGTTCATCTTAACGTTTTTAAAGTACATTAAATGTTCTACTTTATTTAACCTCCTTTAGCGCCTAATATATTATTACATGGACATAAAAGTGCAAGCAGGCATGTTAATTAATGTAACAATATTAAGACGTTTCCTAACCTCTAAATTTGAAATTGAAATAATGCACCTGTCTGAAATTTTGTAGGTGCATCAGCCGCAGTGATTCATTGCACGTCGCGTCTGGACCGGACCCTCGCATGCAGATGCAGCCGGGAGAAATGCACGGTGCGCCGGAGTGCCGCCGTTCACAATTCACTTCAATTGGAGATAGGTACCTTTATAGTTCGGGACTTGGGAGAGCTTGGTTTGGAATTGTTTTACCTATAAGAGGGACACTGTATTGCTGCACACTGATAGGTATTCGAATTGCAGAATGTTTCAAACTGATGCAGGTTCAGTTTTCAAATGACTTCTATGTAGGCATTGACATTTACTGTTATTTTATTGACGATCTCCGTAGCCGAGAGGCGAGTACCTAGACCAGGCTTTGGCGTCCTACCTTGTTGAGTATGTCCGTTACAAACAAAGATACAAATCTTTTCTATTTATTATGTAATGAGGTAAAGATTAAAAATTCAAATAGTTTAGCATAGAGTTAAAAGTAAATCAATGATTAACCTGTCAATTGATTGGACCCGGCAGAAGACTATGTAAATCCGAGTATACCGAAAGTTTGATCGTTATGTTCTGTGAATTGCTCCATCTCAATTCTGGGTTACAGATTTTTCAACGCTCAAACCACTATATACACTCAAATTGAAGTTATTGAAACTCCTACTAAATTTTATAATTATTTGAACTGCATAAATATATTACAATTCTACTCGTGTTATCACAACGTTTAACAGCTATTCACATAATAGCGCGATTATAGGTCATATTTGGCGACAATCCAAGTTATTTCAGTTCTCGCAGGCCGCTCCGCGCCGCGACCGTGCACAGATTTTGTAATAAGCCACCCGAAATAAAAGGATTACTGACTTCACCAGGAGATACAAACAGGCGTCGGGCGAATGCTAAGAAATCAATATATCAAAGTGTGGATCTTTTATCAGTGAGACAAGTAAAAACTAGTCGGCTTACTCTTAATGTATTAAGAGTAAGCCGACCGTTAAAAAAAGGATAGAATGTGTAAATTATAACGCAAGAAAGAGTCCACTCCAAACAATTTTTAAATGACAAATGGCATTTTTTTAGGGTATTTTCATTAAGGTACATTGCAGTGTGAAAAACAAATTTATGTATTAATTTGAACATCTTGGTCCACAAATATGACACGAAACTGGTAAAATAGAATATTTTTCAAACTAAACTAACTGTTAGACTTCTCGTTAAAATTAATATTAAACCAAAAAAATATTTTTATTTAAAATCCATTCCATGTAAAACATTACCTGCTATATTTCGAATCAAAAAGTATTTGATTGTTTTAGGTTTTCAATCAAAAATTATTGATTAATATTCATAAAAGATTGTGCTTTAACGGGCTCAGAAAATATTTTCTCCTCTTGAACCAGGCAACTAAAGCTTTTCCATAAAAATAAATATCTGCGAGTTTTAAAAATATTAAAATTTCCGAAGCGCGTTCGCAAATACGGCCAGCTTTAAACTACATATTTTAGAGTACCAGCGAAAATATGTTTTCGAATAAAAACAGGGCATTCCACCCTCCCGAGTCCGCGCGCAGGTAGCGTGAAAATCATACCTACGGACCGAATGCACCCGTGTAGGCCGATGTATATAGCTATATGCTATATGTATGAACTGTGAGGGGAGTACTAGGCTAGTCGATGGATACGAAAGAGGTTACGAAGTTTAAAGGGCTAGTTTTTTGCGGAAAATGTTTTTCAGCAGCTAAGTTCTGAGGAGTGGCCGGAGTCGTTCTTCAAATGAGAGTGAAGTAGCAGGCACAATTGTGAAGAAGGTTTTGTTATGGCGACGATTTTCTAAACTACGAAATTCTAAGTTTAATAAAACCGAAGGCTATTTCTTTAAGTTTCTTGTGTTAAAATGTTGCTAGAATATTTTGAAGGAATCATGTAAGACCTGGGGAATTTTGGACGTGAGGATATGCCTAAGCTTCCCGAACGCTGCCCAGCCGAGTTGGATTCGTCGGTTGACCTCTTTCTCGAAGTTGGATTTGCCTAACTGGATAGTTTGTCCCAGATAGACGTAATGATCGACAACTTCGAGAATCGCATTCCCAACAGATACTGGTGCCGGAGTCACATGGACATTGAACATTACCTTGGTTTTATCCATGTTCATCCGTAAACCAACCCGTTGGGAAACACTGCTGAGGTCATTGAGCATTGTGCCAAGGTCCTCCAGGGATTCTGCCATGACCACGATATCGTCTGCGAATCGAAGGTGAGTGATGTATTCGCCATTGATGTTGATGCCGAGTCCGGTCCAATCGAGAAGCTTGAAGACGTCCTCCAATGCAGCGGTGAACAGTTTCGGGGAAATTACGTCCCCCTGTCTGACACCTTTCTGCAGTGGGATCGGTCTCGTGCCTCTATCTTGGATTCGAACTGACATGGTGGCGTTTCTATACAAACACTTCAACGCTTCGATGTACCGATAGTCAATTTGGCACCGCTGGAGGGACTGCAGCACCGCCCAAGTCTCGACTGAATCAAAGGCCTTCTCATAGTCCACATACGCTAGACACAGAGGCCGATTATACTCCTCGGCCTTCTGTATAATCTGACGCAGCGTATGTATGTGGTCTATGGTGCTAAAGCCTTTTCGGAAACCGGCTTGTTCGGGAGGCTGGAAGTCGTCGAACCTGCGCGAGAGTCGATTTGTAATGACTCTCGAAAACAACTTATAGACGTGGCTCAGGAGCGAGATAGGTCGATAATTTTTCAAGCGGGTTTTGTCACCCTTCTTGAAAAACAACACCACCACGCCCCTGGTCCACGGCTCTGGAACGATGCCCCCGAGGATGACAGAATCGAATAGCTTCTGAAGGGCTGAAGAGAAAGGTCTATGACCAATGTGTGTTACCAGTGATGACTTACGGAACTGAGACGTGGTCTCTGAATGTTGGCCTCATAACGAAGCTCGAAGTTGCGCAGCGTGCTATGGAGAGGGCTATGCTCGGCATTTCCCTACGTGATCGGATCCGTAATACGGAGATCCGTAGAAAGACCGGTGTATTCGACATAGCCCGAAGAGTTAGCACGCTGAAGTGGCAATGGGCAGGCCACATCGCTCGTAGGACCGACGACCGTTGGGTAAAGAGGGTCCTCGAGTGGCGACCACGTACCGGACGACGCAGCGTGGGGCGGCCCCCAACACGATGGACTGACGACATCGTCAGATGTGCGGGGAGCCGCTGGATGCAGAAAGCGCAGGACCGCGCGTTGTGGCGTTCTGTAGGGGAGGCCTATGTCCAGCAGTGGACGAAAAGAGGCTGATGGATGGATGGATGGATGTAAGACCTAAATGTTTAACTCGTATAATATTTAATGAAATTAAATATGCTGAAAAATAAGGCATAAATGTAATATGTATTTAAAAACGTTGCTTTAACCAAATTACATCTGTTGTTGGTCATAAAACCGTGTGAAGTTGATAATTTCAGTAAATGTTAAATGATTTTTTTTATCTATGCCATTTGTAATGTCTCCTTTTATAGAAATGTATTTAGCTCTCATCAACAGATAGTTTATAACATTACTTTACTTTCTGATTGAGTCCATTTAAAAACTTTTTTTTTTGCATTCTATGTGTAAGTAGTATGCAGATTTTGGTATGAAGTGAGTGTACTTAAACTTTATTTAGTATTGCAAATTTATACTGGGCCAAAATATCCAATTACTTAAGCATTCAAGGAAGAAAGTGGAATCTAGAAATATGTTAATGGTATAATTTACGGATAGAAAAAAAGGAAACGTATGATACATTTTCTATGAGAATTTGTAAAATACTTACCCCTTTAGAGCTTAATTGGTGCCACTGATTCGCATGGTAGAATGCGGAATCCAGCAACTTACCTCAATTTTCGTAAATGAAAATGGAACCAGTTAATTGATTTATAAATGGAAATCACTAATACGTCTACAACAGGACGTAATAATTGGATGGGACCCATTAAGTCCCAATATAAGACAATTTGCCGTCCTCAACTTAAATTGAAACTCCCTTTTAGGGGATACCTCGGAAATTGAGGATGAAGGTCAGGATTAGATTGCATTCCGCCATTGTTATTTGGTTAGATGCGGTACGACTTGGCTATCTATAAAGGTTGGCAGTAATAAATAAATGGGCAACAAATTTTCGCATGGCGTTTCAGTAATATCATAAAAGTAAAATTTTAAATGGATATCCAATCACGTTAAGACAGGTAAACCTCAAAAGTCTAAAATAAGATTGGTAAGAACTCAACGGATGACAAATAGATAGATTACATTTTAAGTTTAGGTTAAAAATATTTTGGAAAGCAGCATATTGTTTCCAAAATGTTAACGATTTATAAGTGCTGATGTTAAATGTAAATCTGTCATTAAACATCAGCAATCGTCATTACACTTACTTGAATACATCTACGAAAAAATAAAAATAATAATAATATGTTACTAAATATTGTTAATTGATGACCTCCGTAGCCGAGAGGCGAGCGGGCCTGACTTTGGCGAGCGCCATCTCTGAGGTTCCGGGTTCGATCCCCGGTCGGGTCAATATGGGAAACGAACTTTTCCATATTGTCTCGGGTACCACAACACCCAGAGTGTTGTGGTATCGTCGTTGTTTCTGATTTCTATAACACAAGTGCTTAAGCTACTTACCACAGACTCAGAGCAATGTATGTGATGTTGTCCAATATTTATTTATTTATATTTATTTATTTATGGTACTATCAGAAGGGACTTAATTGTTCACTGGTTCACAGATGTCAAAAGCGATTCGGAAAAATAATTTTTTTTTCTGCGTAATCGCTTATGTTAAGAAAGAGACAAGCAGTTTCCGAATTGGACTCCGACTCCAACATTTTGTTAAAATGTAGGCAGCTTCTGGGACAAACGACTGTTGAATAAGCGCGTCATATACTTTTTTCCTAGTTCAATGCGTAATAATAATAAGGAAACAAACAATTTCTTTAGGATCTTACTTAAAGTTCAAAATCATATAAATTTAAAATACACATAAGCCCTTACTCTTGTTATCAAAAAATCTGAAACAAATCGTGTCAAGTTTCAAATCAAACTGTTTGCGAGGGGCAAACAAGTCATACCCTGCCCTAAACAGTGATGCGCTGCATGTGACGTCACGGGATAGCATGCGCGCATGGTTCCGTGCACACGGACAACCAATTAGGGATGAGTTTTATTTACCACATGTTCAAAACCGAACTAGCATCAAGACAACTTATTTAAATATTTATTGTAAGCTATCATTCGGATTCTTGTTTGAAAACTCTTTTTTTTTATGTAATTTTTTTTATTTTTTTACCGATTTGATAACTTACTGTTATCAAAGTTATAACTGAAGCATTGAATTTTCTTGAGAACATAAACACCATCACAATCAAACTGAAAATTGTAAAGTCATGTTAGACAACAAGCACTAATCTATGTGATTTTTTTATGAATCGTTATGCCAAATGAAATATTTTATTCTATCGGTAAAAAAATAATAGAAATCTTAATAAACCAAAATAAGAATAAACTTAAAATTGGCTGAGTATACTATTGTTACTTATTTTCAATGTGCATTATACCTAATGCATTACTGTAATTAATTATTAGCACTGATCACATTATTGTTATTGTCTAGCTTAATAACAATAGGCTCTGATTTATTGACTTATAATTAATTTGGAATGTTGAGTTAGTTTTCTAAGGTTTTCTTGCGGTTTAAATAGCAAATTTTCATTACTGCGTAAAATAAGACATCCTTAGGCAAAAATAATGACAAATATTATTAATATGATTGGCAAAGATAAATGTTATGACGACATTTTCAGATTGTAATACTGACATTGTTTTCAAAGTCAAACTCACATATTTCTTCATGTATTCAAGTAGGTTACATATAACACTTTCGAATCATCGTTGAATAAAATGCAAAGTGATTCTCATCCTTTTTTAGCTATCTACATCCGACTAACATAGCACCATCTCCAAAATTACCGTTTTACGTTCACAGCCACCGTCATCGGCAGGCTTGACAGTGAAAAGTGCCCGGACCGGGAGCGGACCCTCCGTCCGTCCCAATCAATAGTCGATTAATCAGTCGCAAACAGCGGCGCGGGCGCAGTCTCGCGGAATATCTTACAAAAAACGCGGGGCGGGGCTTACGCACTGCTGGACGCGGCTCGCCCGGACAGGGGCGCAGTGGAGTAGTGGCCTGGGTCGAAATAAATTAGAAGAAAGAAAGATACTTATAAAATATTTATTGACCTCTTAACCATACAACATAAAAAAATATCAACTCGTACACAGTATATTTTATGGTTAATTGGGTTCCACATCAGCAAATGCTGCTACATTATTTTGCAGTAGCGCTGGTATTTTGATGGAACGTTGTAACCTCGTTTCAAGGCACACTCGGGGCTGAAGCAAGTTGTTCACCTGGACCAGTGGCTTGCCACTCGATGCGCGCCTCGATGCGCGTTAGAATTCTGATTTTTTTCAGCTTGTTTCTATTTCTCATTAACTATTTGAACTTGATCGTATAAATAAACACCAAAGGTACACTAAAACTCGTGAAATAGGTACAAAGACATTTATTTTCTATTACATAAGAAACATAACACATTAAACATTTTACATATTGCATCACCCTCCACATAAACTTCTCATAGCTACTTTCCACCAAGATTAACAAGCACATCAAAATAAAAATTTAATACCGCATCCTCCGTATCCACTCCATAGGCCTCTGTTCGTCGCCAGGAGAAGGGTAGGCTGTGCGTGTCGATAACAGAACTCCATAAATCATTGGCGAGCAAATGTCTCGTGGGCCGCGGTGATCCCTGCGTGCGCGGCACGAAACGCGCCAAGAGATGTGCCAAAACAAACTCATGATGGTGAAAGTGAGTGAAGAGATAGAAATAGAACTTAAACAATACTGAGTATGCTCATAGCTACAGAGCATTTTTAAGCAGTTGGGGCAGAAGGATCCAAATGAAGTTAAAATAAAAAAAGGGAATACTACTAATAATATAAACGTGAATGGTTTTGTTTACGACATTTATGAATGTATAAGATACGGAAGGGATTTAGTTGATATTTGGAAAGAAAGAAAAATACATATTAAATACCAACATAAAAACTTCATACAAGTTGCGGGTAACATCTAGTTAAAAATAAATCAGATATTTTTTATTAATACGTCATGGATACGAACCGTTTCGCGTATCGAAAATTTCCTTGGATTTTTATTAATTTGGAGATTTTTGTCCCCTTGCAATAGCAGTCCTTTCTTCGTACGTGTTGCGCAAGATAGTAGAACTCATAAAGTAACTATTGGTAAAATAAAATACCTAACACAAAATTAATAACATACCCTACCTTCTGAAAGAAACTATAACGGGTACAGTATCTGAAAACTGAAATATTTGTCAAGTGTGCCATTCAATCAATGAATTCCGCCAGCCCGGTCACACACGTTAATTATTTGGTATTAAAGGGAGCAACAAAAGAATTCCAACATCTTCCTTCATGTTGTCCTGAGATTCGGTGTAAAATGAACAAATTTCCTAAATGCTACAGATTTCGTCGTTCAACTAACTTGTAAGGAGATCCGTAACAAATTCGAAGGAAATAAATTGTTGACTTATTTTTAAAGCGTTGCTTGTACCGTTAATCCGACAAATTCTGTTTCTACAAGTGTTAATTCATTAGTGAGGTAAATTAGTGATTCCATTGTAAGTATGTGCATTGAAATAAATTAACAACATCATCATAACATCGAGCCGCATCGAATGTAATGATTTTACATTCTAGGCATGTATCGAAGTAATAGTCACAACTAACTTAGAATCCTTCTGAAAGGATTCTAAGTTAGTTGCCTGCCTATGTTTTTTTGGTAATGATAAGTAACATGTACCCTAAGCACGAATAAAAACGATCATCGACTAGTATTACGTAAATTTATACAGTTTTATATGACGATATATAATATAGATTACAATAACTGCGCTACTACGACGGCGCTCCTTCGATTTTCATACCATTTTCTTATTACATGAAACTACTTAATTGCTGTTTTTGTTCATGCTATAGTCAAGCCGTTGATTAATTACCGATTTGACATATGTCAAATAATGGTCACGTTAATGTCAAAGAAACTAGGTTATTACACCGCTGAGTTATTATTTTATTTTTGAGTTCATTTCATGTCACTTTAGCCAGCATTGCACCGGTCTTCTAGGTGAGGATGGTCGAGTTTGATCGCCAATCCCTACTTTTCCTCCCAACTTAAGAGAAGGAACCGGAGCCACATAAGCGGCCATTCAGCCGGTGGTGTTGTGGTTGGTCAGGTTAATCAAAGATCCAAACAGGGGGTTTTAGTGTGTAGTCCTGCCCTTAAAAGGGCAAGGAGTCCCACACATCCGTCACTTTCCTCGGGTGATGGTACGGTGCATCAAAGCATTTCCACTCGTCATAAAAAAAGGTTAATTTAATGACATCTACGTCAAATTTTTTATCGAAATACAAACAGTAGTTTTTGCGTGAAATAGTAACAAAATGAATATAATATAATATTATAAGTTAGATAAGAAACCCTGGCAACACCGAAGCAGGAGCAAGTCCCAAATAATTTAATACGTCACTGTGACGTCACGCGTGCCGGCACGTCTGACGCAGCCCGTAAAGTGTTCCGCCCTGTTGGTCCGTTTAATTAATTCACAAATATAACTGCGTTCGCGCCGTGTGTCACATTTGATTTTATTGGATGGGAGGTTTTAATGTTCGCCTGGCAGCCCGAACGATAGAATTGGCCGTAATTAGGTTATTTTTACGGGCGATGTGATGTTGTTTCGTTGCTTACAAAATCAATAGATATATTGTCTCGTTTATATCTATTTTTGCCAGACTCGTGCAAAATAACAACAAATTTGACACTTTAACTTTTGAAATTGATAAGACTATTTTTTATCGTTAAAAACACATATTTTCTCTTTTTCTATAGGTTCAGGTGATGAAATAATCTCACTTATTATAAAAGCGAGAGATATTTGTCTCTTTCATATAAAAAGTATCAAACAAATTTGGATGACACTTTGTTTAAATAAAAGTTGTATAGGACATTGTTAAACCTGAAATAGGTGTAAGGAAAATGTATTTCTTTAATTCTTGATTTTAACCTCTTTCATAATATGTAAAGCCTTATAGTTTTTATGAGGACATTTCAACTTGACATGTTGCTAAGGTAACCAAAGATTGTTGATGTCAAATGGAGATGTTACTCGTAAATTAAACTAGATTTTGAATGTCGTTTATCTGATTTTAAGGTATGTTATTGTGTTCAAAGTTGTAATTATGGTTTTGTGTTAATTTTATGTAACTAACGAAATAAAAATCTGATTTTCAGAACAATACAACATAGTTTGTTTTTATTTGCCAATGGATGGGTCTAGAATATATACCTAGTTCAAGGACACATTGTTACATTGAAAAGAGTAAGTGTCGAGTTTCTTGCCGGTTCTTCTCGACATGATCAACATTCCGAACACGGCGGTAGAATACTTTATTTGTACTGACGATTCATAAGTGCTTTTGTAAAGCTTACATGAATAAAGATATTTTGTATTCTATTCTACCTTAAGTTTGCAGTTGTCCTTAACTACAAAGTACCTAAAATTTAAAGTTCATGTACATATGAACATATAACTTCCTTAATATGAAACTTAATTAAACCTACTATAGGTTACCGAACGTGGAGCAACAATAATAAAGCAGGATACACATAGACCTAACCGCAAACCGCCAATTTGACGAGTACGATCAAAGATGACGGCTCCTGCCTCTTGGCGGTACCTTTAGCGTTACTGTCGATATTTACTAAACCACCGCACCTGACGCGGTGAGACGGACGGGTTGTACCAACTTTGAAACTAGTTAGTAGTTTCAGCTAGGATTAGTGGAAAGATTGACTAATACACTCTTCTTTATTTACATTTCTACATTAATATTATACAGAAGATAGATTTTGTCGTTGCGCGTGCAAATCGTGAGAACATATTGCCTATTGGCTTTTATACGATTTCTATTAGGAAGTGAAAAAACCTAGATATCTTTTATTATTATTAGGGGTACCTGGGGCTATGCAGTTCAGTGAACTGTGGTCACTGCGACCTTTTAGATCTATTGTGATTCGCCACCAGTTAGAGTAACTCCTTTAGCCGGGTCGATTCTAGGAAGTCTAGTATTTTCCTAGCTTTCAGGGTTTTTAATTCATCCGGTTGGGCTATATGTCGTCCCAGGTGGATGCTTCGTTTGTGGACCAGAGATTCACAGTCGCACAGGAGGTGAAGAGGTGTTTCCTTTTCCTCCTTGCAGAATCTGCATTCATCAGAGTCTTAATCATCTGACTATATTATGCAGGCCGAATTGTGTAGTAACTTTTTTGTGACTTACTTTATAAGAATGTAACGTAAATTGGTCCATAACTTGTTTAGAGGACGCGATATTTCAATTCCACGCCTTTTACAGTTTCTCGGTATAATGAACTGAACATACTTCTGCCCCGCGAATTAGCATTTTTGTGTGTGCATATTTGTAATGAATTAACTCAAAACTACTATGTAATATACTTTCACCATTGAAAAGCTAAAAGACAAAGAAAAAATACTAATTTCAGGCGTATTAAGTCGCGGGCGGCCGCTGGTTTAGTTAAAAATAAAGGTTTTAATTTAGCTTTCATCAAAAATAATTGTTCGATAGAAAGGTTTATTTGAAATACGTAATAGAAAAGTCTCAAAATCTAAGATCTTTGCATCTGTGCGGAACCGAGGCAATTAATTGTAAGTAAATAATTATTTTGATTGTCACAAACATTATTTTGTAATTGGAATAGCTGTTCATTTCCCTTGTTTTAGATCGATGATTTTGATAATGTTTTAACAATATATTAATTGCACTGTATGTCTTGGTGCCATATTTGTAAGTTTGAATTATTTTGTAATGAAAACTACTGGTTTGTACCGATGGTAGCTACATAAATGTGTTTAAAAGACGGTTGGTTTACAGGATTGGTTATAATCACAAATTTAATGGGATATAGTAACATATTTTTTTACCAGCTGTCTCTGGTAAACCTATCGCTCACACATGAATGTCGTCTGGTTGTGTTTTAAGTTTTATTTTTTTATTTTAATATTTAACAGTAATACAACAAATTAAAGTTATATCTATCTATTATCAATATTTAACCCCTTGTCAGTTTAACCTTTAATTAAAACTGATGGTAACCCGTACCTACATAACCGGCCCTTCAAAAGATTCCCAGTGATGTGGTAAAACTATGTTCATAATAATTATTAATACTCCAACTTACGTCTTATGAGTTCGTAGCGCGTTTGGAGGAACTTTGCCAATTCACGCTCGAGTGTGTTGCTCTACAGTTTATGTCTATGATTTTAATTACAGAGACGTTAAATATATCTCAAACTATGAAAACTATGTGGATAGATGATCTTCCGAAATTCGCACAAATTTAGTATTATTTACGTGGACTGTAAAGAAAAGGTCGCTTTTGATAGACACGTATAACAAGTGATAGGAAAACAAAGCAATAGAAATGACAGATTAAAAGTAATATAAAAACCATAAAAAGTGCCTTTACATAGGAGTCCGTAACACAAATAGAAAAACATAATAAAAAAGTCATCAATCAAAATTCAAAATCATTTATTGCTAACTGTATTAATATAGGTGTTATAGTCAATAATTTCAGTTACCCATATTGGGTATGCAATTCAGTCACAATCACCATCTAATAACCTTGAAAGTAGTATGTCTGCGAAGCTTTAAAAAACGTTCCATATCCAAGTAACAAACTGAAACATGATATTGACCTTTTCCCCTAAATGCCGGCCGCAATCCGTAAAACAATCCCATCTTAAAACCCATCCCATCTCAATCCACAAGACTCCTGTATAACTGCAAAATCCCGAAGAGAGCGATATTTCTCGTTTACATTTTTTTTTTCACTCATTACTAGAGCGGTTCCCTGCTTTTTTGCCTTTTCCGGTAAAAGAGATAAAAAATGAAGATGAACTGGCGAGGCACAGAGTAAATACGAGGTCAAGTAGTGATGTTTAATGTTTATCGATAAGTTTTAATTATGGAAAATTAACTGTGTACCCTTTTCATTACCTTAAGTGTAGCTATGAACAAGTAATAGTTTAAGTCAACACAAAATTACTTTAATCGTTGCCTACAAAAATTTTAGGTAAGTTTGTTTTAGTTATAGAGCATTTATCTATTTAACTAGCGGCCCGCTGATGCTTCACACTCGTACTGTTCACGTTTTTTTACACTTTCTTCTATTTCTTCACACTTATCTGTGCTTGTGCAGGTCTGTGCCTGATGTTAGACTACTAATACAAAAATATTGATTCAATTGAATTGAGATTACTTCCTGATATTACCGCGTTCAAACAAACTGTTCAGCTCTATAATATAAGTACAGATTAGTGGTTATTTGAATGTGATCCAGGCAGCAGTAGTATTGGAATTTGCGTTCAACGTGCAGTTCAAATTACCGAGTAAAATAGCATCGCGACCGGTCGCGGTGGAGACCGGTACATCTAGGTCCTTCTCATCCTCCACGATCCACCTCCGCCCTCGCGGTCTTGCCGCAAAGAACCACCAGCTGCTTGCAGCTCACCCCGGGATCTGTCGTGTGGTATTAGAAGCTGGGTTGCAAGGCCTCAACGCACTAGCACGTTACTGAGTCCCCGAGGGGAGGATTAACTTATATCATACAATCGTCTGTCTGTACACGTGTACACTAATAAAAGTTTATTAAAACTGTCAGTCTTTAATAACAAGAAAATTTTCTATATAATGAACAATCGACAACACAAACAAGGTATCTTTACGCGTCCCTACCGCCCGACCGCAGACCGCACGGGCCGATAGGCACGAAAAGTCGCTCCCAGCAAATATATTAGAATATACATTACCCTACGTGCCTCGAGAGATGAATAGCAGCTACCTCCACCTCGGCCAGCCTTTGTGGGGTCGGATTGAATTAAACCGAGTTGACAGTGATCTGGATTTATTCCGACGGCGGAACTATCATGCTCAAGAAAATTACTGGAAGTTTTTGTTGATGGGGCTAGATTAGGTTCGCTGGCGGTTTTAAGGTTAAACTTTGATAGTGTGATCGTTAGATCATTGTAGACATAAAGTATCAGATTTAATTGCAAACCAACCGACTAATGCGATGATGACATTTTTAATGGCTCTTAACTTCTGTACATAAGAACAAATTTGTGTAAATACTAATTCAGTTCAGTTTCAATTATTTATAAAATAATAATGATCTCATGTTTCACTGCTGGGAAATAGCCTCCTTCATGTATCTCCATTTTAGAGTAGACGGTAGCATATCTAACCAAGTAATTAATTTGAAGTACGGTTCAGGTTTTTCCTTTTGAAATCTGTACAATATAGAAGTATATTTTACTTTTGCAAAATTCATTTACTATGTTTTTGCGATTAAATTACTGATTGGAAAGTCCGTCAATGTGGCTTTAAGATATTTTTTGCAATGTTGCCCTTAGAAAGTTTATTATATATAGCCTGATGGATTACCTGTTTGAATAATTTGCTTTCTATTTTCATTTAGTACAGTGTGTGGGATTGCGCCAACCATCAGGATGATTTTAATATACTATGCTATGCTAAATTCACAAATTACAACCTTAGTGTACAATGTAAGTTCCACATTACTACTTTTTTTCACCATCACAAAAAAAACCTTTGCCATGCCGTCCCATAGTAAGCGCAGTTCCTTACAATCCAACAATTACTTTAAAAGCGGTTCTCAAAGACAAAACCTATCGTTTTTTTTTTCAAATTTAACGACATCAATCACATTTTCTCACTAGTCTTCTAGAAACCAAAAATTTGCGATAATATCTCTTATATAAATATTATAAATATCATTCAAGATAGCACATAGACACAGATTTGCAAACACAATACGTCCACACACTTTTCCCACCGAACACGAAAAGTCAGTGCGTCTTACCCTCCCAACCCTCCTTTGTAGAGGCTATAGGCTCTGAACTGTGCGCTTGAGTTGGTTTAATGCGGTCTTGTCCGCTTCACCGCTCACGAGGAATCAGTGCTAAGCGTAATGTCATCTTGTCTTATTGTTTTCTACGGTAGGTAGCAATATTAGGACCTTTCATAAAAGTTGGATTGCCACAAATCAGAAGAATTACTCGTATGAAATGAAGCACTGCTAAGTGGCTAAAACAAAATCAGACGGAACACAGATTAATTTGATTTGGAAATTTGTACAAAATTATACTGCGTATAGTTTTTGTAATATATTCGTACTGTCAGCCTCCTGCGACTTCTTTTTTTATTATATTTCTGCCCCAACGCCGCATGGCGCAGAGCTTTCGGTATCTTACTTTAAAAAACATAAAACTTTCATACTAACTTCCAATTCCCGTTTTACCCCCTTAATTTCCATGACGTATTTAACGAATCACTGTCTTTGCCTCACAAGAAACCTCTACCATACCATACCATAAAACCTACGTTATTAATTAGTCAGTAAGTGAGCAGTGTTTTGCTTTTAATTAAATAGATTTCTATGTAGTGTCATTTAATCACTTTATAGCAACCTTTTTTAACGCAATATAGCGAGTAACCACATTTGAACGTCAAAAGGCAAAACAAGCAAAAAGTCAAACGACAATGTGAATTCCGTTTTTAATGCCCGGTTCCAATATTTGAAACACGATTCATTCTAGTTACGAATAGTTATAAATTACACGAGGCGTAAGCTAAAACCTTTTCAGACTCGTAGTCAGTTGGAGAAAAACAGATTTTCAATTTAACCTATTACGAATCGTAAAATATTGGAACCGGGCATTAATAATCGCGATAAGTCGCGGCTACACTGACGAAAAACGTCAATCATTGCGATAATCAATGGAATTCCCCGTTAGTGCGTCCCCAGGATTATACTAAAAACAGGCCCAATGCGAAACGTACTAATTTTTGCCTTAGATTCGAAACTCCAACAACCAGATCGATGTGGATATTGCGTTTCGTCGCTCTGCTTTTGTATTTCAGCGAAGGGTCAGTCAATCTCAATACACACACTTCTTCCACTAAATACGGCAAGTCACTGCACCTCTATCCTAGGCCTTCTTTAAATAGGTAATGTGTCCCGAAGCGTGCGCTTGAGTCACATTAATACGGTCTCGTGCGCTCCACACCGCTCTTGAGGGATCAGTACTAAGCGAATTGGCGACTTGGCTTATTGTTTACTAAGGAATGTATTGATGTTTTAGAGAAATTAAAAAAAAAACTCTGTATGAGAAAAGATGTATATAACTCAATAGTTCCTAGAGAGGTCTAGTGACCGACTGGATGTTGAGCCATCTATTTCAAATACTGTGATAGTTCGCGCCAGCAGTATTATGCCAGGTCCAGATTCCTATTATAGTGTTGATTAACCATAAATGTATCAAGGCCATGGTTTAAAGAATGTTTTTGATTCGTGTGTCCGACACAGCACACAAAAAATGAAATAATTTCACATAGCTTTGTATTAGCTAATTTGTTACACAATAATATACGAAAATAATACATAAGTGATGCAAGTGCAGTGTATCCAAATAAAAAAAAACAATATAGACGAAATTTCCCTAAATTCAAATCAATATTACAAACCTGAAGAGTATGTTTGTTTAAACGCGCTAATCTCAAGGACTACGAGTTCGAATTAAGAAATAATTTTTGCATTGGATAATCCATTTATTGAGGGAAGCTTTAGCTTAGAGAAACATCACACTATAACCTAAAGGAACAAAGAGTTTGTGGAAAATGGGAAAATCGGGGAAAGTATCAGTGGCGGATTTACACTTTTGCCGCCAGTAGGTTTTTCAAATTTTGCCACCCCTACTGACCTTCGCATTTCGATAGACACGGACAAAGAAGGTGGAATTATTTTTTTTCATATTTCTTTCTCGATAACATTTAGGTATTGATTTATTTTTTATTTCTGTAAGACAAACTTTTGGGACAGATTTGCCGCCCCCTAAAATCTGCCGCCCTAGGCTCAAGCCTACTCAGCCTGCTGGTAAATCCGCCACTGGATAGCATGCGTGCAAAGCCGCGGCAAGCAGCTAGTTAGGCATAATTGTTCTACGCTTGTTTGATTCCTGCAACATGACTTAAAGTCAAACCGACGTCGCCAAAATTATCAAGCATCATGGTACTCAATTGGTAGTAAGTAATAAGGCGCCCAACGGCATTATATAAATTGTATACAGGCTTTATAGCCCTCCCGACGTCAATACATCCCGGCAGACAAGGAGGAGTCATCAAACAGTAGTTTGCGAATTCTTGAGCAGTTAGGGCCCGTTATGAAGTCGCCGCCAAATGCCGCAATTTTCGCTGCAGGGCGGCCATTACAAACACGGTCGACACTTTAACAATATCAGTGAAATTTTTATGAAGTTTATATAGACACTACAAACGGCCTTTAGGTGCATTTGACATCACATTTTGTTGAGTTTTTAATTTAAACGTACTTATGTTCTTAATACTTGGAGCTTAAATGTTAAATTTCAATCTTCGTGAATAAGCACAGTAGAATAGCATTCTACTAGCATATTTCATATTTTGCAAAAAAAACCATTTTCCCTTTTAAGCTCCCTACTTATTGTAATGAGGAAACATTTACCCATATGGAATTAGTCTGTCAATTTGATGACGAATTAACAGTTAATTTGCTCTAACAATATTGGAACAAATAACCTTAAATTTGATATTATTTTATGCAAGTCGATATTCAAAGCCAGACGTAAAGAAACTCATTTTAAATACGAGTTTGGAGGCCACATTTACGGATAACCAACCAATAAATTTGGATTTATTATTAATGACTTTATTTATAACGCTCACTAGTTATAAATGTACAGTGTTGTAGTTTTTTTTTCATATTGTTTCTGCCAGAAACTTCCCCATCTGCGACAGTGTTTTAAAAATAGTTGCAAGCCGTGTCGTGTGACGTATCAAAGAGCTTGTTGTTAAAATCGCGCTTCTAATTTCTACCGGTTTTAAGAATACTCCTGCATTCCACCGTCTAGCCTCTTGGCGGTTCGGAACTACCCAACAATGCTACACACGTAAGGATGCTCGCAAACGAGGTTCGCACAACTTTGTACCCAACCTTCAGGCTATAAGAACTTATGCTTTGTAAAACAGGGTACCTTACTATGTGTACTTACTTTAAGCAGAAGTTTGATATGATATAAATTGGTTTACTAGTAGATCTTTTTTCTAAAGCCCCTAATTACGTATAGTAATAAATTGTACGAGGTGTAAGCTAAAAACGACCGCCGGACGACTGATGACAGCTGATATGAAAAGAAAAATTGAAATTAGAATTAAATAAATAGTCATTTTTGACACATAACGAATCCTAAAATATTGGAACTGGGCATAAATGAGTAAATCCTAAAATGCTAGTTATATTTTAGGATTTAGGCACTTACGTTTCATTACGTATTCTTATAATTCAAACGATCATTTTTGTTGTTATATTTAGACTTATACAGAAGTTAATTAACTTCCTTTCAGGTTTTTGTAATTCAACATTGCTTAAATCATAATATATACGAGATATAAACTATGAAAACAATGAAGTCTGGTATTCATTTCCGTAATTTATACGGTATCCCGAATTAAAATTTTAGCGACAACTGCAACCGATGTTAATTTCGTAGTCATACTACTTAGATTGGAAAATTTCAAGACCAGGTATTGGTTTATTTGGTTGAACAATTACTCAGTCGGAAAGCAAACTTGAAATCTGTATTTAGTTCGCTTGCCTCTCGGCTGGTTACTTAATTCTCTAGAAATCAGTAAACGGACTAATAAAAGTATAATACATCTTTACAAGAAACGGTGGCACGCCATCGTTACTTACCAACCTATATTGTTAAAAACTACCCTATTCTTAAAAAAGCTTGGCAGCTTTCTATAGAAATCCCCGTAACCAAGCCAACAAAACCCTTATTTCATAAAAGTTGATATCATCGGCAATTTCGTGTGCGGACCCGAAATCGGCGAATCACCGACGAATACCGGTTAACTCTCCACCACGCGACGCTTATCGTCATAGATTAAATTTTCACCTTCAGCTAACTGAAAAAAATCCATTATTTCCGCCAGATGTCACCAAAATCAAATGTCGTTGGAACAGGAAACAGTATGGAGCAGTTTTTACATCAACGAGTATTATCTGAAAAGAGTTTTTTCTTATTTTTTACAATAAAACTTAATTAAGAACTGTTTTATCTTCTTCTATGACGTGGTCATACCAATTTCATAAATATTTTTGACAGTTTTTACTTCAAAAATACAAACATTAAACAAAATGTAACATAGTACTCGTATAAATTCAAAGTAATAAGTGAACATTAAACACTACAAAAGTGTGATCAAACATAGAAAAGAACCAAGGTTTAAAAACTGAAAGAATAATATTTTAACACCTGATGTTATGAAAAAACGATTTTTAAATATTTTTACTTATCGCCCAAGAACAACTCCATGCAATTCGTTGTTCTAATCCATGTCGCTGAAACACAAAGTTTTTTTAATCTGAGACAGACATTAATCAACGTCGATCACAAACAGACAACAGAACCTATTATTATATGTATAGTAGGTATAAAGGGGAAATCGGCAGCATCGAGTCGCCAATCAGTCAATGGTGCTTACGTTTAGGGGAAATAAATCAACCTTATGGTAAAACAAATAAGGATTACATTGCATTAACATTCCAGATTTACATTGAAAGTTATCTGGTTTTATAGTTCACTGAAAAAAAAGAAGTGTGACTCAAACTTTAAGAAATCTAATCACTACTAAAAAGATGACGGGCGTAATTTAATATGAACCCCAGTATCTTGTAATTAAGATACACAACATCATACAGTAATCATACATGAACATCTTTAGACTACTTTGTCAATGTCATGTTTTTTTCTTCTTAACTTATTCCAAGCTAAGTTTTAAACGTTATGTTTCTAAAAATTTGAGAAATTTTAATGCTAGAACGATGATTTGAACCATGAATAAGCATATATTAAATTTTAAACTACACATCATTAAGAATCTTTGAAGAATGTTTATGAATGTTGTGTATTACGAAGTTTAAAAAAATCTAGTCTTTACATATGTCGTATTTATATTAGAATAACCATGAAGAGATCATCAGAAGGAAATGAAACATAAGTTTAATTGTAAACTATGAAGTTAACTTTGCATCTGGATTATGACATGTAGGTATACGCTCCTGCTTCAGTCAAAATTAAAGTAAAAAGAAAATAATACAAAAATACACCATTTGAAAACCCAATTAGTAACTTCACTAAATAGCTTATATACCTTACGAACATAGTATGAAATTCAAAATAACTATTTCAAATTATTATTTTGCAAAGTAAAATGTTAATCCGAACGAATTATCAAATATTTCCTAATAAGTTAATCATATCTAGGCTGATTTACATACAATCCGACATCGCGAAATATGAAAATTTCCAATCTGAATTTCTAATTATCTCGCTGGAACCCGTCCCGACCGTTCTAGAGTTAAATCAACAAAATAAGAGACAACAAACTTTGCATATTCCGACTTTAATAATTAGGGATCCTTCATAGCGGAGAAAATGCGATTTATTCCGATTTTCGGATTCAAAACTTCCGCGACGAGTGGCGAGCAGGAGAGGGTTAAGATTAGATTTACGAGTCAAATTTCAGCTTTAGATGTAGTTATAGGGTTATATTTAAACAACTCATGCATGTTCTGGTCTAAAATACCTATTTTAACAAAAGATATCTCTGAAATGCTTCAGAACAACTGAGCAAGATCGAATTTGTAAGAAAATCAATTTTTGGAACCGAAATAGTACGAAGCCGCGGCATGCCGATAGTTTGTGATAAAAGGATTCAATAGTAATTTACTAAGACCATTTTTTAGTTGCAGAAAATAGAAAAAAAAAGTGATTGTGTGGAAATTGCGTTGAATTTTTTTTGTTTTAACTATTTAAAAATGTATTGGTGCCTGAAACTTGTTTGACTAACTTGGATCTTTTATCTTCGTAAGACCGAACTTTTAAAAGGCAGACCATAGAAAATCACTTTTGTATGGTTGTCTGGGTCTTAAGACTTTAAAATAGTTAGCTTTTGGTTTCTAACCTGATACTTGTTTGCTTATATCGAATATGAATTCTCATAAAGATCTACGAACATCTGACTACGCGTCGAAGCTACGCGGTACGTAGCTACGTGCGCTACGGCTACGAGTAGCTACGAGGGCCGCCATTGCTCGGCGATGACGTCAGAGGCACGCGGCGTGTGCACATCGCATTAGACGCGGATCAGAACGGAGCGGAGAAGATTTGCGGATTTGTAGACTTCGCTTATACAGGCTGACTTTTAGTGTAGATGCCTGATGAGTACTTCTTAGGTTCACTTGTTCACTTGACAGAACTGATTATTTTTCGGGTTCTGTAAAGTAAAGTGAAATAGTCTGTCATCTCTGAAGAACTTCTTTTAAGAACACGTTGAGGTATCAATCTGGAATTAACATTAAATATCTAGTGCAGCGTGAAGCACTATAATAAATTGTAAAAATATTTTCAATATTTACGTCTGCAGTCCCTGAAAACTGTAAAAAAACATTTACTATTTTTAACTACAGCATTTGGGATTTATATTATATTTTTAGGCGAGATCTTTAGGATAATGTTCCTCGAATCAGAAAATTAGGCTTGGAGAAAGGTTTTATTGCAAATATATAAAACGAAATGATCACGCAAGTTTGCACGGAACCCTCGGAACGCGATTCCGACTCGTTTTGGACCGATTTTTTCCCAGTATTGGTACACTTTTACGAAAGTCTTTCTCACAATACATACTTATTACTTAGTGTCTAATTAAATTTTGCGTAGATAGACGAAGGAAATGAAATTGACCGCTTTTATCTAAAACAAACAAGATAGATAATTTGCAACGAATTTTAAAAAGATAACGTATTACCCCATGATGACTTTGATTTCTAGCAGAAGATGGCAGGTTCTATTTTAAACGCAAGGTCCGACATCATGCACTAGACACTAGAGAAAATTCTCTAGTTTGTTTTGTGGGTACTTGTGTTGTGCTGTGTAGCTAAGCGTACGGCAATATAATGTCTTATTAAATATATTATTTTCAAGAGATATTTATCGTATACTATACTACCTGACCCGGCAAACGTTTTTTTGCCAAATAAATAATGTTTAAGTAAGAAAAATGTTAAGGGTGGACAACCCTTATCACTAAAGGGGACGAAAAATAGACGTTGGCCGATTCTCAGACCTATTCAATGTGCTCACAAAATTTCATGAGAGTCGGTCAAGCCGTTTCGGAGGAGTACGGGAACGAACATTGTGACACGAGAATTTTATATATAAGATAACTAATGTTCAAGTATAGTACCTATCAAACAACATTATTTATTTGTGTGTAGTCCAAACATACAGTTCTACTGAGAAACTCCATCGGTAAACTTAAATTGTATATGGGAAGAAAACTATTACGTAGGTACTTTTATCTGTGTAACTGTTTGGTAATGTGAGCTACAGAGATAGGCAGTCACGTACAATATAATGCAGCCTTGACGATGATAATAAGGATTCGCGAACAGGATTCAGAGCAAATCAACCGTCCACACGGAATGAAAACCTCATTTCTCCTTAAACAGACCTCTCCGGCCAACCACAGACGCTAAGAATCTTACAAAATTTTCATCAAAATTTTTGGTCGGTATATTGAGACAGGTTGTGAATTTTTGTGTTTTTTCTTAGTTTTATCAACAGAACATTTAAATTACATAGGTGTTTCGCCAACATAAAATGGTTCCGACCGATTTCAGCCAATGCGGTCAATCTTATTGAGATCAACCTATTAAACAGGATTTAGTTTATAGCATCCGAGCTTTTATGCAACACTCAAGAAATATAATTAGAAAAATATGCAAGTGCAGTCTCTCTTTCACGCTCTCATAATCTAATAGGACGGCAGAGAGAAATATCAGGTGCAGGAATTACTTAATAACATGCACTTCGGACAACATAGATCATTTTTCTTATCAGACATTATTAACTCACTAGCTATTTTCCCTGAGTTCATTCGCGTTATTTCAGGCTAAATAGTCAAGCTTTTGCGAACAGTCACGAACAATAAAAAGCATACACTAGAGCTCTTATGATGTTACAATAACGACGACGCCGGTAGCTAACTATGTTACCGAAACGCGAAAGGTTCTGGGTTCGATATTCGGAAAGTCCATCAGATCAGGTCTGGTACTCATAATACACAGCAGACTTAATTTGAGACCAGGATATTCCTGTCACTGTCTGATGTATTGCCTATCATTAATTTATTTACTTTAGAATGAGTTTGCATCTAGAATAAAACCTGTACTTTACAAAGCGACGTATGACGCTAAGAAAAAGTTGATAAACGTTTTCCAATATGTTCCGTATTATTGACATTTATTTTGCTAACGGACGCTATTTTTTTTTCTTCGCCCTGCAGCTTCCAAGTCCAAAGTCTGCCAAGTCGCGAGCTCGGCCTCGTCATGTCGCTTAGAAATATAATTTAATCCGAGCACAATGCGCCATTGTGTCCCTCCACACTAGGTTTACGATTTTTTCGCCAGATAAAGGGAAGACGCGAAAAATCGGGTTATTCCCGTATTGGTAGGGTTGTTAATATACGCACTTGATATTTCAGATTATTTTCTTAAGAAAGTATTGGTATATTGTTCAATTCTACCTCTTACTTAAAATAACAAAATGCGTCTTTTACCGAAAATAGTCAGTTCAGTTTTATAATCATGAACAATGATGCCCATACTAGCCTGTCACGTGAATGTTAAACAAATATTACTTGATAAACAAATTAAAATATGTTGATATTATTATAATGTGTGTATTTATACAAAGCACGTGAAAGTTTGTAAAAAATATTTATGTATGGATCTGTGGATTGATGTATGATTGGAGCAAAAACTACTGAAAGTATTCAAAAGACCAGTTGGGTTGAGTACTTCATAGTATGATATTATTAAAATAAACACTTGCATTATTTGATTGTAGTAAATTCCCTATTTTTGGTTAATATGGATACAAATATCTACATTGTTTAGTGGTTAAATAGTACGTAAGTTTTCAGATATTAATCCCACTTAGTGTTCTTAAAAGTACATTTTCAGGCTTATAATAACTAACTAGGTACACCCATACAATAAGTTAAATGACGGCTTTATAAAATTGTCTAGCATTGATTAAGAATCATTTTCATAAACACTATGCCTGATTATCTTAAACAATTGGGCGTCAGTATTTTTGCTTCTATGAAGAACACGAATCAGTTAGCATATATATTTGTGAATCGAAGGCAAGCATCAAATATTTCTCAGTTCCGAAACCCTTTCTTTCCAAGGTCGAATGAGGTTAAAAATATCTCTTAAATGTATTCCCGATCCCTAAAACCGCATCGGGCACAGACCTATGTCAGTAGAATTCAGCAGCCGTGTGCGATGGGTGTGCGCAATAAGATTTGAGGTCTCCGTTTGTATTCAGCCGACTTGCCAGCTTGTTGGACCGCAGATGCTAACTAACTAGATATGGTATATGAAAAATAAAGTCAAATACTAATGTATCAAAGCAAAGACGATAAGAACATTTGTTTTTTTGTTGAAAAAAATAATAAACAAATGTCATCGATATATGTTAATAAAATGAGAATCCCAAAGTACATAAAATACAGCTCCAGCACTTGTGAAATGAAAACAAAAAACCACAATGAAACTACAATATGTAAGAACACAAAAACAAATGTTTACTTCACAAATGAATGAGTCAAAACTACAACCTTTCAACATATTAAAGTGCTAACCATCGTCTAGTCAGGACTGTCAAAGTAAAATAAACTGAAAAATCTTTTTATTTTATAGCTATAGCTAAAGGCTTCATCTCAACTAACAAATGACTACCTCGGTGGTGCAGTGGCTAAGGTAGGCGGCCAAAGCGCGAAAGGTCCCGGGTTCGATTCCCGGTCGGGTCAATTTGGAAAACGAACTTTTCTAAATTGACTTGAGTCTGGGTGTGCTGGGATGACGCCCCCAGTTAGTATCCGTCGTCTGGTACTCATAGTACAAGGGAAAACCTTAGTTTGAGACCAGGTGATTGGTGTGATTGTCTGGCGCATTTATTTATTTTATTAAATGTCACGGGCCCTACTTCACCATACCGGTACGATGTTAATTTGTATAGGTGTAATACAAGTATTTACAATCGAATGTCCTCGATGTTTAACTAAAGTACGTCCAAGTAAAGAGATACTCGTAATAACTGTCACATAAAACTGGACCGAATATTCATAGATACACGTTGTTTTACTTGAGCTTGGTTCTATTTACAAACCATTTTGCCTGAGCCCAGGTTTAAGCCAAAAGAACATCTTCCAATTGTAGTTTCATTAGGTGTTAGCTTCCTCTCTCCTGAAGTATCAGCGAAATTTAAATATCTTCGTAGTCATTATCGAATAAGAAAAATATAGAACAGTTTTCAGTACACCTATAGAAACATGTAATTTTTGGCAAAAAAAAAGTAATACGAAAAATAGAGTATCCAGGGTAGGTGCATATCCGTGGAGTGTCGGTGAAGAGTACGTGAGGTTTTCACGCAGCATTGGAGCAGGGTATACGTCGAGTATACTCGGAGACGCGTGACTGTTCTGTCGCCGGCGGAGATAGGAAATTGTGGAAACTGCCACAGCCTGCTTGCAACTTGAGTGCGTTGGAAGAATTCCGCTCACCCATAATGAGATGTACTTATATTCATATTAGGTGAATATAAAGCCTATTATACATAGATATCTATTATAACACTACAAATAAAGCATTTTAGAGAATAGAAAGCTTAACTTGCTGTACTCATGAGCCAATGACATTGCAGAAATTTGATTACACCGTTGATATTCATAAAATCTACTTATTATGTTATTAAAAAAACGTCAAACAAGTATAGGATGAATTACAAGATTGTATCATCTTACTCGAGTTGCTAACTAGGCAGATATTTATTAATATATATAGCACGCATTCAAGCACAAATGTAGGCAGATACTTAAGGTAATAAGTGCTTTGGTATCAGAAAATTAAAAAAAAAATGTGCAATTACGTATTTTCATCACATCGCATTCATATTTTAACGAAGATCAACTCCTTTCCTAAAATTTTACCCTTATTTTTGTCCTTAATATTTGACAACAACCCATCATCTTCCGTGTCCAATGTATCGTTTTTAATTAAGTATAATTATATTTACGAAAAATTCCTTAACAGATTTGTAGCCTCTTAATTCATAGCAAAAGACACTGGAAACAGTCATTGATGGATACCCTCACAACATTCGTATAAATTAACTCTCTCAGCGAAGATTTCCGCGTCCACCGATTTTCAGCGCGCATTAAATACGCCCGCGCGCACTGCGTAATTACCACGTAATTATGAACTACTCACGAGGTTGAGAACACTGCACCTGTGCTTAGAGACATTTTATTACATATTTAACAGAAGTAAAAAAAAACCTTCTAGTAAATAAAAGCATTCCCTTGATTACTTCTTAAACGTCCGTGTAACTTCAGAATTACATAAAGGTTAATCTGTGTCTTTTACATTATGGGTACTGAAATTCATTTTAATACATTTCATTTTCTACTTCCATTTAAACTATTGAAATGTTCAACTACTATTTATTTATTTAATGTGAAACAACAAAACATACTTCTAAACAGGGTAAATGAAAAAAATCAATGTAGGTATTTTTGATAGAGCCTCAATTAAACGTTACCGCGATATGCAATGAGACAATACAATCAATTATTCTTCTAAGACTTTCATGTGTTCAATTACAATTTGTCTAACAATTGACAGTGAAGTTATTAAACGCATCTTCTCTTCTTCTTTTATATATAAAATCAATCACTGCTCGTTAATCTCGCTAAAACTCGACAACGTCTAGACCAATTTGGCTAATGCTGGTTTTGAAATAAATACTGAGGCCCAGGGAAGGATTAAATGGTTAGAAAATGTGGGATGTATAGGTCTTACGACGTTTGCCGGGCCAGCTAGTTTAGAATACAGAAAACAGAGGTCGTAGGATAAAACATTAGTGCAAATTAACTTGAGCATAGAACATTTTCAGCGCGCATTACGCACGCCCGCGCGCACGGCGTAATTACCACGTAATTACGCATTCGCGCTCGGAACTACTCGCGTCAATGAGAACGCTGTAACCCGGCTTAGAGACATTGTGTTAATTAAAACATACTTTAGGCTACTCGTACAAGACATATGCTAAATAAGTTGACATCATTGGTTTTGGTCCTGAAAATTAAATCCTTCAAATGACCAAGATATACTTATATATTAATGCATTTAGGTTTTATTCTGTTATGTGACTTTTTATGTAAATGGGCCTTAGTGTACATTGACAAGCATTTCCATAATATATTTCATTTGCTTTTTACTACATAATGATACCACAAACAGCCAGTTCGTTGGATGTATTGAAAAGGTATCTTTAATTTATAAACTTTATACAACTTCATGACTGTATTGCAGATATATAATAAAAAAATCTATAATAAAATCCCATTGTATATCAGGTCAATTAATGATAGTAAAAGATACAGCACTGCGCTCAATAGCTTTCTTGCTGTAAAAGTTTATTACGACATTAGGTCATTCATTAATGTGACATCTTGTAATACCCCTGTTTATGAATTAATGAATGATTGATTGACAGATTGTGCTAATAAAACGGAGCCTGTGGAATTAGAATCATTGGATTGGAACGATTGCAATTTGTGATCTCTGCAATCCTAATAATCCACTCCTAATAACAAGTTTGGCTCATTCCTGTTGGACCTACAATGGTTGTTGGGAACGAATGTATACTGACGCATAATTTTTCTTTAAAAGAAAATTACTTCATTTTTGTTTTTATTTTACTTTGGATTCTCTCCGCCTAATACCAAAATTCATAAGCACCCTACACCAAGCCTCACGTATTGAGGTGGGCTGGTAGGTATTACTGTAATTAAGTTTATTGCGACACAGGGGGGCGCCACTGAGCTCTTTGACTTTATACCTCGGAAATTGTATTACCTACTTACAGGCTCGTCACAAATTATATTAAGCCGTTTTGCATATTATGAGGATACACACATAAGTATGTATGTAGGCGCTTTTGTTTATCTCAAGTTGGAAAATAAGTGGTCATGATTATTAATGTTTTGAATGATCGTGTAATAGAAGTACCTACCTAAGTACCTGCAATTATTTTTGATCTTACACCACTCGATTTAAAATAGTGACGTCACAAATCACTATTTCCACTGAAAAGCTATGAAGGAATCGTGTTTTGACACATATAAAAGCATCAAAGTTGGCTATTCAGTCAACGTCTCTATTTTTACAAACCTGACCCTCATACCTTTAATTCAGACTTTTCATAAAACCAATTCATAGTGATTATCTACTAGTTACATCTCTTTGCCAAATTGTATATAAATGTGTGAGAAAGTGAATTCTGATCGCTGTTAAAATCACCAAGGTAATTTAAGTTTGAGAAATTCTCCTACACTATGTGTTACTTTTAGTTCAGTAGTTGTCCAACCGCCAGCTTAAACTAAAAGCTTAACTCAAGCCGGCAGTGAGGCGTTAACGAATCAGTAATGAGCCTGCACGTTGTCGCAATACTTCCGTGTGGTGGCGCGTCAAATTTCCCATCAGCGGCGGCAATCGCGCCGAACGCGCCGATCGCCCGATGCACCGTAATTGCACGGGAAAGTGGATTTCTCGGATATGAGGTGTATCCGTAACAGATTTTAAAGTTGCGTCTTTAAAAGTGTAATAGTTTGTCTAGCAATATCTTGGATTTCTGCTTATTTGAGTTTAAATTTTTTTTATTGACCAATATGATTACAAGCCTACAATAAAACTAAATAAGGCAAATTGAACATACAAGCTTTAATTTTTAATTAGCCTGGAAATCGAAAAAAAGACCAAATTTTTTTGAAGTGAGACGGTTATACGTTTCGTTCAATTAAAAATATTGATTTATTTACATTTTTAAAGTGAAAATTTGCTTGTTCGACACGAACTTTCTCCTTTATTGAAGTTTGTCTGTAACCACTACATCGTTTTCATATGAATTCCTTATAATCTACATGACTCTTTTGACTGATTTAAATCTGAACCCTCCATACTTTTAGCAGTTTATATTTTCTTATGCTTTCGTTCTAGATAACACAAATTAATAAGTGATTTTATTTTAGTTTGATGTGTTGTAATTGCGTAGTTGCACTTTTTAAGCAATATCAAAAATAAGCATACAGTAATATACCAACTTTATATATTTAAACAGTCTGTTGCCGATGCCGAACTTTTTTATATATTTTGTCATATCAAATAAACGGGTTTCCCAATTGAAAGTTTACCAGTTCATTTTGTTGATTATATAACATTCCGTAAGAGTAGATATAATTTTGGGCAATATTTATTTATATTTTATGCATTACTACTAGTGACCGACCGAAACATGTTATTTTGCCGAAACCGAAACCGAAACCGAATGTTCGGTTTCATTGTATTTTCGGCCGAAACCGAAACCGAAACCGAACCTTTTATAAAAAAAACCTTAAAAAGTCGAAAAAATTTTAGTATGCCCGTTTTTTTCTAAAATTAATATCTCGCCGACGTATAATTACAGATTATTACTTTCAAAGATTTATCACAATGAAATATCAGCACAGTTACAGAAATTCTGTTTGAAAATTTAACTACCCTATAAATAAAGGGAAAAAAATACATTATTTGTAAGTTTCGGCGCGGCCGAAAGGTTCGGCCGTTTTTGGCCGAAACCGAAACTCGGGCCGAAACTTGATTTTTTGGCCGAAACTGGCCGAAACCGAAACCGAAACAGAAATTTCGGTCGGACACTAATTACTACATACATAATTATTAGTAATAATCTTAACTTTTGTTACAATTTCGACACATTAATTTTATAATCAAATTGTAAGGTTACAATGCTTTTTATAGGTATTTTCGTCATTTTGTTACTTTGTCAAGTTTTCTAAATACTCAGAGATACTTTAATTTTTTTGGATAGAATAATAGAATGAACGCATTAATCCATGGTATGCTATAGAAAACACAAATCGGTTTAATGTAAAATATTCTTCCAACTCGTCGTAACATAGGGTCGAAACATAACATTTGTTCAAACAATCGAATACTCGTCAAGAGGCCCTCATCGTGTATCGATTCCAGCGTCCGATTACACCACTCGAGTAGAAATGCACCTCTTAACGTCAAACAACCGTGTAATTGCACATTTACACTCAAGTTGCAAGTGGTTAGAGTTTATATTGAAAGCTTTTGATAATTATTTATAACAATTGATAATTTAATGCTTTGTTAAAAACCCTTATTCAACTTACTTATTTTGCATTTATCTTACGGCTGTCAATTACTTTTTTCTTGTAATTAATTGACCCAATATTTAACACAATGCCTCAGTTACACGAACTTCTATATGCAGAAGATGTAACGGAACGTTATCTAGATAAAATGACTAGCTCCCCGCCCCGGCGCTTTACTTGCACCCAAGTAAATACAAATGAAGTTTTCGGCTTTTCTGTACATTAATATGTATGGATTATGCATATAATATAACCCTTTCTCATACATCACTCTATCAAAAAAAGCGCATAAAAACCCGTTGCGTAGTTTTAAAGATCTAACCATACAGAAAAAGCGACTTTGTTTTATACTATGTAGTAGTTAGTGAGTGCTTACCCTTGCCGCTATTAAAAAAGTAAAAAGGTAGTACTTACCTACGATGTTTCCCTAAAGAAACAAATGTTTTTCTAAAGTCCAAAAATATTACAAATAAAAAAGTAAGTCAGCTTTAGCGTACCTGAATATCCCAACGAATGAGATCTTTAAAAGCGTGTGCCCTTCCACGGCCCAAGATATGCACGCTACGCACGTATTACCTTCTAAGTACTCATGGTTGGACCACTAAAATATGTATGAACGTAGTAACCTTATTATGTTGAACTTGATTAAAAATGCTTAGAGGAATGACTATCCATTTTTGGGTGATGCCATTTAGTAACAAATCGTAATATACTTGGTGTGTACATCCGAAAAAACCTTCGTCTTTCTTCCGATCATTTGTAAGCTCATCCAGGAAGTGATTGCGCAATACGGACGGACCTTCCGCCTCATTAGTTAGTGCCTCAGTTAATCATGCTTGGATTCCGTATTTACAAAACTTTCATGTTTCAATATAAACTTACGTTTCTGTGTATTAGTTTTTAATATATATTATTATATATATTGGACAAATGTATATTATTATATTGGACAACATCACATACATTGCTCAGATTCTGTGGTAAGTAGCTTAAGCTCTTGTGTTATAGAAATCAGAAACAACGACGGTACCACAACACCCAGACCCGAGGCAATATGGAAAAGTTCGTTTCCCATATTGACCCGACCGGGGATCGAACCCGGGACCTCAGAGATGGCGCTCGCCAAAGTCAGGCCCGCTCGCCTCTCGGCTACGGAGGTCGTCTAAACATAGATGTTAACATAGATGTTCGTATACTTCGCTCATTTACTTCACTGGGATGACGCCCCCAGTTAGTATCCGTCGTCTGGTACTCATAGTACAAGGGAAAACCTTAGTTTGAGACCAGGTGATTGGTGTGATTGTCTGGCGCATTTTTATTTAATGCAAAACAGACGCAAATCAAATAACTTAACTTAACAGGACGGCTAAAACAAACAAAAAATAAAATGCATTGAGGTACTGTGTATTATTTTTTTTAAGCTCATCTAATTGTGTAATACATCATTGAACTGGAACTATCAAAAAATAATTAAAAATACCTCAATTCGTTTTATTTATTATTTTGTTTTCACGTCCTGTAAAATAAAGGTATTTGGGATTGCGTCTGTTTTGCATTTAATAAGCGACTTATCATTTTTTTTACCTTGTACTTATAATTTTTTGTACAGATTCTTCCTGATGTAACTATGAGGGAACATGCGTGTCAAGTTTGGATGGCAATGTATGAAAATATTGCTTGACAAAAAAAGGAGATAATGTATCAGCCTCAGAAGGAAGAATGTTCGAGTTTAACCTGTAAACACCCACCGTTGGGTACTTGCCAACTGGTAATTTTTAAACTTCGTTAACGTTTCGACAAGTATTAGATGGTATGTGATTGACATTTCTCTTAGATAGTTTCGTGATCCTAAATGTCAAAACGCGACCGTATTTCATTGTTCAATACGAACGATATAAAACACTTCCGGACACTGTCAGTATAGTGTTGTAGTGACTTCAATAATATTTTTTTATATGAGGGTGAATGAAAATTTTCCCGAACAGACGAAGATGTGCAAGACCAGTCGGCTCGTGAGCACGTTGGTGCAACCTAACCGAAACGTCGGGCAGTAAGTAGTTTGTATTAACTATTTAAAAAAATTGTCACGGTTTGACCCGTTAACTTATCTAAAATAATATGTGAAAATCTTAAATTGTACAATGTAATATTTATGCAAATTAAAAACTACGTTTTAGTTCCCGAACTTTAGATTAACTCATCTCCAAAAATGAAAATTGCGCTTATTCGGTCGGTTTTTGTTGGGAAGCCAACTGCTTCGAGAAGGCGTGTACTTAAGTAAATACCTAAGTGTTAAATATTTATAATCTTTAACACTTGGTCACCTCATCGCCATTTATCTTTGGTAAGGCCGGCTGGTACCAGGATTACAGAAGTCCATCGCTCACGTCTAATCGACCGGAGCACGGTTAACAAATGGCGCTTAAACTTAACCTTTTTTTGGCAGAGCTAATGGGCCAGATCTAATTAGGTGTTTTTAAACAGCAGAGAAAATTTATAGCCGGATAAATACTGCTGGCTTGGAAATGAGTTATCGTAAGGTGATTTACGTATTGCTCATTGAAAGTGCGATGGAGGTAGTTTGGCGTTTATAGAATGTATTTTAAGCTAAATAGTTTTAGAGTGGAATTCAGGTTGACCTGTAAAAAACACTCCTCATGGTTTGTTTTCCCTTGTAGTGTATGTTTGTTTCTATGAACTTAAGTGCGAGCATTTATAAGGCAAAGAATATGTGTAACGTGTAGTACCTATGCATGGACTATAGCCCTTATTATTCAAAGTCAAAGTCAAAGTTGTTGAGTATTTAGAGACACGTTATATTAACAGAGCTGTGATGAGACTAGTACCTATCTTTCACATTTTGTGATGATTTCTTTTACAATTCATATTTACTGTCCGAATTGATTTGTTTAGATTTTATCTCTGTTATTTGGTTCTAGTTTATAGGACATTTTCAGATTACCTACCAAGCCTCTTCAGCCGTTTTTTCAAAGCTTCTCAACTAGGCAAGTATTATTGACTTGAAACAATCCAATTACAATCAGAATCAGCTTGAATATGCTTTTGTTATTGTAAAATATCGCCTGACCCACCTAATTTAACCTATAGGATGGGATAAAGGATATTTGTGCCATAAAACTAAGTGATTTATTTATAAATTAAGAAATCTCACACAATATTCCACAATTTATTGAGTTTTGAATATAATATATCATTATAGGTAGGTATTTACAATAATATTCGAAGGACCAACTACAATATAATATACTATGTATAATTTTACATAAATAAACAGTAGGACACAACCAATAATTTCCTATAGTACAAGTATATAAGCAATTATATAGGTAGGTAGAGAATTTCAAAGAAAATCTTTAATATTTAAAATTATAATTTCGAAATAAAACGAGGTAGGTTTGGGCCACTATATAAAAGAGATAGATACATTAAAGTGTTTAATATAAACATATACGTTCATATAAAAAGTATAACACGTACTATCATAACAAAACTTCGATCCACCGGCAGTGATAATTTCATATTTAATATATTACGTTGATATTGTAATAATATTTATGCATATCTATACCAGTTATAATTGTAGATTTTCGTCGCTGAACGCTACGTAATAACCCCAATTTAAAACTACTCTAATGATCTTTGGTATACATATTATGTAATTCTAGATAAATATCGTAAAATATTAAGTGAAATTCAGAAATATTCAGAATAGTGTTTATCGGTAAAAAAAATAATCAATTGTTTAGGCGTTTTTATTGCTCTATCTTATGCAACTCTACACTTAGTCTAGTTAGCTCATTCTTTTATAGATTCGTCAGCAAATAAGTGAATTAGTAAAAATGCTCCTATCCACATTTTACAGAATACTTATTTTACCATGTTCAATCGCATAAAATTTAAACACAATTTTTTCTATGTAGTAAAATGCAATATAAAAATGTAGGTATAACGCCCTTAGTCACCAGGACGGTTGCATTACTAACACTAGCACGCATATAAATATAAATAGTCTACACATTATACACAAGAATATAAAAATCAGGCCTGAGCATAAATTGGTGTCAACGGTGAGCATTTTTACTTCGCATATTATTACCTCATTGCTATTGGAGTTAAAAACCTGTATCACTGCAATTTGGCACAGTTACGTCAATTTTATGTCTATATTTTTCATTATATTTTACTCTTATCAATATACATAATATCAATTATAGCTAATAACCCTAAAATGTTCTATAACCATGAATATTTCATATGACAGTGTATAATATTTATTGAAATAATCAACAATTAATAACTCTTTCAAAAACTGCTACATATACAAATAAATATAATATCTACTTAACGTTTGGATAAAGGGCAAATATTTAGAAATGAAAGAAACGGAAATCAATTGAATACTTTTACTTTTTTATATCACATAAGATTACACCAAATCTCAAATTAAAGTAGTCAGACTTTAGCAACGACATACATAAAACCGTAAAACATAATGTACCGAAAACTTTATGAACAATATTAAAAATGTTTCCGAAAACGCCAGTATTGAGCAAATTGTTGCCATAATTGAAATAAACTTTAAAACAGTTTTATTTTTTGTCATTTTGAGACATGATTATTGTACGTAATCTAAAGAATTTTAACACCTTTTAAAACTACAAGCAAAATTAACATCGGAAGCTCACTTTCATAAATACAAAGTTTGCGATACTAACTGCGGTGGCCAGACCTCCTAATATAGTCTCAATATATGGGGCAATACTTCATTATATGATAACATTTTATCCCACCACCGTAGCTAGTTCTTTTATTGAATATCCAATAACATATAACATTGGTTTGATATGTTTTATGTACTATATGTTAGGCGAATTCGCTTTCTTGTCATAAGAAGTTTTTGTGTAACAACTCACATTTATTCCACTCTTGCATTCATATATGATATATCTAAACTATTTACACATAATATACGACACCGAAAAATTTGGTAACGTATTACACAAACATATTAATATCTAGGATCGAGATTATATTATTTTAGGCCTAAACGAATATCAATATGATGTCCAAAGCATAAAATAATGTAAAGCTAACTAACCTTTTTTGAAACCTCTAGAATATATCATAAAGTACCGTTGAGGATACAGTCGTACACATTACCATAAAACATGAAGATTACTTGGCCCAACAAACGTTGAAATAGTCACACAAGTTAATAATACAATAACAGCTCGCACATTGTTGCCAGACGAAACAAAAATATACAATCATTAAAAACTACTATAAATATAACAGCCCCTATAATTTTACTATTCAATAGCAAAATTGTTTTTTACTATCTTACAACAGTTAAATAAATTAGGTTATGGTTCATAAAAGCAGTGTCGAAATCGAAATACAATAGTTTATAATCTTATATTGATAAATATACCACAATGCAAGACCAGAAATGTATGTATTTAGTAACTGGTCCTTTATATTAAAACACTCAAGCTTATTTTCATCTTTAAATAGTAATACTTAACTATTATAACATTCATAATAACAATTCGAGGAATTTCATTAAAACGCTTTGTAACGCCTTATTTAAATCATTTTTTACTATGGAAGTTCATATGTTAGGAAGACTCGGATGTCCAATTTTAGTATTTAGTCTTCCATTTAATTAAAATTTCCAATACTTTTAAGTCTTTCAGCATCGTTAAACTAATAGTTTCAAGCAATGATGCGAAAAGTGACGTCATATTATTTTGATTCTACAGTTTTCGTTCGACAATTATCTTGTAACCAATGTTACCTCTGCTTTCACAATTCTTCTGTAGACGCTATTGGTGCTTTAAGAAGAGGAGTTCTTGGGCTCCTAGACCCATCGGAATTCCTCGCAGCCGCCTGGAAGTCTTCATTAGATAACGAAGCCGGTATTGGAGCTATTTTCAACTGGTGGCCGTTCAGTTTGATCTCGGTTATGGAATGTGATCTCCCGTGGTTCACGTTGGGCTTCTCCTTGTTACTGGTGGTCATGGGGTCATGGGTTGGGGTTTTGGCCATCGACTGGGTCACTCTCGTCCGGTTGGACTGCTCCCTTAAAGCCATTTGGTAGGCTACTTCGAACGCTTCACCTAGTGTTAGGATGACTTCAGTCGCTTGGTCCTGTAAAATACAAAATGATGTGGCTTAGTTCTGAAAGTATGACTATTAAAAACAAAAATGTATGATTGAGAGCAAAAAGCACTATAGCTAAGTGTAAATGAAATGAAATTAATTGATATGCTTAAGCCATAAGATTGTTCGGTATCTCGAAGGTTAGATGATGTGAAACTCTAAATCACTTCAAGAATCCATGTAGAACACACTATTGTTGAAATCTTGAACATATGGCAGAACAATCTGGAGCTAGTATGGTTTTTAGTGCTGAAAGCAAACTGTGAAAGGCCACAGGGGCTGTATTTGTCTTTGTTGTTGGTTGGTAATCAGATGGTTATCGAAGTAAATGTACTTCACCATAGAGATGTAGCAATTGTAACTGCAAGTAGCATTATCTTGGATCATAGCAGCGATATAGAAAATGTCGTAGATGATCTGACTAGTGCAGTGAAAGAAACCTAACATAGAAGCAACCCTAAAGATGGAGTAGTAGTGGCTGCAGATAGCCTGGTCTTCAGAACGTAAGTGAAGTGTATAAGGCCGTAGACAAAGGTGCAGTGCATGTATGTCACGGTGGTTGTGATCTTGGACATTTAACAGCAGTAGCGTAAACTTTGTTGAGCAGAGAGATCAGGTTGGTAGAGTATAATATATGTAACCCAAGATAGTACGATAGTGGCAATCTTGATGAGGAACTGGCTTCAGGTGTGGTCTGTGATGATGTAAGCGAAACGTAAAAGGCTGTAGAAGACCTTGGTGCAGTGAATTTAACTCACCATAGTAGCAACTCGGAAGACGTGACAGTAGTGGCTTCGAGTGGCATGGTCTTTGGTGATATAGGCGAAGTGGGTGAGGTCGTCAGCGTCCTGGCAGGCGCAGTGGATGTTGCGAATCTCGTGCTCACAGATCAGCTCCTGGTAGAAATATTACTTGTAAGTGCTTCTAAACATAATTCACTCTTAAGCTCCAAAATCTTCTACTAACGTCTCATACCTACTTATAGGAGACGGTTTATGGAATGGGTAAATTATGGTGGTATGTAGCATTAGATAATGTTATTTGTGTTGATAATGGCTTAGGTGAATTATACTTCAGGTGAGCTAACGCTTATTATACAGAGGAGTTTACGCATAATAATAATAAATAATAAATAAATATTGGACAACATCATACATTGCTCTGATTCTGTGGTAAGTAGCTTAAGCACTTGTGTTACAGAAATCAGAAACAACGACGGTACCACAACACCCAGACCCGAGACAATATGGAAAAGTTCGTTTCCCATATTGACCCGACCGGGGATCGAACCCGGAACCTCAGAGATGGCACTCGCCAAAGCCAGGCCCGCTCGCCTCTCAGCTACGGAGGTCGTCTAATTATAATGTATACAACTACTCTCTTTTAATACATTATTCGCGGTCAAATCCTTTTATTGTTTCTGAATAATAAATCAAATACATTCCTGACTGTAGTTTACCTTGTAGTGTGTTAAATAATAAAAACAAGTTCTAATGGCTTCCAAATGAAATATCTTGAATGTTAAAATTATTAGAATTGTATTTTAAGATGTTAATATTTAGCAACCTTATAAACTCTTTTTAATATTACAGACTAAATAACAGTTGTTCCCTCCGCTTCACCCTTAACCGTTCAAAAAACAGAATCAATCTTGAATTTCGTTAGCGTAAACAGCAGAAAAACACTAATTATCCCACTTAACTAACCGTGAAGGGTTCTAACACAAAAAGTGTTGCAGAAAAAATTGAGAAAGAAAAAGCAATCCTTTTTTCTGCGAAGAAACAAAGGCAAGATTGGTCACTCGTCCGATCAAGTGTGAAGAATGGGCCATAATTAAAAGTCAGGCGGGCAAAGTCAGGGCTTTTGTTTAGTGGGGCCCTTTTTGTCGGCCGGGATGTTTGCCCGCTCTCACTTGACTGCCCTTCAAAGAATAAACAATCTTTTCTAAAAAGAAATTTTGTTAACAAGCAATATTACTTACGGTGTTAGAAAAGGGCTTTTAGGTCGGTTAAGTCTGAAATCCAAACTCATAGTTTGGATTTCAGACTTTCTTGAGCAAAAATGAGAAATGTAGGTACATCTAAAACATTTTAGTAACAGGGATGTCTAGAGTTTTGTGTTAAAGTTTAAGCTTAGGCAACACTACGGCTAAACCGCCGCGGATTTCAACCGCCTGATTTTGTAAATTAAACAAAACTAATGACAGCGGCCGCACTATTAACTTTTTCCGTGAGTGATTTTAAAACCGCGTTTTGTTACAGAATGCTTAGCGGAAAAACTGCGACAAAATTTGTAGTACTATAAATAAACGCGCCAGACAAATGCGCCAGACAATCACACCAATCACCTGGTCTCAAACTAAGGTTTTCCCTTGTACTATGAGTACCAGACGACGGATACTAACTGGGGGCGTCATCCCAGCACACCCAGACCCAAGTCAATTTAGAAAAGTTCGTTTTCCAAATTGACCCGACCGGGAATCGAACCCGGGACCCTTCACGCTATGGTCGCCTACGCATATTTTAACTAGAACTTATATTGGCGTCGTGGTTTTAACTGTAGGTTCCGAACCGGAGGTAGCTTCATTTGCTTTATATAGAGACAATTTTAAAGTATTACTAATGTAATATATGTAAATAAAAAAGATTGACTTTGACTTTGTAGTGAGTGCGTTTCGTGCGGCTTCGCGGCTTCACGATTTACCGCTTGCTGGAAAGAACCGTTCTGCGGTCTTAGCCTTAACACAAAAAAGGATGCTGATAAGCCGACTTACCCTAGTTATAGTGTTGAGGAACTTGACACCTCGGTAGCTGATGGAGAGGATGATGTCGGGCGAGTCGCGCGGCTCTTTGGTGGACTTCTTCAACTTCTGGATAGACTTCTTCGTTGACTCCGTTCCACGGAGCTCCTTCACCACAGTCGAACCGAGGTACTGCATTAAGGACACAAATTTAATTGTGGCACCAAATTTGTGATGTATTTTATTGACGATTCGATGTACACCAGTTTCTTAAACAGGTAGTAGTCTAATTGTTTGAAGGAATCCGACGTTTCTCTAAACTGGAGAAAATCAAACACTATTTTTTATAATAATGTTACAATACTAAGTAATAATAGGGATATTACCTGTGTTAAATTTGTTTTTTTTTTCATATTTTAACGAAAATAACATTACAGTTAGATCAATACTGGATATCACATTTTACATTCGTTGCATATATTCTTAGCATAAACCTTTAAAGATGAAAATAATAGGCAAGTCTACTTATATGGATAAAATTTGATAATTTAAGATTATAATTTATAATTTAAAAACACATAGTTTTTAGTAAGTTATATGATTAAACTATTTTTCTTAACGACAAATTAAAAAAAAACATAATAACGCCAATGTTGTTGACAGGTCTGAAAGAAACGTGTTTGGACATGTTAAAATAATATATTTTAATAATCTCGGGAAGTTTGTATATACCCAGTAGGTAGGCAATTATCCTGTGAAAAATACTTACATTAGCTACATAAGTAACAGCCCCTGTCACAAGAACAAACGGCTGATGCTTCCATTGTGTCTTCAAGGCCCCAGGGACCCCTACTAGCAGTTCCGACGGAGCCCTGATCTCCAAGTCCGAAGGCCTAGGAGGCTGGGGCGCAGGCCTGTTCTTCTTGCTACGCTTCAACGTCTCCCCACCAGGGGGCGCTAGAGTTGGGACCACAGGAGGAGGAACGGGTTTCAGGTTTTCTGATACGGGGAGTTTTTCTTTGATTTCTTCTTTCAGCTGTTGTATGTTGTTTTTCTAAAACAAAATAAACTCCTATCAATCATCACCTTTGCAAGTCAAAGTAGATCTTTCAGTTAGTTGTTCGGTGTGATGGAATGAAATAGCATTTGCAATCTCCATTACTCCAACACCTATCGACTTCAGAATGAGAATGCCATAAGAGAATTTGAATAGTCAAGTCAGGTCAGGTCAAGTCAAATCTTTTTTTATTCATATAGATTACATTAGATATACTTATGAATAGTCTCTATATTACAAAACGTGCGGTTCGGGACCTATAACTACCGAGAAGACACCGGCGAGAGAAAATTAGCACTCAGTGTACCTGTATAAAATAACACAAACGATATTATTTATCTTGGATTCCATGGGGTATTACTTAAGCTTAAATATAAAATACATTTCTGCGGACCATGATGCTGCAAAGGGCACACACAACACCAACCAGATTTAAATGAATGAAAGAACTTATAATTAAATGGAATGGTTCAAATTAATCGAAATGAGCAAATTATTTTGTAATGTGACTTTTGGAAATCCAAATGAACTTGAAATGTAGATTGTGCAGCTTTTTAGCAAAATAGTCATTAATTTATTTTTATTGAAATATTACATTCATTCGTTACGTTTCGGATCTCGATCTCGAACAGTAAAAAAAGAAAATGCATCGTTATTAAACAAAAAACCATAGAGAACAGAAAAAAACAACGCTCATAAAAATAAAAGTGTAAACTAGTAAAATCCGAACTCAAAACGAGGCCTAATTAAATACAAAAGGGACAATGGAACAGGGTGGGAAATGACACTCGCTCTTCACACTTCAGAGGTGCAAAATAATAAGCTGGATGCAACGAAACAACAGTCAGCGTGTAAATTTAATTAAGGCACTAAAACGAAGGTACAAAAGTGAATATAATTGAGGAGTGTCAACCATCTAATTTGACGAGAGTCGTTCGGATACAAAAATAGTGTGCAAGTGGTGTATTCAGGATTGGATGAATAGTGTCTTCCGTAGTAGTGAACTCGAATGGAGAGGGAGCGTGATGGGAGTACTGTGTGGTTAGGTCGGATTACCAGGGGTTTGCGAGTTTGATACTCACTTGCGTGAATTTTTACATTCGAACACATACACTGCATTGAAAGAACTAACCTTACTAATCTCCGGTTCCTTTATTTTACGATTGGAAATATGTCAATAACGGCTATCTGTTTTTCTACGAGTCGTTAATTCTAATTTAAAATTTATTTTTACTATCAGCTGTCATCTGTTGTCAGTTCGTCGTTTTTAGTTTACGCCTCGTATTATTGTTTACTGCCCGTAACTAAAACGGATTGTTTTTCAAATATTGGAACCGGTCATAAATAATTTTGAACAGATTATGCCTTTATTCATGAAAATTAATCGTCGAGATGTATGTACTCGCATAACTACATAAATACTGTACCTAATTGGTTAATTATTTTTTGTTATTCATATTTATCAGGATCAGGTTTGTAAAAAACAAAAGTGGCATCGTCCACATGCAAAACTAGAGGGGGCGCCAGTTAATAAAGTTTCATATTGCTCTGATTCTGTGTTAAGTAGTGTGTTGTGTCCAGAAATCCGAAACGACGACGACAGTATAGGAAGTCCGTTTTCTATATTGACCTGACCGGCAATCGAACCTGGATGGCCGGAATGTCATCGGTCTTCAGATCTTAAAAAATCGGCGAGAGTAGGTATCACAAAATATGAACAAAGAAAAAGGCAAATATTATTGTTTGTTCGTTTTATGGGTTGATTAACTATGCATGCGAAGGATAACCTAACCTAACCTTACTATATAAATAGTATGCATCGCAAAAACCGATGGGATGTTTACGTTTGACATAACTGTCAATCTTTTTTTTTTGATTGACAGGTGAATTAATATTCTAACCTATGTTTGATGGAAATCCGTCCTAAGACGGTGGCCGCCACAAAATGGATTATATATTCTAACACAATAGCGGCCCGCCTCGGGGCCCATACGTACTATCCCAGTTTTTGCCACATTTCCCATCGATTCTTCACTCGTATTGGCCGTGGCATAATGTTATTTATAGCATTCTTTGATAAATGAACTATCAAACATAAAACAATTATTCGATTCGAACCAGTAATTCCTAAGATTATCGCAGTAATCAATCAAACTCTTCAGCTAAGTAAGTATATTGATTAAGATAAGTTACAAATCCATAATGGCCGCCACTACAAAATGGCGAAATTAAATGCAATAGATATAATCATTAAAATGCATCTCATGCGACAAATTTGCTAAAGATAAAATAAGACTTTGGATTTTGTCCGGTTCTATTTCGTAAATATAGTGCTAATATCAAATTGTTAAGACTCTTTATTTCAATTTATATTTTTTTTATTAATCACGAAATCTGCACACGTGGTTAGGGTCCCGTTTTAGTGTGGCAGAACTAAACCCGAGTGGCTCACTCGCCATGAATGGGCCGCGCTGAATAGACGTCGAATTGAACTCTAATTACCTATACGGAACCACCGACGGGTGAAATTAAAAAAAGGCATCCTATAGGCGTGTTCAGTCTATGAAACAGAGCTTGAATGAGGGAGTTCTTAAAAAAATGTGCTCTAAGGCCTGTTTTGTTCTGTAAGTTATTCAAACTAGTTAGGAGATTCCAAAGTGGATAGAGTTCTTTTTTTTTAAAGTCACTGAAAATTATAATCAATGTTGTAATAGGTGGTAATAGTAGCTTATTGGATTTAATAAACGCATTTAAAGCATTAACATTAATATTTACAATATAGAATGTATGAAATCCAATTAATTATCACTAGTTATGTTTGTTATCAACAAATTAATTTGAAATATAAGACAAAACCTGTATTAACTCAAACATCACAAATTAACTCAACAGTGTTAATGTTGTTGATAACTTTAATACTCTTTTCTACATATTATTTAAACAGCATTCGAAAAAAAAATACAAATGCGAATAAAGTTTATGAGAAAAATATCAGTATAGGATTAAAAAACAAGAGTAGATTTAAACGTACCTACAAGTACAACCCTTTTTCGAAATAAACCTTATTGCATTTTAACACCAGCTAGTTCGCATGAGCAGTTCGCATCGAATCTATAACATCACCCCCCAAATCTAAATAACGTGAACACTTGACATTTAATACGAAATACTTTAAATAAGACCATTACCACCCCTCCCCACGTGCGATCGAAATGACTAATCTCTGTCAAATTGCTCATCTTGCGTTAATTAAGAACACGGTGTTGCCAAGCTACCGTGACCCCACAGGTGGCGAATAGGGGGATTGGTTGAAATTTATTGGCAACTTATTTATAAGTTAGTTTTAAAGTAGTAGTCATTTTTAATGATCTCTTTTCTACAGAACTGGCTTAACCATTGTTCGATCGGGTCAGACAGTGATAAAATTATTCGAATTCGAAATGATGGGATTCGAAAATGCTGACTGGCTAAATAACTGCCTAGTAGCATGGGCCCTAGGACAAGTGATGTCTGGCAAGCAGGCGTAATTATTAAAACTATATTTTTAAAGTTCGTTTCTAAATCCTACATTTACTTATGATATTCATAATTCTATTGGATTAATAACAGTCTAAGACTAGACAAACTGCCCTATATTGGTGCAAATTTAATAATACGTTTTAATTTCAGCTTTTGTTTGTAATTAAAACTGCAGAGTTTAGGTATCTCTGTGATAATAGGTTCCGAACCGGAGGCAGATTTATTTGTTTTATATAGTCATTTAATAAATATTACTGATGTAACTTATATTTATAAAAATATATCTCATTCTCATTAAAAAAGTAAGGGCCGTAGGGTGCCTTGAATTTAAATAGACTTCTCAATTAATTTTTCCAACCAGGATAAGATAAGTGTGCTTCAACTTTATCAACTTAAGAGATTAAAGAATACCCTAAGTAGGTTAAAAAACCAATTTGTAAGACACAAGTGACGTTTATATGTTGGATGGCCATTTATGTAGTCCTGCAAAGAACCGCTTTATAGTTACTATATTTTCCATTATTTTATTAGTACCTACGTTTACATTATTTTATAATACGATTGCCGTTTTCGTACGTGCTAAGTCTACTGGTCAAATAAATGTAGTAGTTACTACTACGTGTAAGTTCATTTTAGATGTTCTCTTTAACTTATTGTTATTTTAATTTATATTACATAGCAAAACAAATATTACGCCACTAACGAGAACATATGAAGCAACATGCATTTCCAATCAAGGTTTGATTTTCATCAGCTTGTATTGCCTCTAAAATATTGAAGTTTACAATTCTCTGCTAAATATCAATTGCTATAGCAGTAAACAACATTGATAGCTATAACGTGCTAATTGAAATGTAGGTGTTTAGTATTATCATTCGTGAACAATATGAAGAAAAATATACAAGAGTGCAAAAATCTGGTTCCATATGGGTGAATTTCGTCGGCCCAGATTGAATGTGTGGGTCGATTCAATTAATAAACATACGAGTACCTAATCGTACTTCATTTGAATGGCGTTGTTTGAGGACCAATTGGTTAAGTTAATTTATTATATGGTGTTCGAGCAAATATGATATTATCAGTAGGTATAAATAAATAGAAATAAATATTGGACAACATCACATACGTTCCCCTGATTCTGTGGTAAGTAGCTTAAGCACTTGTGTTACAGAAATCAGAAACAACGACGGTACCACAACACCCAGACCCGAGACAATGTAGAAAAGTTCGTTTCCTACATTGACCCGACCGGGGATCAACCCGGGACCTCAGAGATGACGCGACGCCTAAGTCCGGCACACTCGCCTCTCGGCTACGGAGGAGGTATTCAGACAAAAAATCATGTAATTAATTAGGTAATAGTAATAGTCTATGTGCTTAGTTTATTTATGTATTGTGTATACTTCTTTATACACACCACATCGAACCAAATAATCTGAGCGATTTCCTTCAACCTCATTTTATAATACCACTAGCTGTGCCCGCGACTTCGTTCGCGTGGACTACATCCTTTCATGGTCGGTTTTACCCCTATCTCCCCTACTATTGGAAACAAAAAGTAGTCTATATTTTAATAGAGCTATATTTGTGCCAACTTTCATATCTCTAACTTAAAAAATAAAAAATTTCCCATATAAACTTTCAAAGGTGGCATTACCCCCCCCCCCTTACTTTCTAAAAAAAAGTAGCCTATATCCGCTCTTGAGGTTCAACGTATACCTATGCCAAATTTCATCAAAATCGGTTGAGAGGTTTAAGCGGGAAAGCGTAACAGACAGACAGAGTTACTTTCGCATTTATAATATTAGTATGGATTCTTGAATTATTTAACAACGTAGTGATTCCGCCAAATTCTTAAGAATAAATGGGTAAATTTGACATGTCATTTGACTATGCCAAGTTGACATGTTTACAATCATGTAATACCAATAATAATAAACTGTTTGTATTAAGGACTTGGTGACTTCAAAATACTAAACTTTATAATAATTTGAACAACAAGTTTGGGTATTCAATTTGCCGTCTCAATGTAACAGGCAAAAAAGCAACTTACAAATCGATTCCTATATTTTTCTCTTGTTACTTGAAGACTACCAGATGCAATTTACAGAAAACACCACAAAGCATCTCTGGTTATTAGATTGCGACATACGACCGGTCATAAACCTGCAGCCTGTCAGGTGCGCGCGCACCTTTATGTGTATTACGAGCGGCGCATGCGCAGACGAGGATGTCCTTATACCATAATGGGCCATGAGTGACAATTTAATCCGGTTCCATTTTCAAACCACGCATCATGGACGAAGAGGGAAGGATATTTAAAAATGCGAGGCCAATAATAAAACAGAGTATAATATGAAAACTAAAGCACCTGTTCGTAGTTTGCAAGCTAACTGAAGAGTTTTAATTAATTGATGTCCATTTGCGTATACTCTTTTTACAATTATTTGTTAAACTAATGCTCTAGCGAAATATTACATCAATTGAGACTATAGGCATTTTTACGTATAATTTACCTTCACATAGCTTACATCGGCGTTATGAAATCATCCATCACACATATATCTTATTAAATGGCACGAATAAAATTATTTACTTTTGTACTTTTACTATATATCTAGAAAACTGTTTTCTTTCATAATCAAAAACTTAGATAACTTAACTCAAAAATCCTTAACCTTTTACTCTACACAAGCTAGTTAATCCCTTAGCCATGTCATAGAAATTTCTTCCACTCAAATTGCAATTAAACCTACATTGCTTCACCCTAACAATCAATGCAGACAAGATAAAAACAGATCACCACACCTCCGGCCATTTATAAGCTGCAATCTTCGCAGAATTGAATAGCACCGGCGTCATAGCAACTCCCTGCACAATCCCGATCGTAATTCCCTGCATTCAACGCGTTAATAGCGAGGATGTCCTTTTTACAAGCCTTCTGATTGAGTGGCTCGCTCAGTTTATTACTGCCATAAAAACACCGCCTACCAGTTATACATTGCATACAATTACGTGAAATGTTACCTCTCATCTTTTATTCATGGTGGAAACCTTATTAGAAGCTGAGGAATCGGATTAGAGAAGTAAGTTATATTCCATGTGTGATTGTGGTGGGTTTACAACGCTGATTTGCATGAGCCAAGGAAAATACGTTTACAGTTATGTTCGATTGGCCTAAACACGATTTAGCTACAAAGTCGACATAATCAAATACAATGTTTAATTGTGCTATTTAATGTTGTTGAAAGTATTTATATATTTCAGATGTATCGGTAAAGATGATAAGGCTTCGCAGCCATAATCGATAGTGAGGCAGGAAAAAACTGTAAATTTTAAAGAAACTAAGCACTTGCATGACAATTTATCGTCCCAATTTCTTCAAGATTACTATAATTAATTTTTAAGAGAGTTTAAATGCAATTTACCATTTCTAACAAATTTACAATACAACGAAAGTCATGAGACACTATAAGCATACCAAAGTGTAACGCTATTATTTATTTATAAGTATCAGAAAGATAAAAAGTAGTTGTCATTTGACGACTACATAATATTGTTACATCTCGAACAATATACAGAAGTAAAATAAGTCAGCCTATTTAGGACCCCATTATAGCGCTAACATTTCCATCATCGAGAACAAAGGGCTTAATTAACACCCTGAACAAAAGTAGATTGGTGATAGTAGATTAAACCTGGCAATCGAATTCAAGACCCCGGTACATGACCTGGTACTTAAAACATTAGACAATCTACTCATAATATAAACTTCAACAAAAGATACGTTAAATCCGTACAATTGACAAGTTTATTCAGTACACACCTTTCATCTTTTTATAGCCTTTCCACGATATGAATATTAAATATAATGGTGGGATTATGTTATGAGAAATCATTAAATATGCAACGAGTGTCGATGCCACAGTGGTCGTTGTGAGTCACGAATACATCTTGATGTATAACACATACATCAATGATCGATTGGATATTGTCTTGAAAAAATTGATAACAAATGGTTTGAAGAAAGAGTTATGCAAATAAACACATTAATGCTTACAGCACGTTCTGGCCTTGAGTAATTGCAAAATTGACAGTTACTTACAAATGTAAATGAATTCATTTGAATGATCTGTGCTTCGTCTTGTAGGCTATTGAGGAATTTTATGGACAAGAATATCTTAGTATTTCTGTGTTTGCATGATTTGTTTTTGTCCGGGTTTAGTATTGCGACAGACATACAAAAATGTTTAGAGTAAATTTTGTAACAATTTCGGTTTTTATTCGGTCTAGAAACGAAAGGATATAAGTAAGTATATATTTAAGAAAGATAGCTATTGCAATATGAAATTTTAACTTAGCTAGAATTTAGATTATGAGACCTCTATTGAAGTGCTCCTTTTAATAAATTTTATTGATATTATTATTACAAAATGGACTCACCAGTGTATTGAGATCAGCATTGATATCCTCCATATTAGTCGCCGGTCCATTGTGCTCACCAGAAACTGAAGCCAGTATTCTCTTTCTATGTCCAGGCTTATGTATTTCTAACACAGCGGTCAATTCGACCTCCCAAATCCTTTTCACTCTATCCATATCTACATACAAATGCTTCCTAAACGTATCATTATATAATTCTAGGTTAATATTTCTTAGCCATTCTTCTACAGATTCGTTTTGGTTCTTACTTATATTATTATTGTTATGGTTATTGCTTATTTCTGTTATTTTAAGAGGTAACTGTTTCGCTGACTCTAGTATTTTTTGTCTATCTGTTTCTTCTATTCCCATTTCACGTAGATCATTTTCGTCTAGGATACCATTCTGCAACAAATAAATGATTTTAGTTTTTACACTATAAACTTATGTGTAAACAATATTGATTTTTTTTTAATGAAACAGTGTGACATATAAACGAATGCAGCTAACAAAACTATTATGCTGTTTGTTACCTTCTTCCGTTTTTTAATGAAAAAAAAATTTGAATGCCAAGTTTTTTCCCGGCACAGGGAGCATTTAAAGAAATCTTCATACGGAGAGAGATAAGAAAGGAAAAAGTGTACATAGTACATCTCTTCTTTATTAAACACTAGCGGGCCCGACAGACTTCGTCCTGTCAAAAAGATTTGCAATGTGGCTTGACTCTAAATTTTAGTTAGAAAACGTTTGCACTGGAAAAAGAAAAGGACTGTCTTTAGAGTTTTCCCGGCAATTATTCGATTTTTTCTCGATTTAAAACCATCCTTGGACTTCAACGAACATTAAAAATAAGAATTATCAAAGTTGGTCCAAGCGTTGTCGAGTTATGCGCTTACCAACACATTTTGCGATTCATTTTTATATAATAGATAAACAATTTTGGTTTACAATTCTCCCCTATAAACTAATTTCTGAATACAATATAATGATTTGAACTCACAATAAAATCAATATCATCGTAACCGCTCTCCAAGAACAGCGGCTCGTAGTCGTGCAGCCCCAGGCCTGCCAGCCATAGGCCGAGGTTAGACGCCACGGAGGGACTCAGGCTAGACTCGGAGCAGCTCAGTCCCAGCCTCGAGGTGAACTCCTGCTCTAGCTCCGACACGAACACGGACTCCCGGACAAGCTTGCTGCCGAATGACGCCATTATCTCGGAGATCTTCGCCCATTCCTCCTGATGACAAAGGGTAACTTGGTTAGCAATCGGACTACATGATTAGTATCTTTGACTAAACCGGTCAGCGCTTCTGTCTGTTACACTAGAATAGTCATGGGTTCGATACCAACCCTGTATACTACCCTGTGAAAAACCTTTGGGTTTGATTTGTGTCAGGGTGTTTTATTTTTAACTCTCGATTTATTCTCAAAACAAATCTTTCAATCTCGTCTATTCCTGATAATTTAGAAAAAAGTATAAAGAAAATTGTGAGTATGAAACAAATTTAAAGAAATAATGCAAGCCCACAGTAGAAAAAGAATTATAATCTTAAGACCGAGAACACCAGATACAATAGAAAATCAATAGTGTCTGGCATTCAAAGGACATTCAGTCTTAGGAGCTGGTAATAGGAAAAATATTTCAAGTAAAGAGGTGCAATGGCATCTCAATTTGTAATCACAATCAATATGCAAGTGTCACAAAACGTACCGTAGTGAAAGTATTGGAAGAGACTTATGTTCAGCAGTGGACATCCCATGGCTGACTCGACATACGTGTGATCAAATTAATTAATATTTTGTATGCATGTAGCTAAATGAAGTTTCATCTACAAAATGCAATATTAATGAAACTAGAAACCCGTCAAAAGATGTTATAAAAATAAAAAAACTAAGTAATCACAATAAAGCGGTTTCTAAAGGCGAGATGCGGGTGTCCCGGAGATAAGAGAATGCCATCTATATGCAGTATGCAGGTGCCCGGCAGATGCGAAGTACGCGATGCACCTTGTCATCTTTTGCATTTACATTTTATTTGTAAGACCATAAAAGCGACGCTGCTTGAAGTTACTTGGCCTTAATATCATTTCTTTGGTAAAATAACGTCACTTACATAAAATCAGTACCTTTAGCGCGAAGCAAAATTTGATTGAATAATGGGCATTTAGTGGTTGTTAGTTATAGTAGTTACATTCTAACATCAGGAGTTAGTGATTTTTGAGATGACGCAAACATTATTCTATTATAAAAATAATTTGCTCAGGACTGGCAACAGACCAAGGTAATATCCCCATATGCTTTTTATTTGATAACGTTGGTATGGTTTTACTAAAATAAACGTTTACTTGCTTCAAAGCACCATGAAAAACAAATGATATTGTTGCCTTGCCTTAATACACAATAATAGCACATGCAATCAACCTTCCATGTAATCCGCCACGTACCAATAATGAAAACAACTTTTAAACAACAATTAGTTTTACTCCACATGGCTAATCACAAAATTAAAACTTTTAACGTCTGTCGCCAATGCATTTGCAGCAACGTGGAGCGTGTTAATATCCAATACTTCCTCTCTTTGTGCGGGCGTTGCTGCGCCTATACACGGCACGGCATGGTTATTGATGAACATTCAAGGTTAATGAGTACAGTCACGATCGCATGTCTTGGGAACTGGCCTAAAAATTGGACAGACATTCGGCCCTGCGATTTTATTTATGCGGTAGTAAAAGTCCCATCAATAAATGTTAATGCTGCTCAACAGATTTGAAAGCTTTTCTTCTTCGTAAGACAGTGCCTGTTTTATACATTTGCCACAGCACAACGAAAATGGGCAATCGAATAGTATTACGTAGTGCTAGTTTTGTATGGCGATTTCAACAGTCCCGCTACAAAAAGCTGTGGCGCCACTGCAATTTAATTTCGATAACTGTTTTGATCTATTTGTAGCAGTTTTACGATCCTTGGGCACCATGATCTTATCAGAATCTTCAGATCACAATTTCGAATATCAGAAATAATGTTTTCTAAATATCCGGTGAGGATCGAACCCAGGACCAGGACAGGATATTGGTTCTACAGCTAAAAGCGTAAGTATTGTACACAGATTTATTTTGTTCTTTTTTCATATTTCTGTGGTAATGTGTTAATGGCCCAGACAGTGATTAAAAATAATTCCTCACCTAACAGCTGAAGTGGTACCTAATTGACCATAATTAATGTACTGCGTGTGAGTTGATTATGTTTTTTTAATTGTATTGTTAAAAGGTCAATAGACATATTTCCTTTCTTTCTGATTATTCATGTCAAAAAAAGACTAATATTTGTTTCGGACTGTACGTGACACAGCTAAAATAACTTCCTTCAGGCATATCGGATGAATCACACGGGGTATTGTACTTTGTGTACAAAACATCTTTCCTCGTATGACATTGAGACCAATCAAGCTGATACTGACCGATAACATTATGTTCAGAGCATTACTTTGAAATTAATCGCAAATGCGTTAGCATTGTAATACCCTGATAAGACAATGTTGTGATTGCAGCGACGGGGTACCGAAGATAAATACAATTTATTTATATTATTATTCTCACGTAATGGAAGGCCTAATGGAAATCGCTAAAAGCAAGCAATTGTTTTTATATTTACCTTGAAATAAATATTAACATGCAGGTACCATTAGGAATTGCATCACAATAAAATGAGTATCCTATTTATATTTTGTCACTACTTGATCGACTGTTTTCAAATCTACATAATATATTTGTTGTAGAACATATGTATACATTAAGCACGATTTCCAAATGTTCTGACTTTTTAGCCATATTTATAAACTAATATATCAATGTAGACATTTCAAAGTTCCATGATTTTCTTAGTCCAGATTGATCAAAATTAGTGCCCAGAGTTGTCACAGAGACATTAAATCTTCCTAATTTTTAAGGATTGTAAATGACCCCCAGCTTGCACCAATTTTAGGGTTGCCATTATAAATAAATTAAAGATCAACAAAACTTATAATTTCTACTGTAAACAAATTTTCACTTTTCAATCTGGAGGTTTTTTGCAAATATTCTACTGTAAAAGCAAGAAGAAGAGAATGTATGGATGTAAAGATGTCTGGATGTATGGATGTAAAGATGTCTGGATGTATGTCTGTTACTCTTTCACGAAAACCTACTAAATCGATTTAGATGAAATATGGTGAAAAGATAGATGACATATATTTACATATGGGATATTTTAATCTCGAACTAACGCGAACGAAGTCGCCGGCAAAAGCTATTTTTGTATAAACTTTTTTCATTCTCACCTGCTCATCAAACGGGCTAAGTATCGACAGCGACTTGTCACCGCTCTGCGTCGAGCTGGTCGTATTGCTCCTCCTCCTAACTTCTTCTTCGACTCCATTAATACTTCGTTCTGTAGCCTGTCCATTGCTGCTTAAAGAAGAAGCAGTAACCGCAGGCGGCTCAGTGGGCGAGGCGTCGTATACCGACTTTAGTTTGCGCAGCGTCTTGGGCCGTTCGGCTGGCATCGGCCGAAGGCCTATCCCGTCGAGCGTCGTCGTCGAGCCTTTGAAGAGGCCTGGGGACAAGGAAAAGTTCCGATTAGATCAGTAAATTACAATCATTGTTGTGTTCCTGCGTGTGCATAAGGTTTCCGGTGCTCCTGGGGGGTGCTACATCAGTACCAGGGGTCAAACTTTCAAGGTGTAGGCTACAAGTCCAGTAACAGATTTATTATGCTGTACTTGTCGCCCTTACGCTAGGACCTAATTATTACTTAACAGATGGGATGAGGACAATCTTGAAGTGCTATATAGAAAAAAGCAATGTTCAGGATTTTATACCATAACCGCCTGTTTCGAAGTTACTTTTAAATGTTTGCACTAAATTTTGTTTGCTATCAGCTGAGTTTGATGAGGTAACTTATCAGATTATTTTTTAGTTTTAGCGGTACTTATTATACTAGGTCATTGTAACATGAAGTTGTTGCAAGTGACTCCGATTTTTGTGTCATAAGTTACCAGAAAAAACAAAGCGAATACAATACTCTAATAACATAATCTTATAATGGTCTTAGAGCCCAGGGCAGCCAGACGTTCAGAATAGTGTAAGTGTATTCTCTGAAGTTAGTTTTTGGCTATTTATTATTATTTATGCTAATACATACACACATTTTTACTGTTACCGCACCCATAAACTAACTATCTGCATGACTCAATGGTTGACTGGTAGAGAATGCTCCTAGCATCAGTCCGCCTTTGTACTTCTTTTTGTACAATAAAGTACATATATAAATAAATAACGACTGGCGGCTCTAGGCTTTTCCTCTATTCGAGAATGATTCAGTATTGACCAACAATATAGCATTTTCACTAACAGATTACAAGCAATTTCCATTCAAATATCAATAGAATCTTTGTAAATGCCAAATCATATTCAACAAGTCGTGACTGACCCTTCGTAGGGTTACAGCATTCAACTCGCTTCCAAGCAATATTTATATAACCTTATCACCAACACGACACAGTCAATAAGTTAAATTAACAACGTTTCCTCTTAAGATACGAAGTGTTAAAGAAAAGTGAAAATGTGGTATGTGGTAGCCATTTGTGCCAAGGCGACACGATACGTTAGAGGTAGTAGGCTGCCGTTAATGTTGCCAGGAAATAAAATCTGTAACATTTGATTTAAGTTACAGTAACGTATGGTTGCGAAATACACTCGTCAGCTTAGCATGCTTAAATCGGAAATCGAGTAGTTTTTCCTAGTGCTAGTTTTGTATGGCAATGACAATTGTTCCGTTACCCACCGCTGTGGTGCTCATTCAAATTCCATTATATTTTTTCACTACGCAAAACTATTCTATAACTGTTTTGTTCATTCTAAAGGCATTGAGTATCCAATTGCAGTTAGAATAAAGTAAATAATGTTTTTACCTACGACCTACTCGGGCGATACTAAGTGTACAGTGTAAACTTGAGTACTTTTGACATACTCACACACGTTTTAATTTTATTTAACGATTTACGTCCCATATCGGGGCACAGGCTTTTTCTCAATTATAAGACAAAGTAGACCATACTCTTCCACGGCAATTACTGATATAGATTCTTAAGCCACACACTGGCCTCTGACTAGTCATTACGTAACTATTAAAGCACGTAGATGATCGTGATAAATGTCACAAATAAACCCACTAAATTACTCGTAGTAAGAGCTTTTAAAAGAGTGTGAACTGTGAGTTCTGAATGCCGATTTGAACTGGAATGGCGCCACTTGATTTTTTTTTTCTAATTACCAATTTTTACCTCTTGCCTCTGTCTATGAGATACACACAGTGTGTGATATCTTGTTTTCTCTGAGATTCATTTTACTTTATGACGTAATTTGCATCAGCTTCCTGGCAACACCGACCATCGCACTCACAGCTAGCGCAGTCAAAAGAACCGGTCTCAAAGGCTGCGCGCGCGACGCTCGATTAGATAAGAGACAATTTGTGGTGTGTTGTGCACCATGCCGATAATAATGCACAAAGACGTTAATATTGGTTATATGTCGATATACTAATAACAAGAGGAGTCGTCGTCTTGTTATAAGTTAACCTTTTAGTTAACTTTTTGAATAGTGGAAAACTGGCCTACAGTTTTAAAAATGTTTATACCTATCGCTGAGAATTTAAAATCTTACTAGTGTAGGTAAATGACCTTACGTTTAAAATAAACAAATACGGTGATCTAAGAAGTATGGAAATTGTGGTTTTGTTGTAGCGACAAGTAGTGGAAGTAATGAAATTATTTTTGTTCGTCCTTCCAGTGAGGTTGGCCTTATGCGTACCTCCGCCACTGGGCTTCCGATGCCCACCAATGGAGAACGGCCCTATCCAAGGCTATGATAAGGCCTGTGTCCAGCAGCAGGAGGCATAAATGAACTAACTTCTTTTCAACCCTCGACGCAAGGGAGGAGTTATAAGTTTGACGTCTATATGAATTTTATTTACCCGTCTGGCGAAATATGTTTGAGTGAATGTGTGTATGTATGTGCCATCATAGCTCACAAACGAATGGATTGATTGTATTCGGATTTTTTCATTTCATAGCCAATTTCCTTACAATGATTGTTAGCTATGTTTGGATAATGTCGGTACAGCAGTGTAAGAGTATCAGCTCTTTACAAAAATAAATGTGTATTTGAGGCGTTATTGAATGATACACTCGATTAAGTGTTATTTTATTTTAAATATATTTTTTTTAACTATACAATTTTTTGCATTTCAAATTTGTATTTTACTGTGATGTAAATAAAGCGGCAGTTTGGCAAATATTCATTAATGCAAATCCTTCAATATTCAAACGGTAGTTGTTTGAATTGCAATAAAAAGATTGAACAAATTTCAGTAATCTAACGCTGTTCCAATACATAGATCCTAACATACGTCAAGTCCCATTACCAAGATGATATAATAAAAGTAATTTCTCCTCCAAGGAACTCTCTAGCATGACAAGACAGCGGATATTAGTCGTGATCCGAACAGATCGTCCCGTAATAACAAACGGGCAGATCTCACGGCTGTTCTCACACAAATCTCGCTTATCACATTCACTTCGGGCGATTTATCGCCTTTAAAGACGGAACCCGCTGTGAGCTAGATGTGCTTGTGTAAATGCCATTTATTTGGAGACTGGTTGGGCCCGTCGTGACTACCATCGGTTAGGCTTTACACGACTCTGCGCAAATAGAATAGAGATAATAAATCGGTATTTTTTATTGACTGCCTTTTTAGGACGGTAAGCCGCTTTGTTTAAATAAAATGATCCTGCTTATATTGTAAACACAAAAGTTTGTAAGTATGTATGAATCTCTGGATTTTAGACACTTTTTACGTAAAAGCTACTAAACGATTGTACGACAAGAGATGACATACTACTCGTAGATTAAGATAGTTTCCATTATTTTTACTTATTCTAAAATAAAGCAGGCGAAATCGCAAGCAACAGCTAGTCACTACATAAGTAGTATAAAACAAAGTCGCTTTTTCTGTCCCTATATCCCTATGTACGCTTAAATCTTTAAAACTACGCAATGAGTTTTGATGCGGTTTGTTTTTAATAGATAGAGTGATTCATGAGGAAGGTTTTTATTTGCAATAAAGAATAGAAAAGCCAATATTTCTAAGTATTTACATTATATCCGTGCGAAGCCGGGGCGGGTCACTAGGATCCAATATAAGACACAAGACATCACTTACATTGCTCTGATTGTGTAGTAAGTAGCTAAAGCTCTTATATGTTACATAAATAGGAAACGACAGTACCACTACACCCAGACCCAAGACAATAGAGATAAGTTCGTTTTCTATATTGACCCGACCAGGAATCGAACCCGGGACATAAAAACACAGATACGGGCGAAGATAGTATTGCCTTTTTGAAGGCGGTTAATAACCCTACATTTGAAAGATACCCATTAAAAGTGTTCTTGATCTAAATATCGCATATGTTTATTTTCAGTTCCATTTGTCTGAAACTTCTTCATTTATTATGAAAACAAACCGATCGTATGGTGCGAATGAGACCGCGTGTTTAATGTTACCCTAAATTCGGTGTTGCCTGTTTCAAGTGTTTAATTTACATAATATTATGACGGTTATGACGTTGTAAGGAACGTATGTTCTTTACTTGGAAAAGAAAAAGTGGAAGCACTTCCGCCGAGCTTGGTATTATCTGCTCGGGGAACTAGGCCCAACTATCAATCTTGGTTAGTTGTATATATAGCTAGTGGCGACGAAAACTCTGACATCGCGATGTAGGATCGATGTTATTGATTGACTAATCGTGCATTACGTATGGAGCGTTGTTTACTACGCCAATTCTGCTGACGCTGTATTTGTGTCGACTTGCAGGTAATGTCGTAGGTCGGCACAACGTGATACGACGTGATATCTACAATATTTCAAAATTAAGGTAAACAGTCAGACTGTTAATTAAGATAGCTAATTGCCCTTAAAAGTATAGTATTAGCTTAACTTTTCTACTATAGATTGTATAAGTATGAATATAGTCAGACAAAACGCCATCAATCAGCAATCAAGTTAGAACTCATTGCTGTAACTATGACTTGATTTTATTGATGGAGAACTTTGTCCCTAAGTAACATACGAATGCTTTACTTTAATATTTACGTTATTGTGGTTTACGTAGACCAGTGTCTAATCTCCACGCTTGCTAAATGAGGTTTAGTGGTAACAAATCCGAGCTATATTCTTAAAATTCGATACTTTATTTGTTTAACTATTAGCACGACCATCGGTGTGTCTTCATAATTCAGCAGAAACAACGTAAAATTGTGTACATAACATCTAAAAACAATATTAACACTTAATGGTAATTTTACGGTTATTGATATCCTAATCATAAACCTACTTCACGCTGAATTGAGGCGCGCCGTGAATTTATAAATAACTTAGACGTTATATTGATCTAATACATTTAGGTACCTGTTAATGTTTAGTTGGATAATGTTCAACATCATATTTCAATAAAAAACATACAGTCGTAAATAGAGACTCCTCCTATTTTTAAAGTCGGTTGAACAATATATTTAACATATCACTCAGAAATAATACAGCATTCTACCTACTACTTACCAGTGGAATAATTTTTGAAATCTGTCCCGTACTTCTTAAATATTCATATTGTCCTCTATTCGAATAATATTAACCGTTGTTAAAACAAAAACAAAAAACTATTCTTGAATAAGTAACGAAAAAAATACCGGCTTGATTTTTTTGTGAAGTTAAATGCTTATATGTTCCGGAAAAAAAACATACAGCCCATTAAAAAGCAATACGAAAACAAATATTGAAGTATACCGGTCAATGTCCTTTTCTATCTAGAAACGTGTCACTTTAATTGACCACCTGACAAGTCGTCTAATGAATTGTCTATTGATAATAATGATATCAATCTAATTAAGTATCTTTATAAGTACATAGTAGTCATAACAGGTTATTAATTCTAGCACTTACGCACTTTTCAATTTTAATTTGCCATGGCAACTATCAGATACATTAAATTTTCGAATTGTAATAAACCATTCAACTATGGTTTATTTTATACAGTCAAATGCACGTCAGATTACACACATTGGTCTTTGTACAGTCCTTAAATCGTTTGCTTAAAAACCAATATCCAAATGCAAGAGTTTGCTTGACGTTCTGCTGACTGTACAAGTATGGACTTAGATCATATTAATAAAATGGCATATTTTTTTTTATATTGCACTTCAAGATTGACCTCATCCCACCTGATGTTAAGTGGTAATGAGGTCCTAGCTTAAGGGTGACAAGTACAGCATAATAAATCTGTTACTGGACTTGTCACCCTTACCTTGAATGCTTGACCCCTGCTACTAATGTAGCACCCCCCAGGAGCTCTGGAAACCTTACTCACACGCAGGAACACAACAACACAGAAGTGATTGTTATTTGGCTGCGGTCTTCTGTAAGGTGGAGGTATTTCACCAGTCGGGCTGCTCCAGTTCGAGCGATAAATCGCTATGCCCTACCTCTCTTAAACTACTTAAATACTCTCTTAAATACTGGCATAGCATCTCATAAAAAGAAATAATACTATTTCACTCCACTTGATTCATGCATATAAATACTGACATCTATTATGCTTACTTCTCAACATTACGTACTTGCTTTAGTTTTTCATTATCACATAACTCATAAAAACAAAACTATGTAACATATATATGGTTCAAACTAATTTATGCAAAGCAATAAGTTAGATACTGCTGAAGTAAAATAGCTACTGGCTTTCAAACCAGAATCTTATAAGTAGAAAAAGGTTCCGAAGCGGCAGTAAAATCCCTTTGCATTGCGTTGAATGACAATTCAAAAGTGATATATGTGTAACCCATTGAATTTAGCCTACTTGCTTAAGGAAATATTTTTTTGCTAACCAACTAACAACAAAAAACTTCAGGACATGTGAAAACAAACAAAAGCTTGTAAAAAGCAGTACATACTCTGTTACCTTCATATTCTCTAGATTTGTAAATACACAATAAAATATTGACATCAAAAAACGATTTAAGTTAATTATAACAACATTTAAGTCAAAATAATGCAAACATATATTTTCAAGCAACCATACTGCTAATTATTAAATACCTTATCTGATCAAAGAGTATTTCCCTATAAATATGTATTGACACTCGCCTTTTGATGTCATCCAAGGCTGCATCGATGAACAGTCTTTGATGTTTTTACGGAAAGACAGATCAAAAGGGGCTACAAATAAATCTAGATTTGTTAGTATTACAAATTAAAGCTAATTAATAGATCAGAAATGACCTACTTAATCACCTTAGACAGAGGCAAGTGATAACGAGCACTTACTAGGCGTGAAATTCACCATTTGTACCACTTTTATAAGTGAAATTTAATTTAAATGAACGACAAGTAGTATATTTAATTTAAGTAAAAACTTGTAATTCTACATACTGGTATGTAATAATATAAACGGTATTAAACTTAATAATATCTTAACGCTTCGAATAAATAATTAAACAGGTGTTTCGTATAATTATAATTGACATTATTTTCATGAGATACTTCTTTTATTATACCTACCTACATTAACCGTGTACTCAATAATTTATCTGTAAATAAAAATGTATTTAATTTTACCAATTATTGATATATTGTCGAACAAAATCTAGATATTATATTAATAAGTAATCTACAGTCTTACTGTTCATTACTGTACTATTATATTGTCATTAGCAATATATGTACAAAACTTTTATCCAATATTTCCACCATCGTTAAAAGCATTGTCATGTATTACCCGCAAAAGAAAGGGCGGTTCAGATAAAAACAGATGATAATGTCAAAGATCACGTTAACAAGTATAGGTCGGAAGGTTTAAATATTCTGTCGTGATAAACCAACGAAATGCAGACAGGTCACTTATTTGATCGCCCTCCCCCCATTCCTTTTCTTTATCAGTAGGTAAGATCGCAGTGGCCATATTGCTCGGAGACCATTGGTCGATGGGGCAAAGAGGATCTAAAATAGAAACTACATGTCGAAAGACGTATATATCGACATCAAATATAATAAATAGAAATATTGACATAGCACAAAGCCGAGGCTTGTGTAAGTCTTAAAGGTAAACAGATGGTCAGCAAAGGAGGTCCTTTAACTGAAATGATGATGAACTTTTTTTATGGTTCACTTCAAGATTAACCTTACTTATCCCACCTGATGTTAACTGATAATGGGGTCCTAGCTTAAGGGCGACAAGTACAGCACAATAAAGCTGTTACTGGACTTGTCGCCCTTACCTCGAAGGCTTGACCCCTGCTACTAATGTAGCACCCCCCCAGGAGAGCATTGAAGTGATTGTTATTTGGCTGCGGACTTCTGTAAGGTATTTAGACCTCTGTTGCTTCTTATTCATTGACGATAGTAAGGTAAGCGAAGTTATCACAAACAATGGTAGAGACAATAGCCCATTGTGACCCTTTGTGGCACCCAAGCTTGTTAGCGTAATGCCACACTTGATGCACTTATTATAACATAAGAACTAACTGCGTTTGCCATGCCTTGATTTATGAACAATACTTTGTAATTGCGGTCAAAAGGTGCAACCTTTAAGCATTCCCTGTGATTAAGGTTAAAGAAAGCCAAGATGAAAATTATAAGAGCGCAGAGGGTAAATAGATTTCTATTTGATTGTCCATCATACCACATATAGATTTTTAAACAATAAACCAATTACCACTTCCCACAGTTTAGCCTTATTTATTTTACGTCTGTGTATGCGTGTGTGATTTGATAGGGATTTAAAAGTATCTCATTTGACTAATCTGGCAACATCCTTAATAGAACCTTGAGAGTAAAAAAGAAAGCTTTTATTAAAATTTTGTTTTAATCTGTAAAAGAAATAAATTTACAGATAAACAATCACGGTCGAGAAAAATACGTTTTACTTTTTCTAATTAATGATTAAATATGTCAAGAGTATAGCTGTCATTAATATAAGCGTGAAATCAACGATTTACTATGCGGCCTCAAGGTCGCTGGTTGCATAAAGACCAATAGCGGTATCAAATCAAATTATTCGTTAGCTTTGTTTTTTAACCTTGGTCACTTTTCTAATTTTAGCGATTGCATTTTATGTAATTTTGTTTTTTGTTATTCAATTCAAATTAGTTATTTACTCCATAATAATACAAATCCATAATATTTTAACTAGGTAGTAAACATTTGACTAAGTTTTTAAGGTAAACAAAGAACGTTTGTTGACTGTTTATCAATTTTACGGCCTGGAAGCATTAGACTGTATACCATCTGTTAACGATTATTCAAAACGAACCCTAAATACTGAACAAAAACTGTTTGTTCCATAAATGATACAATACACAACAGAATAAGTGACAAGGGTATCAAAATCTGATACACATCATAGCATATAGGAAAATGAATGTCTAAAATAAATATCGTATGACTCGGATAATAGCGATGCGTCATCTGATGCAATTCTTGTATGCACAGGTGATTCACTTAGGACACAGGTTTTTAGTTCATTTTACAAGTCTATTTAAAAACCTACTTACAATTTCCCATCAGTATGGCTGTCATTAAATATCCTAAGAGATTTCACCGTCATCTCTATATTAGTCACTGTTATTTCGAGAACGTTAACTGCATATTCAACAGCACAACCCAAAAACTCTATTCTCACGCCACATTTCCATAACTCACTTTATCACTCCACAACCGGTTGATTTTGTAAACGAAACTGTCACTTTTATTGATGAAGTAGCTCGTATCACGAATTTTACAGATGGTGAGGTTGTAATTTATGAAAACGATGGTGGCAGGCATGCGAGCGATGGAACCGCCGGGGGGAAACTGTCGAAGCAAGTCGCAAGTGAAGCAATATTGATAAGCACCGAACGACGTCACTTATCGACCACTTTATTAATCTGTATCAATTTATTCATGAAGACAATTGTCGGACTGACGGAGATCGCAAATCTTATCAGTGCGACACAAGATTGGAAATGGAACGGGATGGGCCAGAGGAACTAACACATTTGAATGCCAATTTTGTTGCTCGAATCAACGGAATGCGTTGTAGTAGAGCGAAATGCCTGGTAAAGCGCTGACATAACATTTTAACGTCTGATAACGAGACTGCGCAAAGCTTAGGTGGACTTAAAAATCTTATCTGCTTCCGCAAATTTTTATATCGTTCCATATCTATATTTCTTATCATATATGTACGGCTTGTGAAAATAATCAAATTCATCACGGGATATGGATATATTATTTCATATGAGGCTAAGAGCTCAAGACAAAATAATGTCAAACTGTAATAAAAAAACGGTTCTTATAATTTACATAATACTTATAACAATATTGGCTTTATTCCTAAATTTACTAAAATTATTAGAATAAAGATAACTCCTCATAAAAAAATACATATTGCAAACTATCAATTGATTGCCATAGTAATATCGATATAAATATCGAAGATAATTGTTAAAACAAATAAATGATTAGGATATACTCGTAATTGATCATTTAACCAATACTAGCTTATAACGCGCCTTCTATTCATAATATCATTTAACTTGTAATAAATACAAATTACACGGCACATTATTTCTTCACTTTATTCAAGATATTATCAACTATCAACAACTATTTAGCTGTCAATTAATCCCCATTTATTTCCTATTTCATAAAGTGTTACGTTTAATACTGGCCAAACACAACATGATTCCCGAATTAATGTGATTTAAAACATTAATTTCATTCATTGGTTCACCAGCACCTTCAAAACTTCAAACAAAACCTGTTTTTATACGCGAACGTTGTTTTCGAACTTCTATTGGGTTTAATTATAACTATTACAGATAAGTTAATTAACTTAAAAAATCGGTACGTTTTCCAACCACAGGACGGTTAATCTAATAAAAAGCTTCATACGTAATAACAGTTATTATAATAACCTCTAATTTACAACGTGTAAAATCATATTTACAAAAAATACGTAACGATAAACAACAACTAGTTTGCCAACAATATTAATGATTGATTGATCATCAAGTTTATTGCGTCTAATATTACATTAGGATCCGAAGACCAAGCTCAATAATTCTAGACGTAAAGATGTCTAGATTAAAGACCTGGTTAGTTATGGTGTACGTTATTAGCGTCAGGGGTATCAACATTTTAACAACACCGGCCAGTTGAATTATTTTATATGTTTATATATTAAAAACCAGGAAAAGCATTTAATTAATAATCTAAAGGAAACGGATAACTATGAATAACTTATCAAAAATTCTCTCACTACTATGCCTATCTTAAATAAGAAAGGGAAGATTGACCATCTTCCCAAAGATGTCTATTTAGTTATACAGTATTTTGCGGAGTATCGTCTCGGTAGAAATAAGTTCCAAATCGGTTGTAGTAATTTTGTACAGTTTTGAATAACGGTTCAAAAGTGTTAATAAAATGCAACTAAATTAGGTAAAAATATTTTTTGACTTTGATTTTAACAAATCACGAGACGTTTTACTCAAAATACTCAAAAGATTTATTGAGGGCACGCATTGCGAGCTGACTGAAATTAGCTGATCTCAATGATATAACAAATTCTCACTTTGCATCATGAAGACCAATTAACTGCTTTACCCTTGCAAGAGAAGTAATGTATATAATATGTATAATGATATCAAATAAATTAAATGAGTACAATGACACAAGCTATGCTCACCACATCTTCATCCGCTTGGTTCGATAACAGTAGCCTATACCACTTTAATTAAACGTAACTTGCTATTAAATTAATAAACATAGGAGAACTTTAAATATTTGACCCGCTCGCTTCAGAAGTAGCTCAAGCACTTGTGTAATTGAAACCAGAATCAACGATGGTACCACAATATGAACCCGCATACCGGCAGAGCAAAAGCAAAGAGTAGGGTCACATCTAAATGCGTCAACTGGTGAAAGAACTTCCAAATACAGTTTAATACTTCCAGAGGTTAACTACATATGACTCAGTAACTTATTTTTTATAATATTAGTTTAAATAGCAGTTACGGTGCATAGCTAACCCTACCTAAACCTCTAAGGATTTACATATCAAAGTTGCCCACCTGCTGAGCTCGTTGATCAACCGCTACGGCCCGTTAATGATCTATTCCATCCAGTTTTCCTATATTAACATCTGAACCTATCATTTACTCTACATCATTCATCCTGTTAAAATTTTATTCTACTAGTATTTTTTTTAAAGTAGCGCAGGAAGTATATTGGCTCCTCTCAGCCTGATGGTAAGCAGGAGAGAAACCCACATCGCGATGACAACGGATTTGATACCGAAATATCCTATCCGTTAGCATCGCCATACTGGCCCGCAAGATGTTTCTTCACGCTGCTTTTGAAGGAATCCATGTCAAAGGAAGGAGAAAACACACAGTATCATGAAACATAAAAGTTTGTTTATTTGGATGTGCCTATTGATATCTGTTACTTTTTCAAGCAATCTGTACTTAACAGATTTACGTGACATTTGGTAGGCGGGCAAATTAGATACATAATATATAACATATTATGTGATACGTTTTATTCCGAAATAACGTAATTTAATTCTCAAAAAACCGCCGTTGAAAGTTTATATGGAAAGGTGTCTATTTTTTAAATGAGAGAGAAATTTGGCACAAATATACCTCGAAACTTGGATTAAAATATGGACTAAAATTATTTCGAATATTACGGGAGATAGGTCTAAAACCGATATTGAAAGTATGTAGTCCACGCGAACGAAGTCGCCTAGTTTAATCAGATTTCTCTCTTCCAAATACGAAAATTCCATAAGCGTACCTAAATCCGAAATTTTAAATAACTGCTCATATCAATACCCGCAGTGAGTTCACATTCCCGCTTCCCAGAAGCTTATCTGATGAAACCGAATAAATATGGCCTTGGCAATGGACGCCACATGTCTACAGTAACCCGAACTTAATTGTACACACATGCTCTTGCGCATCACAGTCTAAAGACGACTAGCCTGTAAACTACACCCTGTGTGCAGCATAAACCAAGCAAAGATCTTTCTCGGTACAGCAGTGGCTTTAGTTCGTGATCAACTCTGTACCTTGTCACATTAAGTTACTGTCTATCTGACTTGTTTGGTTACGCGGAGATTTGGTATGACAAGGTACTGAGGAGTATACGAACTAATGATGCTGGGTATGCCAATAATTGACAGAGTTACTTTCGCATTTTTAATATTAGTATGAATGGTAATCGCTAATGAGCGATGTAGATATTATTTGGATAGGTACAGTCAACAGCACACCAAGGTAAACATTTGCAGTTTGATATTAGTTCTTATGGGTAAGACATAAGGGCGGTGCAAAGTCCCAAAGTTTGTTGTCTGCCGTGCTTTTGTCTATACTTGGAATATAAATGTAATGACATAATAGTTATGTAAATAGATATGAGTAGCATTTAATGACACAAAACCAAATTTTGTAATGATTTGTCGGGCAACAGTTTTTCCTTACTTATGAAAATATGGTTTTAGAACATAATTTAGTTTTTGTAAAACCTTGGACATTATTTTTAACCGACTTCAAAAAAAAGGAGGAGGTTCTCAATTCGACCGTATATATATTTTTTTTTTATCTAAGTCAACCTAGGTTTTGATTTTTTTTGTTTTCGTTTATCTGATATTGTAATTTGAATATCAATATAAAAAGGTTTTTACATTTTTTAAATTAATTAAATTTAGTACATATATTGACATAAAATAGCAAATATACAATGTGAATGAAACCGATGAAAATATAAATTATTTCAATGCACCAATACTTGCCTTAAATAAAAAGTATTTTTGAAAATATATTTGCTTAATAGCAAGATTAATTCTCGATCAAATATATTTTTATCAAACATGGACGTTTTTTATGCCAGAATAAAATTGTAACTTAACCTAATATAACGGACGAACTGAAAGGAAATATCAGTCATATGAAAAAACGACTTTAAAATACATTATAAGAGAAAAGGTAACACTATACCGTTACAGTTCAAAAAAACATCATTCATGTATTTTTAAGAAAAAGAAAAACTCGTTTCACCAGCGTAGTCGAATTTGTACCTTAATCTAACAGAACAGAGTGAATTATTCCTTAGTCATGGTAGAAAATTAACCTACTAGATTCAAAATAGTGAAACCCGATAGTTCCTGTGTGGTTAAAAACAGTTTTTTGTTTTAAAAAGTGTCGACACAGATGTATGTTACGGAATCATGTCTGACGTTGATATTAAACACGGTTGTTTAAAGCCAAACATTCAACTAGTATTGACTTAATTTTTTATGCTACAGATAAATACAGCTTTCCAATTTTTTTTCAAATTTATATAAAATACAACACAAAACAAGGTTTAGTACATCATGATTAACAAAAGAAATGTTTTTTAATTGAATTAGATCGGAAACAATCCGGAAAAAAACAAATGCAATCAATTAGTATTGTTACAAAAACACTTTATTTTATCCAAAAATGTATTTGATTCTCAGGCCAATGAAAAGAACATACATTTTTTGGATAAAGTTAACATTAAAGTTGCAAAAGATTGTCTTATTTAGATAATATTATGAAAAATAATTATGTTCTTTCAATCGCTATTCAGCGAGGTAATGCAGCCAGCATTTTGGGTACCTTACCACAGGAACCTTCTTTGTTTATCTAAAATATTTTTTTTTATTAATTTCAGTTTGAATTTTTTGTAAGCTAGTGTTATCATAAGTTTATTTGTTTTGTTTATGTAATAAATTACTTGTTATATTAAATGGAAAATAAATAAAGACAAATTATTGTTATACCTAAATGAATTGTCCCGATTTCCAGAAAGTCATCATAAGATAATTTAAAACGAAGAAAATTAGGGAAAGATTCTTTTGGAATCAATGGCTGCGGCAAAAGTTATTTAATTAGGACCTAAATTAAAAATATAGAGGAAAATTTTGTAGCAATTATGAAACATGCAATATTTTTGTAGAAGTGCATTCTACGAATTGCATGATAAATTTGCCAACGAGGAAAAACGTCACTCCAAGATACGTGCATGACTTTGTTTTCTTTTAAATGCCATGACCAATATTTAGAAGAAGGTAATATGATACTGTTTCCTTCAAAAAGATAGCGGAGTCACCTTGTAATCTGGTTTCTAAACTCTGATAAAATGTAGCTACTGAAGCAGTTTTACAACATTCCAAATGAATCGATGATATAATCTGATTGCCGCTATGTTTACGCAATGGCTGCGTATCAATTTTTAGTTATTCACAATTTTTGTAATGTTTGGTTAGCTGTATTCGCTTTTAAATAAATTTTGTAAGCATGAAGATATTTTAATTCAGTTTGTGTTGTACTGACGAATTACCGAAGTCAGATAGTAATGGTTTGATAACGATATCTATTTTTTATCCCAGAATGATGACAACCTAGCAAATGGCCTACCTAAGCAGTTACTATAATCTATCAAAATGTAGGTATGTACCTTGTACTGTAGAAACCTGAACAGGGCGGTCAACAATACTCCATAAACCACACTACTTGGGTATAAAAGACACTGTAGGATTCGCTGGGGATACTATCGTGTATAGGATTCATCGGTTTGCAGGTTGGGGTACCGGCAGGAAAGGTCAAAAAGTACAAACCCCATCCTCTACAGTGGAACGGATTGTCTCCTCAACCACGATCGTCTAGTCTTCTGGCAGAGACTTTCAAAGTCGCGCAAAGTCTTTTGGGGAAAACTAGGTGCCCTCTCGTCTCCGTTCCTTAATAAAATACTATAAAACTTCCTTACCTATAGCATCTAAAAACATGGACGATCTAAAATTCTGACAATAACAAGCCATTTTCGGCTCGACCTACATCAACTGTCTTCATTGTACTCGCTGAATAAATTAACCAAGTAGGTAGGTACGAGTAGGCAAAGTTTAAACATGACATGACAGGATGCAACACAACGTTTGCTTTCGATGCAACTGCAGATAAGATCGACGTCACAAGAGATCCCCAGTGACTCACTGCTCCCCCAACCGTGACGTGACTCACAAATGAGTTAACGTAACGTATTTTGCAACTGGTACATTTTTTATTAGAACTATGACCTTGTATTAGATAAGTGTACGGAATTGTTGTGTAAATTTAACCGTGAAAATGTTGTTAAGGTTAAGTGCCATAGATAATGATTGGGTATCTTATACCTGCAATACAATACAGACTAGAAGACAATTTATCTTTAGAACGCGTGGATACCTACGCGTGGGTATCTAAAAGTCAGATCCATTATTTATATCTGCAGTTTCTTGACGGTGCAAATCAAGGAAATGGAAAGCTACAGTATTATTTTTTTACATTTTTGAGGGGAATCATGACCTCTAGGATACTTTCCATAGATCTAAAATCCTGCGAGAAAAAAGGCTTGTAGGTAAACAAAATACCCACTAGTTTGTACGGATAAAATTTATCTATACGAAAGTTTTTTTGATCTAGACATTGATTTCATTGATTAGGCAGTAAACAGTACAGTATACACTGAAAAAATGCATAAAACACAGACCATTTGTGAGAAAACTAATAATGTTACATTATAATGGGAACATTACTCCAACTTCGCTCGAAGCACTAGGAACTTTACCTATTTGAATTTCGCAGCGTGAAACTTACGCTCTAACGAAAGACGAAACGTTTTACCACCTGTTTGGCATGAACCAGTCGTATCTACTGTTTACATATTATATGTTCATACAGTCGTGCTATATTTAAATTTTATTCAATCAAAATACATTTTTATTCAAGTAGGTTTTATGATAACTTAACTTGTCATTGTACAGTGACTCTAATAGCGGGTCAGACTCTAATTACTGATATAGTTTGTTTTTTGTATATATATATGCAATGGTACCTAAATAACACGTTCTAGAATATAATATGGCATATTCCTGAAGCATTCTAGGCTGAGGTAAGATGATATTTATACAATTATCCTCATATTTATCGTAAACTTAATGTAGATCGGCCCCTCACTCATTGAAAGATGACCTTGTCACAATAGTAGGGTGTATGAAAGAGGTACAAAGTGGAGTTTAGAAGTCTTAGATTAGTGGAAAGCTTCGGCTGAAATGCTGGTGAATGATTATACTTTCAGCGAGGCTCTTGCCCAGTTTGTGTAAAGAGGTTCCACGATCACCAATGCTTGAACAACTATTTTTACACTATCTACTATTAGGCAGAAGATCACCAAATAGGTACATATTTATAATGACTTTAAAAGTTAAACTCCTCCATGAGTCTGCAATGATGTTTCAACGGAAAAACGCACAAACAAGAGAAACCAAGACAAATCTCGACGCTACAAAACGTTGCCACAATCTGCATAGGGCCTCGACCAGTAAATACAAAGGGCTGGCGATAAAATTATAGTTGCCATAAAGAGTGGACAAAGGGTTCGATGACTTTGCGCGGGCGCATCTCCGTCGTAGTCACGACTTTGACGTATGAACAGCGATCCTTTAAAAAATTACTAAAATCCCTTCTATATTTGAACAATGAAGGTTCAACTTGTATATAAAGGCCAAGTGGTATTTAGCCTTGTCATAGGCCAAGACCTTAATTTATTATCGTATCAATTAACGTTGCTATCTATCGTATCTGATACCTTTTTCCAAGAGCATATTAACTATTCCTTTTTAATAAAAATAACAAAATTATCGGATAAATATACATCTAGGTAAATCTAAATCAATAATGATTAAAAAATACCTGCTATACAGAATTTAAAGTTTATTTAGTAAAATCTGCTCTGCTTTATTTATTTAATAAAATTAAACATGTAAAAACCAATAAACTACACTGACCAATAAAACATTTAAAAACGTTTGTCAAGGTTATTGTTCACAGCTTATGTATGCCAATTAGATGTTTTACCGTTTCAGCATCATTTTAATGCGGTAAAAACGAGATTTTTAACACACATTCAATAATTTCTTACAAAAACCGGTGATTCCTATATTTTACGAATATGCCGTATCGTGGCGTGCATTGCGCACACGCAGCAAGTCGATGCACTGACCCTGCAGGCACCTGCTGACCTTGCACTAGCTATATGCACCGGGCCCACTTGACTCCGCTATCATCACCGTAGGCGGTTTGTTTTTACGATGACCTGACGTAATTTTTATCGTATTTTGCGATCTTTTTTCGTGGTTGGAATACATTTTTTAAAAACCCCCCTAAACGTTAAAAGTCTTCATTGATAAAGCGGTATTGGTTTGAGCGGCTGCGCTAAAACTAAACGGGGTAAAACGAGGGTTGGGTGTTGCTATGAAAGTTCTATGTTTTTGAAGTAAGAAACTTAATATTTCAAATGTAAGCTCTATAAATGGTGTAGAGATGTACGAATAACTTACGTATCTTTAAACATCAATTTCATTTTAGGGTTTAAACAGGGAATCAACGCAGTGTTTCACGCAGACGAATTCGCCGGTGGAGTTTCGTAAAATACGTTCTTAACAGATGTCTAAACCCTATATGGAATCAACATGCCAAATTTAAATTTTGTAACAGTTTCTAAGAACTCGTGATTTACAAGTATCTACAAAAAAGTCTCTGCATGAGCCAAGAGTTGACTGGCAAAGAATGCTCCTAGCATAAAGTCCACCTGTTGTAATTTTTAGTGCAATAAAATTTTAAATAAATGAATATATGTCTTTTTATGTTTAGTACTTTAACTGTCAAACAGAATAGGTATATTTGGAAATCTACCTCGAACAACATGATTTACATTATTAATTCTTTCAGAGTATCTAATTACATGTCCGTTACCTTAAATATTGTAAGTATATATTGGTAGTCATAATAATTGGAAAGGCCGACCATTGTCAATTGTCGGATTTTATAAGGCCCATCTTCAAAAAAAGGTTGCTCAAAATGTACCAGTTCAATGTGTAATGTGTTTGTTCAAGTACCTTACTTAAACAATAGAAGGGTCCGACCGACTCTGCTACCTACCGCCAGGGTCTGTATTGTCGTCTGTTTGAAGCTCAAGTTATTATGAAACCATTGGGTCTTTCATAGCCTGCTTTGTGTGCCGAGTGGCGCAACATAGGCGTTTACCGATTTGTCCCAGCAACTTTTCTTAGAAATTGCAGTTTCTAGTGTCTAGCAAATAAATGTAATGCTTTTCGTTTTAACAATTTTGTTCTTGTGTGGTGCGACAAAAAATGCTTAAATTTTATCAAGTAGGTAGATATCGTGTAAACCAAAAAAAGCAATTGTTTTTAGTATCAATTGACAACTGTCTAATAGGCCCCACCGGTATTTAAACCAGTTTTTTTTTAATTCGACCGTGACACCATTAGTTAATGATTAAATTGAATTGATGTACCTCACAGTATAAAGGTATGCATATTTGGTATTATTTTTAATTCATTCCAAACCATTTTTATTATTATTTAACATTAAAAAACGTGCATATATTTGAGGAAACAACAAAAAAATAAGTTCGGCCGTATCATCTTTATTTTTCACAAAATTATCGATTATTAAATCTTAAGTCTAGTCTAGTAAAATGCAGTTCATTCAGGAACTATGAAGGCCTTTTTAAAGGTTTGTAACTTTATATTTAAAGATATTAGATCATAACGAAACCAATAGGGGTGTCAAGTAGGTTCAATTGTACTATTTCTCTACACTTTGGACTATATATCGCCCTTTAGTCGAAGCATAAGAGCTATGCCCTCATCAGCGTTAACGAAAATGATAATAAATTATTTTTGCGCATTGTGAAAAGGGTACGGAATTCGAAACAGTCAGTAGCGGAACTCCTTAGTAACTATATCTACATTAAACAACTCGATTACCGTATGTTCGTGCTAAGGGCACAAATATCGAAATGCGAGCGTTTACTGTAATATGCTGTTGAATATGAGAGAAGGCACATAAGTGAAGTAAAACTTTAACATCCATGTTTCGCAGAAGGCATTAAGTTCTGCTACGGTAGCCAAGTACCTCACACGGTTGGAGATAAGTGTTTACAGCCTTGTCAACTAATGACCCACATACAAGATAAGGTGCTAAAAGTGCCATAATGTACAGTCAGACACCATGCATTTTGCACTTTAAAATCTTTTTTATTTAAAAGGGTTCAAATTTAAGGAAATAAGTGTTTGAGATATCAATTCTGCCTCAAATACTGAGCTGACTCTAAACATTTTATTGTTAAACTGTAAGTTTTAAGTTAATGACATTATATTTAATTTAATGACATTTTGAAATAAAATTATTGTTGAACTTACTTTAAAAATATAATATTCAACTGTTATTTTAAAGTTAATAACATTTTATTTAACTGAATGACATTTTGGAGTTAGTAGTCGATTGGCACGAAATTAATTCGCCCGAACGTGCGAAATGTACCCTTTCAATAAAAATATTTTTTTGGTAGTCGTTTCGCACGAATGTATTTTATGCGAATCGAAAAATAAATAAAATTATAAAATAAAAAGTCATACACACATGATAATTCACGCGGTATTATTGCAAAACTAACGGCATGGACGTTTTTTCTGTCAACCAGTTTTTATGAGACGGGGTATGGGTATTTATGATATTAATACGTTCTAAAAAGCACATATCTTGTCCATCTTACAACTCTTCTGACCCTACCTCTTAACGCCACGTGCCTGCCTTCACTAAACCAACTAACCACTTTCCAAACACAAGTTTCGGGCGCCCAAACATTTCGGTAGGGCTTTTGTGTTAGAAGACGAAAGTTAACTTAACCGTATTTTGGTTATTCATTTCGCAGATAAGTTGTAACATGACTTTAACTTTCTATATGAACGGCTATGCATGTCTTGTTTGAAAAAAATAATTAAGACTTTCTCGTTCCATTTTGAACCTTTATAATTAGTTAACGGATAAAAACAATTAATTCGTATTAACTATTAAAAATATTGTCGCGTTTTGACCCGTTAACTTTATTTTATACGAACCTTACTAGTTATTATGCTTAGAGTACGATATTGTTTATTACGTACGAATGCTATGCCTACTTTATGCTGAACGTCCAAGTTAATTTATGAATTGCAATACTAACAAAAAACGTATGGAAACATCTAAGGTAATTAAGAGCAATTAGTACTAAGATGCTCTTGTTTTTACCAAAAAACTGACTTCCTCTCGATTTCTTTGTTATTCCATCACCAGGTTTTGGTCTTCGTAACCTCGTACCACAGTTTGGGTTTGGGTAAGTTTCCAGCAAAAATTAATTCGGTTCATAAAGTACGAAATTATCTGCGAACACACATTAAAAAATATATACGGTGCATTTCAGAAACTGGTCAAAAACGTTTAATTTTCGGTCCAGCACCTCTCAAAACTAAATACATAATTCAATGTTTCTTCACTCATAAAAACAAAACTACATGGTCTTAATTAATCTATTTACACATAACAGAAAATTAGATACCTACTGCTATAAGCACCAAAACAAATCGAATTTGATTGGAGTGTAAATATACTTGCGAAAATGTTCTCTAATGATTTTACCAATATTAAAGACTGACCTAACACAGCAACCATAAACCAGTCCCACAAAAAATATCCACCATTTAATCACAAAACGGTACAAAGGTGATTTATGCATACACAAATACATTTATCAGTTTGTATGTACAGATTCTGTCAAACCCCATAAATCTATGCAAACAGACCGCCACTTCCGGCCTGCCGGCGCCCGGACCGGAAGAGGGGTTGTACCTGTGCCTTCCGGGCCATTCAGCGGGCCATGGGCCATTGGGCCCTTTGTGGCTCTTTAGCACAATCTAATGCAACTCAGTGCGGACGGTGGGAGGAAGCGAGACACTTACGTGTGTTGTTTCGGTAGCTTTAACGACTCAGACGAAATATCACGATAAGGGTGATTTCCGGAGGAGGAGTTTCTAACAAATGTCGCTGAATTCGGTCGGAGTGCTCATCCAATACAACATTGCGACATGTATATCTTTGCAATGGGTATCTTTTCAAAAGTGTTTTCGCTACTAAATTATTTTAAATATTTCAAAAGGTATGTTTTCTAAAAACCTTTTAAATAGCTGCCATTGTCAATTAATATAATGTTTTTGTGCGTTATTTATTAGTATTGAAATAAATTAAAATCACTTATTTAATATAACGCAGGCACAGCACTCGTAAGTAATTATTAAAAAAAAGAATAAACAAATGACCGAATCAAGTCGCAAGACTTAGATGGAATTAGCTTAATCTTATCACCGATACTACAGGTCTCATCTAATTGCTGCAAATAGTTAGCTAATAGGAACCAAAGACGCTTCCGACTGATTTACAATCATGCTTTAAATAAACAGTCTAAACAATTTCTCTATTACTTACTATTTTAAAAGATCCGTACACAACTTAAAATGCATTGTAATCTTATTCACAATAAAGATATTTAAAAAAGTATAATGGGTACTTGACACACTAACACAAAGCAATAAACATCCTTTCCGTCTGTATAAATAGATATTAAACATTATTTCCTTGATTTAGACCCATTGTTCCCGCGACGAGTCTAATAAAACACCTTTTTCTTGGCCACCGGACCGAAACACTGGCCAAGTTTGAGTCGGAGCACCCCACAACTAGGTTCCGTAACAATACAATCTATACTAATATTTTTAATGTGAAGAGTTTATTTGCTTGTTGAAATGCGATATTTTTTTAAGAACTACTGGTTTGAATTGTATTTTTTTTTTGTGTTGAGCAGTTCATTTATCGAGGAAGGATTTAGGCTATTTAATGTCAAGTTGCGATCAATAGGAGCGAAGAATCAATTGAAAATAAATAAATAAATATTGGACAACATCACATACATTGCTCTGATTGTGGTAAGTAGCTTAAGCACTTGTGTTACAGAAATCAGAAACAACGACGGTACCACAACACCCAGACCCGAGACAATATGGAAAAGTTCGTTTCCCATATTGACCCGACCGGGGATCGAACCCGGAACCTCAGAGATGGCGCTCGCCAAAGCCAGGCCCGCTCGCCTCTCGGCTACGGAGGTCGTCAATAAGAAAACACATTTATTTAATTATACTCCTGTGAGTCACTGCAATAAACAAAACTTAAGTTTTATTTTATCGAAGCGATAATTAATACTCAATCTATTTTTCGCCAATTTGCCCCGTGTGGTAATACTTTTTTTCCATATTAGTGTTTTTCTTGCGATAAAAAGCATAATCTATGATTTTCTCCAAATTGCAAACTATTTCTCTGTTATATTTCATATTTATCAGTACTTAAGATTCTACCGAAAAGATTTATAGACAAACAAAATTACTTATGCACTTACTATTTCACTAAAAATATATCTTAATCATGTATAATGTATCATAGTGCGAATTTTTGATATAATATTTATACGGCCATTTTGTACATTACATAGAATTATGAATAAAACTGTTGGTCTACTAGTATAATTCAGTGACTAAATAGAGGTTAAGGAAAGAAACAAATTTTATTAATATCCCTTGGTTTATACGGAACCCTAAAACCCAAAAGCATTCAGCTCACGTACCGACCTGATCATATTGTGAGATACAATAGACTCCTGTAATAGCATTTTTTCAAACATTACCATATAACCATAAACACACCAGTATAAGGTTCAAAATGAAACGACAACATTGCAACATGAAAACTAATGACAGTTCTCAAACTAAAGGTGCTCAGAAGAAAATGAACTTTACATCGTTTAAAATAAACTTTCATTTTCATTGTGACTGCACAGCATTCGCTTTAATAAATAAAACGCAGTGGCAAAGAAAATTAAGCTCAATTGTTGAAAGCTAAGATACTATTTCGAATGCCAGATATTTTATCAAAGACAACAATGGCCATACAATTTTACACTTTTGAATGCGATTGTATCTTTACAATGGTTTTTACTGACTTGATCTCGATTTTGGACTAAATAAATATTAAACGCGCGAATAAAAAAACAGATTTAACCCAAACTGCCAAAAAGAGGTTTTTTATTTTTATGCCTTTCGTTCCACGATATTTTATAGGCGTGTGTTCACACAATTATAATTTTAAAGTATGGTGAAAGAATAATTATACTTCCGCAGAAAAAAAAATATGTTTTTTTATATTACACTTCAAGATTGACCTCATCCCACCTGATGTTATGTGGTAATGAGGTCCTAGCATGAGGGCGACAAGTAGTACTGCTACTAATGTAAAGCTCCCACTGGAGCTCTGGAAACCTTGCTCACACGCAGGAACACAACAACACAGAAGTGTTTGTTATTTGGCTGCGGTCTTCTGTTAGTTAGAGGAGGTATTTCACCAGTCGGGCTGCCCCAATTCGAGCGATAAATCGCTATGCCCTACCTCTCTTTTATTGAATACTTTTACTTAGCTCTTATACAAAGTTCTTATGTCCAAATCCTCGATCAAATTCATGGAAGGATATCTATCTTATTCGTCAAGAATAAAGACTTACTACATTAGAGAACTTTCGTTCATCGTATTTTTGTCTGTCTTCACGAAAAAGGAATAGACAAAAAAACCTTTTTTGTCGCATCAGAACACCTGTCAACTGACAAAAAAAATATAACGTACCCATCTGGCCCTCGGCCACGTAGTCCGGAATCGTGGGGCGGCTGCACACTGCCGCTCACACAAACACATCCACCCGCACTAAGCACACTCACTCACACATTTTGTGACAATAACACAATCCCAACGGTAAACCTTTAAAGAAAAAAAAACAAAATCAGACAAAAAAAAACATATGAAAACAATTCTCGCTGAAGCAAGAAATTAAAAAAAGAACAATAAAAAAAAAGATTTTTATATTTTCAAGTGTTTTGACAGCTAAATCATAACCATGAGCATAGAAAATAATGTGTTTAATTATTTTTCTATGTAATCTTGTTCTTTCTGACAGTCGAAAAGTAAAAAATTAGTTAAAAAAATATACAATTTAAAATAATTAAGAAAGGAGTGAAAATGGTTTGTGTAATTTTCAAATAATTACGAAATTCGAGGTATTTTGATAAGGTAGCATGAAATTGAACGTCCTAAATGTATGGCCAATGTTAATTAGGTTTTAGTGTTATTAAGGTTTTTTTTACGTTAGCGTTTTATTTTTGACGATACAAAAACACAATTATCCTAACGGTGTTACCTACTTCATCGTTAGATTTATGAGCATTCAAATATTGTGTTTCTATAAATAATCTGGCTGTATTAACAATTTAACAAAAATACTTCACAATTAAAAATGATTCCTTATTTACAATATCAATCCCTTGTTAGCTCCAGTCCATTATATATAGATTTATCAGTAGCCCTTGTTATCAAAGGAAACCTTGTTACCTTGTTTGCAATTTTCCAGCTGCTAACAAGGTAACAAGGTCGAAGGCTAAGTTAAAAAACTTCCAAATAAGAGCTTACAACCGAATATGAATATCCAATGGTACAAGTTTCCGAAGCAGAAGAGACCCTGTGGCTAATTAAACAGGGTTATTTTTAACCAGATGCTCTCTTTAAATGGTAATCAATCAAAAATAAGTAATTACTTACCTACCGTTAACATTCCATAAATGACATATTTCTTTTTATTTTTGAAATTCATTCATTTAAACCAAAACGCCATCAAAAAAAGTGATATCGTCCAAAGGTTACTAGGTAATGATAATATTAAAGTTGGTAAATACCAAATGCTCGAAATTCTAAACAGAGCATGCACTTTTTCGATTACGATTTATATTCAATTCATTTTCCTTATACGTTTTATTATATACATAAAAATTATGTGAGATATTAAATGTTAAATGTAAATTTTTGGATGTAAACATATTCGTTACTCTTTCGCAAAAATCACTAAAGGGATTTGGAAAAACATTTAGGCGCTAGATACATTAGACGGTAGAATAACATACAGGATAATTTTTATCCTGAGACTTAAAAAACTAGCTATTTACCATGACTTCGCACGGGTTACGTCATCTCGTCTTTGTTTAAGCCATATTTCATCAAAGTTTTAGTAGATTTGACGTGAAAGATTAACAATATACATTTAGAAATCCATTCATTCTTACAAATTTTCGCATTTATAATCTTCTAAATAGAACTTGTGCGCACACTAAACACACATGCCGAATATGCCGATCCACATGCCCTTTGCTCTCTTCCATCATCGTAAAATTTAAACGGTAAGCAAATATTTGACATAGACAACCAACCTTGGGCGTCGTAAACTTTTTAAACTATTGACATAACTTTTAATCGCTGGTTAAGTTCCCGCCGCGGACCAACGTTCGGTTTTGTTCATCAAAGAGATATTTGTCGTGGACCTTTTTATGGGTCGTTATCGCTATCTCGTTTTCTATAACGAGGGGGACGTTGGGATTCTGTTGTAGCTGTCATTATATCTTTGAGAATCTTTATGAGTTTTAAATCTTCATTTGACTATGATTTGAGAAATCTTACAAAGATACGTGAATAAGATTCCGAGTTAATTAAGGAAACACAAATTACGGGATGTGAAGTTTATAGTTACATACTTGATAATGTTATGGAGATCGAGTTGAGTTGGAAATTGCAACATTTTAAGTATACCGGCCTTGGTGACACTTACAATGTATTTTTTAATGATACTTTTGCTAATAAAAACATTCGTTACAAATAAAATGTAGGTTCACAAAGAAAACAGAACAGCTAATAAAATCAATTTTGTACGTTTGGTTCAAAATATTATCTAGATGAAATATATAATTAATACAGTTAACGTAATCAAAACGACCTAAGCATACATAGGAACATACAGATAGATAACAAATTACTTTGTTTTATACTATGTAGTCATGCTGAATTATAATGACATTTGGAAGAAAGCTAGGTGTGACACTAAATTGACTTAACGTAATTTTAAAGACCCAAGTATACATACAGGGACACACAGACAAATAAGAAGCGACTTTGTAGTACCTAGGCTATGTAGTTATGCTACATTGGAATGAAATTTAGTAAAAGCTAGGTGTAATACGAAACTGACATAATAATTAACGTAATTTTAAAGATTTAAACAAACATAGAGGCGGATTGGCAGATATGAAACGTCTCTCAGGCTTAGCATGCGCGATATGTCAAATTTTACACGACAAAAGTTTCTCTAACGTTGATTGGGTGATAGTACATCGTACTTGTATTCTCAGCCAATCAGCATTTGACTCATGGGTTTTGACATTTCATAAAAGCGCGATAAAATTTACTCTCGCGGCGCATGCTAGGCCTGTTGTTGTATAACTATGTCGTGATGCTGTCCTAACTTGTAAATATAATTTTAAAACTGAAATAAATAGCAAATGAGCACTAAACTGACATGTGTAGTATGTCAGAACTGTCAGAATAGTAACCGAACCGTGTCAGAGTATCGCTTGCGTAAACACAGCTTTGTGTGTTCAGACCAACACACGTTCCTAAGATAAACATTTTGGATGAACCCCTGATTATACCTAATTCGGGAACCGGTATTTTGTTTACTTCTTGTCGATTAGAAGCATGTTAACTAAATAGTCTATATAATCTTTTCACAATAACTAATACCTATACGAGTGCGTGATGGCTGGCACATACCTACGTCATGCTTTTAAACAGGTGCCATATTGTTGGTTGCATTAGTTTGGTGCTTTGGGACTGGTCTGCTCCAGTTTACCTCTCAAAACTAAATACTTAATATTTCTTCAGTTATCAAAATAAAACTTTATGCCTTGGCAATAAGTTAGATACTGCCACTGTAACTAACCTACTGAGATTCTTACCGATGTCTTTTTCGTAGATATAGATTCTGAATTGGCAGTATCACTTTGCGGTGTATTCAATGACGATTCAAATGTGTTCCATATTTGAATAAAGAATTTGATTATGTTCTGGTTATTTGAGTATCCCTTATCTTTTTTAGTATGCGATCTATTCAGCCAATTACTGCCATTCTATCTGTTAAATATTATCTTTTTTCTTTTATTTTTTCGTACTTTAAACGCAGAATCCGTCAAATGTAGCACAAAAGTCATATTGTTGCGTTACTACGGGCGTAATACGACAAGTATATCATACTTTGGTTTCAATGAGTAGGAAAAGGAAGTAGTTATTGACAAACCACAGAGTAAGAGGGAAACATAAATTAAGTCATAAATATGAAGAGACATACATAATGGCTGGCACTTTCGTATTGTGAAGCTGGACAGTATTAACTAAGAAGCTTGTAGATACCTAATAAATATAATCCCGTAAAAATATAGTTATTTTATCAAAGGAAGCTAACTCAAATGAACAAAACTTATATTTAATTGGAATGGCACGATAACATAAAATAATAAAACAAAAGACAAGAATAATCCATAGATTTTACTAAATAAAGGTATAAAGTGCACGCATAAGATAATACCAAACAATATGTTAGATGTTTCATTTAAAAAGACTAGAGTATGTATTTAAAACTCTGTAAATTACCTAGTTGAATCGCACAATTAGTTCCACAATGAAAACACCGCAAGTTGGCAAACATTCAGATAAAATGATGTACGCAAGACAACGTTAGTGACTGGCAAATTAGAACATATTGTATTCAAAGAGCAAGTAGGAAATTACACTCGTAAATAAATAAAACACTGGCATAACTAGCTGGCAAAAACAAAAGGAGCCATCGGCCGGGAGTTCACTGGTCGAGAATAGAACGCATTCTAAATTTAAACCGGCCGTTAGTGAAGCGCCGCGGGAACTCTCGTTCTAAATTTGAAATTATTTTTAAATTTCGAATCCTGTCGTTTTGTCACGTTCAAGGTCGCGGTGGAGGATTTCTCCGTCAACGCTCGAATTTAAGGGCCGTTTATTTTTTTAATGGCGACGCGCGAGGAACATCTGGCAATGGAAACGATTTATAGAGCCACAAATTCCTTTGTGCTGTAATAAACGGTTTTATGGATTCAAATACTTACCTATTTGTTTTCGTTCGTACGTAGACATAGTTTTAATTGATAACACGATGCGACCAAACTAATGAGATGTTTGGAACGACCAAATTCCTTCAAAGTGAGTCTCCATCTAATCTGGTCGTGTAGGCACAACCGCATACTATCGTACTACGCTGGTCTAACCTTGCAAGGCAATCTAGAACAGAGTGGGCGTTGATTGGATAAATAGAGAATATAAGGTGAACAGTCTATTTCGATATCACGTCGTCCATATCTGTTCATAGTTTGTTTGCAAATGAATGGATAAAATTTAAATTGATCAATTTTGTCTTGAACTAACTCTGTTCATGAGGCAGCGCAAATAAGTTAATAACATAACAATGCCCAGTGCAGTTTTACAAATCAGAACATGTCAGCCAATAATAAGAATATAAAATGTGCCAGTGTTAATAGTATGTAAGTCATAATTAAATTGCTAGGACTGTTATATTTTTATTTTTTTATGGACATAAGTACTAAATAGCTTGTGAACTACTTTTTATTTGCATATACGATTCACGAGTCTTACTTTTGTACCTAATCTTTATAAAATAAGTAGAAGAAAAAAAACACAAATTTATTTGCTGGTTCACATGCACTGAGTTACGTTGGGCTAATTTCACCGAAACCGATAAGTAACTTTTTCGTCGAAGAAGAACAATAATTCATATACAATTAACGTTTAAAAATGAAGAGTATATGCAGTGCATTAAGATTAAATCTCAGTATTACGTCACTTGTGCCAGAAAGGGAACAAAAAAAAAGTATAGTCTACGTCAAAGCATTTTTCGGAGTAAAACCGCTAAGAAAGACAAAACACATTAGTCCAACAGTAAATCTCGTCTAAACAGAGACAAGAATAGAAATCTCATTGAAAACTACATTTAACGGCACATAAAGGTTTCCCAATGATTCCTCCCAGCCACACGCCATTTCTTCACCTATTTTAGAAAAGATAAATTTCCAATGTAATCTGACCTCATTTCCTTGCACATCTGTGAGCATTGAAAGTTCTAGCTAGCCTGGTTTCGTTCTCCAAAAACCAGTAAACCTTGAGCTATGCTTTCTCAACGTTTGTTTGAAATCACAGATCTCTAGTAAATGGATCTTGGGGTAAAATTAAGAAAGCTAATTTGTCTGTCTGTCAACTGGCAGGGATATATTTAGCCCTTGACGTCTGCCCGTCGATTTTACAGTATTACGACGCAACTACGGTCCTATACTTAGAAATAATTATCTTGCTAGTTAAGTGATGGTGGGAGATTTTCTGATCTCTTGTTTTCTGAAGACTTGTTTTAAATGATTACATGAAATAAATTTCAAATAACTCCGATTGGCTACTTGAAGTTATTTAATTAGTAGGCTGAAGTTAGGATGGGGAGATGACGGGGCTGCTTAATAAGCGGCCATTTCGCCGGTGATGCCGTGGTAGGTCTTTTGTTCCCATGCCATGTCTTCTGTTCAAGGCGATGAGGTCCACCGGTAGGTTTTAGTGGGTATACCTGCCCGCATAAGGGCAGGGAGTCCCACACACGCCGTTACCTCCCTCGGGTGACGGTACGGTGCGTCAATGCATTTCCCTCCAAAAAAAGAAGGCTGAAGTTAGGATGACACCATGGACAGAAAACTTGTATCCTGTCCAGGTTATAGAGATCTAACCGGTATAAAACACTTTCAAGACTATCACAACAGATGAATTGGTAGCGTCCCATAAACAGGACGAAACATGTGAAATGGACACGTGCGTCCCTTTTTTGTCCAAAACTGGTTCGGGCTGGTTTAACGGCATCATTGTTTACAATGGTATAAATCAAGCGATTCGGATCGGTTACCGGTTACCACGCCCTTTTTACTAACGTTTTGTCGTTAATTAGTATCGGTCCAATAAATGCCACTTTTTAGAAACCTACAGAGGTTTTTGAAAGATGGAGAATGCAGACTTCAAAATTGAATTGCAATATACCGAGATTAAAAATCGAAAGAAATCAAATTCGTATGCTTATTTTTGTATCTAATTTGTTGGATTTCGCAAAAGTCAAGAATAAATATTGTATAACATCACACAAATTCCTCTAGTTCTGTGGTAAGTAGCTAAAGCACTTGTATTACAGAAATCAGAAAGAACGACGGTACCAAAAAACTAAGACCCGAGACAAACTAGTAAAGTTCGTTTTTTGTGTTGAACTCAGGCCCCTAAAGATGGCGCGACACAAAAGTCCAGCCCGCTCTTGCCTCTTAGCAATGTTTACAATATATATATTTTTTCCATTAGGTAGTTTGACTCTATGTTAATTCAAAAATTATGAATATAACTACCAAAATAACACTTATTGCCTTTATGAGAAGTCCTAAATCTATTACTTAAATAAAAAATCTCCTTTCCAATTAGCAACCACACGACAAACTGATGCTTTTAAAATAGCCTACGAAACTACTTATTAAAACTACTTTCAAATAGCGGCATTAATATAATTCTTCTTGTAATAAAAATCAAATGGAATAACAATCAATAAAAAGTAATCCACTGATTCTAATATCTAATGAGCTGGTCCGTCTGTGGGCGGCACTCTATGACACTGTCAACACTCGATATTGTTCCACAAATGGCTACTTAGTTAGGCCACATGTGATCGCTTCAAACGGTGCAAGCTTTGGTGGTCCAGTCGTTACAGCCTACGGGCCTGCCTACGATATTTGCTCATCGGTTATCATAATCATCCAATGTTTGTGTCTATTTACAGTTGTGTGTGTACAAATGAAAACAATAAGCCAACAAACGGTAGCCATCTTGCAAAATCAGTCGATTTTTTTTTTAACTGGTTCGCGATCTGGAGCCTTATTCACAAACGTCAAAAATGATTCTAAGTCTAAAAGTTAATCTTTTGACTCTGTCTAATCGTATTCGTCCAGATAGAGATTTAAAACATAATTTTCGTATTTGAATCATATTCCGACGTTTTGTGAATAGGTAGACTGAACATGTTTTACCAATGCCTTGCTGTATTAAAATTACTAGCACAAGCTACGAAAGATGTTAAACGTCATTCTATCTGTTTACAAAATAGCAAGAAATTTACGACTATTCCTCTAATGATTGCTTGTAACCCTCATATTTGCTGATTTATATTTAGTCCAAGATTTGTTTGGTTCAATATAATTGTTATTGAAATGCATGCAATTTATTAAATATCATCATTAGTTCGATTAATCATCAGTTATTTTTCATGTTATATTCTCATCAATAAAATAGGTGCATAGTTAATAAGCGTTCTCAGATTCGCATTTGGTGTCTGTCAAATTTTTGCAACCAGATTCATCTTAACGTCGAACGCATAGAGTTCAATTTCAATTGCAATATTTCGTTAGTTTTGGGAAGGTATAGATATATCTCACTGCACTTACTTGGCATTTCTTAAGTGCGTTAACAATGCAATGTCTTAGTCCATTAAAAAATACTTGGCGTATCTGAAATAGGTTAACTCTTCCCAGAAGTTGGGTATAAGTCACATAAACCAGAAACCATTAAGATTAGATAAGAAAGGGTTGTTCTAGGAATATTTACTGTCTTAATTGACGTCTGCACCAGATTAGATCGAGGTATGTTAAAGGAAACAAAAGGGATATGACTTACTTCAAAAGCGTTTTCGAATATAATTATAGATAAAAATTTGAGTTTATCAATATATGTAGGTAATACCTTTTTGTAAAACTGAATATCGTTTATTAAATTAATACTGCTCAAACATACGTTTAGTCAGGTAATTCCATGTCGTATCAAAAATAATAAATATTATTATTGGACGACAATACAAACATTGCAGCAACACAACACCCAGACCCAAAACAACATAGAAAAGTTCATTTTCCATATTGACTCGACCGGGAATCGAACCCGGGACGTCAAAGATAGCGCGACGCCAAAGTATGGCCCGCTCGCTGTTACCTGTCGAAAGCTATCGTTATAATAGGTACTAACAATCTTTTAATGTTTGATCTTTTATTTGAATGTTCTAATCTTAAAAAGTTGCTCAATAAACACGCAAATTTACCTAAGTACACATTTTGAAATTTAACTTATTATATGCCGCTCAATTTATTTAATCAGCGATGCAAAAGAAACGCAATAACTTTTCTATGTAAGGATTGAATAAATATGAATGAACAGGTTTCATCACAAAAGTCTGTGGACTTTTATTCTTAGCCTGCCGTATTGAGTAAGACAATTCATCGCGAAATTATACGACGATCTAATTTGCGCCAATATTAAGGCCACTAATTGCCATTAGCATATGCTATGACGTCATTAAAAACGCGTTCGCACTAAACTGTATTACCATATGGGACGTAAACGACGGTTGGCCAGGCTAGTGCGATCAGACGCTGGTATAGTGGGACGCTAATATCTAGTAATATACCGTTTTTTATTTCATTGTGGGACAAATATTTAGGGACACTCCCATGGGACAGTATATTTTCGCAAAATCGATATATTGAGCAATCAAACTATATATTACTTTAAACATAACAGAAGTTTTTTTTTGTGTTTCTATAATAGAATACTGGGTCTTCCTGTTGGTTTTTTGTGTTATTTTGGTGTAAAAGTTCCTTATATGTTATTTAAATATCTAATCGGTTTAGTAATAATATTCCATCCGTTCATTTGCGTAAAAGAGTAAAAGTATATATACTTACTTACAGTCTAAGTTAAAATAAAATAGCTTCGCATTGTCTTTTTTTTTTATATATAACACTTCAAGATTAACCTCATCCCACCTGATGTTAATTGGTAATGAGGTCCTAACTTAAGGGCGACAAGTACAGTATAATAAATCTGTTACTGGACTTGTCGCCCTTACCTTGAAGGCTTGACCCCTCCTACTAATGTAGCACCCCCCAGGAGCTCTGGAAACCTTACTCACGCGCAGGAACACAACAACACAGAAGTGATTGTTATTTGGCTGCGGTCTTCTGTAAGGTGGAGGTATTTCACCAGTCGGGCTGTTCCAGTTCAAGCGATAAATCGCTATGCCCTACCTCTCTTAAAACTAATTAAAACTAAGAAACAGATTTTGATGCAATTTTGCAATTGTCATATTCAAGGTTTATATGCATAATATATGAATTTTTCAGTAAAGAAAAGCCAAAAATGCATAAGTATCTGCGTTGCACGCGTGCAATTGCCAGATCATTAGTCTACATATTATTATCACTATTTTCATACCTATAAGTAAGATATTATGTTCAATAAGTATATATACCTATAATAAAGCATTATTCGAAATCTTTAACCAAAATTCAATTGTATTATCGAAATTTTTAACATGAAGGCTTACCATCAAGTCATAAAACTTTTTCTTTATCAGAACGCCCCATGGCTGTTTACGACTTTGATTGATGCAATTTCAGTAAAAGAACAAGAAAGTTTTCGTCTTTGTCCCGTTTTTAGCGTAAAGTTGGCATCACTGCGGGGCGTGCGCGGGCGCAGACGAACCGTTATCCTTTTAATTGGGCTGGACCCTAACGGGCCATGCGTGGAGCGCCTTATTAGCATGTAGCATGCTCCTGCGACACCATGGGGAAAAATGCAGCGAACTAACTACGTTTTAATCTGGGAATATTAGAGAGGTAGGGCGTAGCGATTAATCGCTTGAATTAGAGCAGCTCGACTTGTGAAATAGGTACCTCCACCTTACAGAAGACCGCAGCCAAATAACAACCACTTCGGTGATGTTGTGTTCCTGCGTATAAATAAGGTTTTTAAAGCTACTGGAGGGGTGCTGCATTATTGCACCCAGTATCACTGCGGGTCAAGCCTTCAAGGTAAGGACGACAAGTCCAGTAATAGCTATTATTATCCTGTATCTTAACGTATCATTATCACTTAACATCGGGTGGGATGCAATCAATCTTGAAGTGCAATATAAATAGTAAAAAAGAATAGCGCAACCCTCTGTACTTGTATCACTTTTATTATATCAAAATATTATGTTTAAGCGTTAGTTTCAAATAAATCAATAACTCCATGATATTCCGAGCGGTACTAGCTCACTTTATTCTCTTCTATACTGTAGACGTGCACAGTTTGTTTCCACGCTGAGTTCGGCTCGCTGTGAGTTTCCGCGTTTCGAGATGAGCTCGTAATTGATTGGACACGTTCCTCTGATTAAGTGTACAAAAGAAAGGTATATATAAACCATTAGTATGAAAACACATATTTTGTACACAATATTCGTATGTGTTTGTTTTCAAGTTTACGTGGAAACCTGTTTAGTTTACTGGACTTTAGCCTACGTCCCAATCTGACTGTCAAACTGTTGACCATAAAAGGTTCGTATAATTAATACTCCTTGCATTTAGAAAATCAATTTCTGTGGCGTTAATTAGTTCCTATCTAACTAACAAAGAAACCTGTCCAAAACCTGATATTTGTAAACCCACTTAAACTATTTTTACAAAAAAATTACAGTTATTAAATACCTACCATAAAAGAAAGAATTACTTTTATTCCAAATTCAAGATCTCCTTACCCGCCTCCCACAAATGATTAATCATCATTAGCATTCAAAATTAGCATTACAGTTGCGAGCCCAAATATATATTACCAGTTCCTTAAATGAAGAAATTGCATCTCATCAAGTTGTCCGCGGTGGTTATTTATGACATCCAAAACCGTTACGCGTTGAATTCTTTGTTATTTGATTGACAGATGGCTGACATTAGTGAAGCTACCGCCTTCCAATATAACAACATAGTTTAGAGACGAAAGTAAGGTTATGATTGCCTTTCTTATGATATGTAGTTGTGGGCATGTGTGGGTAAGAGATAGGTAAATACGTACTTATTACAGGGCTTTTAGGTCACTACTTTTACTTAAACTTACTCCAACTTATACATAACAAATATCGAAACAAGCTGTACATAGTTTAACAATCAACCTCGCATAATAACCTAGAGAGCACCTTTTTCATCGGCCTTAAGTAAAATCACACACACACATGTGTGTGTGTGTGTGATTTTAAGATTGAATTCAGTATATACTTCTATAAATTAAATTGAACTATTCGAAGTTCAAATCGACGCCAATTCGTATTTTAATACCATTTCGATTTCAGTCGGCTTCAATAACGATTTAAGTTTCCAATTCCAAATTTGGACAACATAAAGGCTGGTTGGTAACATAAAAAATATAAACCAAGAGCACGTGCTCATGACAGATGCCGTGTACCATCCAATAGCCCGCATTATCGTTCCAAAAAAAGAACACTTTTTAAAATTCCTCACCGTCGTCCGACACAATCGTCCATAGACTATAGACGCCCTCTCCTGTAGGTAGCGTGTCGGTTATTATGCAAATGCGTCTCGTCAGTATAGGTGTGACGCAATGGCTACGTGACGACTCGCGAGGAACGCGTAGTTTTCTTATCAGCTGGTCTACACAGGTATTTCTATGTGCACTACAAACCTACAAGTCTAGACCGGGGGCAAACAAATAAACATTGCAGCAACTTTAGTAAAGAGCCTTGTAACAGTGATTTATTTTTTTAAATCACCAGAGGCAGTAGTAAGGGATCTTCAAATGTAATTTCGAACAAACACAGTGTAGTATTTTTAAGTGCCGATGCTTACAATAGCAACAACTTTGACTTTTAAGAGTTATCGTTACATTTGTACAGTGCTTTGTTCGATCATACAGTACGTGGGTATGTACACGCAGTTCGTTCGAAATTACATTCAAACTGCTTCTACTAGTGAAGTTTTCAAAAATCACAGGAAAATGGCAAGTTCAAGTCATCTTTTTTTCTAATTAGTGGCATCAAGCAACCTTGAAGGTCAGAGTGTCCAGTTGACACGTTTGAAACCAACTTTACAAAAAGATGAGTCAACCTTTTTAAACACTGAGGTGTTGTATCACGGTAGTTAAAACTAGTTAGAACGTATCCATTTCAAGATAGTATTAACGTTGTAGCTAAACAAATGATTTTGACTTCACTTACGGATTGTTAGATAAAACTCACATTTCGTGGAGGTCCCGAATCGATCGTTTTACTAAAAACCTAACACTGATTGGGTTACTACTGGTAAATGCTTTTCTCACTAGAAGGGCGTAGCAAAGAAATTGCTGATTACCAAGAGAGTGAAAGTAAAAAAAGTTTGGGAAGCCCTGGGTTGATTAACAAATAGACTACAATGAACTTATTTTTTTGTTCAATGGAAACTAAAATTCTTTTTAAGTCTATTTCTGCCAAAGTCACTTAAAAATATTTCATGGTTGTTTGGCATTCCATAATTATTCAAGTAAAATAAAAGGAGTGCTGTAAATTGTAGCAAATTAGGTGTTCAAGAAAACTATAGTACCTCATAATTGCAATGACGCATTGCACTTCTTTAAAACGCTCTTTAAATATACCAACGTGCCATTGTGTCTGAATTAGTTGGAACTTCCCAGCAGTCAGTACCTATGCTAATTTCTAATACGGGTACTTATTCAAATGCCCGTTATTATAGTTTGCATCCTGCCGTTTCGCAGAAACAGACGCAATGTTGATGAATTTGTATTCACTGAAGCATTTGCTGAATGTTGAGGAAAATCATAGGATGCGTTTGGTTAAATCGATTCGTCTACAAAGTTATTTAATTGAAGTAAAATTACTACTTGTGAACTGAAATAACGCATATCGTTTTTGAGAATTATTCAATATTTTATAAAAAGGTTAATTATCGTTTGTTATGGGATCAAAAGCAATAGTAACAAAAATGAGCTGTAATAAAAAGCTGTAAATATTTCGTTTAAAATTATGTACATACTAGCTGTGCCCGCGACTTCGTTCGCGTGGACTACATCCTTTCATGGTCGGTTTTACCCCTTTCTCCCCTAATATTTGAAACAAAAAGTAGTCTATATTTTAATCCAAGTTTCGAGCTATATTTGTGCCAAATTTCATATCTCTAACTTCAAAAATAATCATTTTTCCATATAAACTTTCAAAGGTGGTATTACCCCCCCCCCCCTTATTTTGTAATAAAAAGTAGCCTATGTCCCTTCTTGAGATTCAACGTATACCTATACCAAATTTCATCAAAATCGGTTGAGAGGTTTAAGCAGGAAAGCGTAACAGACAGACAGACAGAGTTACTTTCGCATTTATAATATTAGTAGGAATTATATCTTTTCCGGCATTTTGTTCACTAACAAAAAATTTACATCATTTAAAAACGATTGTACAATATAGTTGCTAAAATTTTCACCTAAAATCCAATAAATACCCTACCATACAAGTACTAATAAAAAATAATGTTCAATCCATGATTAATACATGTATTAATATTATAAGTGTAAAAGTTTGTTTATGTGGATGAATAGATTTTTATAACTCTTTATCACCAAAACTAGTGAATGGATGTGAATGAAATTTGTAGGCTAGACAAATTAGATACAAGAATGACGTAATTGACACTTTTATGTCAAAGTTGTGGGCAAAAGCTAGTCACAACATATGCTCTAAAACATAAAACATAATATAAGAGTGAAATTTGCATTATGCAGATAATAATGTTGTGATTTCGATGCATTATTTGCTATTCAATCATTCTAATTAATACACATGTAAACTACACCCACACTGAAGTACCTACCTACAATTTTTAAGTTAATAATTTGATTTGATGATATTTTTTGTTCGTATTCACGTCATCGCAAAATGAAACATGTCAGGCGTTAATTAGTGGTTAAAGGTCAAAGTACAAAAAGTGTATTGTTAAGTATCTTGGTAAATACATACTCATCCCTACTAATATTATAAATGCGAAAGTAACTCTGTCTGTCTGTTACGCTTTCCTGCTTAAACCTCTCAAGCGATTTTGATGAAATTTGGTATAGGTATACGTTGAATCTCAAGAACGGACATAGGCTACTTTTTATTAGAAAATAAGGGGGGGACGGGGATAATACCTCCTTTGAAAGTTTATATGGAAAAATGTTTATTTTTAAAGTTAGAGATATGAAATTTGGCACAAATATAGCTCGAAACTTGGTTTAAAATATAGACTACTTTTTGTTTCGAATATTAGGGGAGATAGGGGTAAAACCGAACATGAAAGGATGTAGTCCACGCGAACGAAGTCGCGGGCACAGCTAGTTATCATATATACTAGAATCCTTACTAGTAGTGTGCAAAGAATTTACAACATGAGCACAAATTATTTCCATTCATGCACAAGAAAATGAGAAACCACGATTTTCCATCTTTCATCAAATTCTTCACATTACTACAAAGAAACTCATTATCAATTAGAAAAAAAATTTGAAGTAGGAAGTGAAACAAATTCCATCCAATTGCGATTAATTGTTGCAATCAACGGACCGGCATGGGATTACATCGCTGAAATTAACAATGATAATAGACTAGACAATCTAAAACCTAATAACGAACCTTATTCTGATGACAACAAGGTTTAAACTGATGCAGTTAGCTGTGAAACAAACATGGCGGTATGAAGTAAAAAGGTACGCTTTGGAACAAGGGAGACAAATGGTGGCCGTTTAAGGTCTAATAGGCTAATAAAGCTATTGTAAGTAGAAAAAAGTCTAAACAAAGAAGGTTGAACTTAACATGTCTATTCATTCTCAAATAATAATTAACTATGACAATATCTTGTAGTCCACGAAGTCGCTGGCACAGCTAGTTTTTAACCATGAAAGCATGTGCTTTCATGGTTAGTTTTACCTAATATTCGGAGGAAAAAGTAGCCCATACTTTAATGTACGGTTTGAGCTATATATTTGCCAAATTTCAAATCACTAATTTTGAAAATAAACGTTTTCCCATATAAACTCCCAGGGCAATATTACCCCCCATCCCCACTTATTTTCAAAACAAATAGTCTATGTCCGTTCTAGAGATTCAACGTATACCTATACCAAATTTTATCAAAATCAGTTCAGTGGTTTAGGCATAAAAGCCGGACAGACAAACAGACAGATAGACAGAGTTACTTTTGCATTTATAATATTAGTATGAATAGTTCAAATACAATCAAGCTTCAAATAATTTGTAAAGGGATCTACTAGCTTGCAATTTCTTTTTTCACTAATTGGACTTTAAGATATCACAGTTCACAAGTAGTAACAACCAGACCTGATTCCATGTTCTTGACCTTTAAATCCATATTAGTTTTATCCTTGGCACGAAACCGTTTGATAACTGTATCAAACCGAATTTCACGCCGGCTGTCATCCCATACAACTCCATGACATATCTGGATTGCTCTGAAGGTCGCGACCTGGTAGATGATATCATATAATGCGGCGTGCGCGCAGAGGTCACCGCGACCAATTTTAGATGAGCTCTCATCTTCCATACATCACTTGTTAATGTTAGTCTAATTACAGTCAGGGGGAAAGCAGGGAGGGTCACCTCTGGCTGGGCATGCAACGCTGACGTTGAATCATCAGAGATAACAATGAAATGAAGCGGTCGTACTAACGCTCGCTTTATTGTGCTATTCAGCGAATTGAATGGATTGTGAAAATCAGGGGATATGATGACCCAGTTGCCGGTACAGAGAATCGGTTAACCATTGCGACATTAGAACGTTTCATTTTGCCGAATCCGATTTGGCGTTTTGTAAGTTGTACTTGGATCTGCAATTTATTGATGCAATTCCGAGTAAAAATTTCAATATTGAAATTACATTAAACGCACTGTGTTATGAATCTGGTTTTAAAAGAGGTCTACATAAATCTGCATACAGCTAATTTAAGACATTAAAAGTTAAACCAGATATAGCATAAACAAATTAAAAGCAATGAAATATATTTACAAAGAGCCAAATTAAGATTAAATTGTTGAAACATCTGAAATATAATTATGAAAAAGAACAAATACATTAACACAACACATAACATAGCGATATGTAGCAATAGAAAACACCAGAGAGAAAAGTGAAGCATGACAATATAGTAAATATCATAAAAGCAATATGGAAGTGAATAATATATATTTTTATAGGTAAAAAAAAGTAAGGAGATAGAACAATCATATCGATCAACGAAGTCAAAAAACCATTCGATTCAACTACAAAGTTTAATGGCCACAATAAAACTTAACACGTCTAAAATGGATGACCTATAACGTTCAATTAAAGCTCCAACGACATATGTATTACAAGACTGGTTAAATGAATGGCCACTCCGGTTCGCCCTACAACGGCAATTAGAGCAATTCTCGAGCCCATCAAACAAAACATACACAAAGTCAAATATCAAAGGTACCGCCATCATCATTCATTAGCTCTGAGCCTGTTTCATCACCTATTTGAATATCAAGGGACCGTCAAAATACCGCCACACACGTGTCTTCAATGACATATTCGGACAAACACTTCATCATGTATGTTTAATAGTTAATAAATAAATACGCCAGATAATCACACCAATCACCTGGTCTCAAACTAGGGTTTTCCCTTGTACTATGAGCACCACGACGAATACTAACTGGGGGCGTCAACCCAGCATACACAGAGTCAAGTCAATTACCGTTATGATATTTATTTATAGTTTTTATTTTATTATTGTTTTACTGAGTGTCAGATTACCATCCAGGACTTTAACCTTTGTCAAGGTGACTCGACGTCGTATACTAAAATATGTTTAAATTACAATAAAGCAGTCCTGTCTACATTGCCATAGGGATATGTCCTAAATAGGAGATTTTTTACAAAATAAAGAGAATACTATTGTTTTTTAATACCATTACCATCCAAAAACTAAATATGACGGATAGCAATTTTAATTCTGCTAAATTGTAACCAACTCACTTCGAATGTAACTAAAGCGTTTAAAAATGGAATGATATTTATGATAACCAAAAACTACCTGACTCGATGAAATTATTAGATTGTAAGGTTTTCACAAAAGCGTTAACGTCGTGGCTCTTTCAAAAATGCATTTATAGTGTCAACGAATTTATCAATTGTTAAATTTAAATATGTATATACTTATGATGATTCTAAAATGACACTATTGTTTGAACGCCTGCTTGCAGGTCAAATACAATTCAAGATACCACTTTGTAACATCTTCATGTATCACACTGTATTTTATGTAAATAAATAAATGTTATTCTGTTATTTTTACTCCAGAATTCTTGATTAATCTGCAAACGAAACGTTTTGTTTGTTCGTTTCGTTTTGGTAATACTACTTGTGTTACTTAGAGAAAAGAAACATTCATATTAGGACAAAACTACGAAAACTATCAAGATTTTTGTATGAAACGAAAGTTCTATTTCTGTAGTCGCGATGTTAATGTCGGCAATTCCATTATTAATCAATTAATTTATTTACCCATGTTTTGTTTTAGTTTAATAAATTATTTAACTTTTTTCGGCAATATTTCGTATGTTTACTGAATAAATCAAATACAATCTATGCAAAATTTTGTAAAAAAATTTTAATACTATTGTAAATATTTATTTATGTCTGCTGCTAATTCAATCAGACAGAGTTTGAAACACTCACCGGTATAATTTGAAAAATTAGATCAACTCATGCGCACATCCTCGTGTTTGTGTGATACCTGCGCCAAATTAAACAATACCACGCTAAACCCGACTCTATCCCTTGACAATACGGTACAGCGGGTTCATATGTGCACAAGACTGCATCCGCTGGCGAAACCCTGATAAAAAACATTGCCTCATTCAACGCACGTAGGATATAATGTAAATATGGTGTAACATCTAGAAAGTATGTGAGGAAACATAGCGCAGGCCACATACCTATAGCCGATAGAAATAGTTTCATCGGAATTCCTATTATGTTCGTCGGTTTCATAGGTTGTGTCTTATTTAGTCGGGTAATTTCGTAATCATAACCGTTAATTAAGTTTCTTTCCGGACTAATAGTAATAAGACCATTTATTATCAGGACTACATCGACCTAGGTATCTAGAGAGAAATCGTCTAAAATGCGGAATTTCACAAAATCAATAAATATCGATCTCAGAAATTCGTTTACACAGCAGTAATCTACTCTAGGAAATTCATTGGAAAGTTGTGATATATTTCTGGAAGTAGATATGACACCAATATTGATTCTAAGAAGAAAATTGAACAAGTAGTAACTTCATTACTAATACGATTTAAATTTTAATTCCAATAGAATAAGTAAATTGATATATATCAGATAACTTTAGATCCATAGTAAGGATCTCAAGAACGAATGCTATGAACCAGAATAAACAGTGGGACCACAATATAACGTAGCGTTACCTATCTAACTACAGTTTTTTTTTATTTATGAGTAGCATTAGAATCGATTGCATCGACAGTATTATATCTCATAGCTCAATGGATCATCAACACTAATAAAAACGCCCAGACACAAATATTCATCCCACGAATGTTTATCCTGAGATTGAACCCACGACTCTAGTTCCAGCACACTGCATCGCGAATCATTCGAGCCAGTCGAAACGCATTATATTTTTTGAATAAATGCTCGAAAAACCTATCTATCAATTTTAACGGGACTACGCCGTAATATGGAGCACCTCTCAATTTTTTGCTGACTAGGACCCGACGTCTCAAATTTAATCTCTACCATCCGGCATCTCAAGTGCCGGAAACTCTCATTGCCTGATAAAAACCTCACAAGGGACCATTCATCTTCAGAGAAAGTTCACCAGCAAGACAACGCGTGGCGAAAGGTAATGATGTAAATGGGAAGCGCTGATTTGCCACGCTAATCTTATCTAACCGGTGGACATCTAGGTTTAGTAACTAGATTCGAAAGTAAACAGCCTAGGCTTTCATGCAGTAGTACATATTTGAGATAGATAATATTTTTTTACTGTACGCCAATCGTTTCAACAATGCTTAGTAAAAGAAGCCATTGCTAGACATACAATAGGAAATTTTCACGAAGTTACTGGACCTATCTATTTAGACAGAGAAACATGGGATAACTTCAATTTGGTTTCGTTTTGTCTTAAGAAGGTTTCGTTCATTCAGGAAACATTTGATGTGCACATCTTTTCTAGGACAAAATTATATTCCGTAGCGTTTATTTTTATGTATATATTGTGGGGCAAAATGTTCGTTTCTATAAAATATTAGAGACTGTCCTTCACAAAATACACGAAACGCGTTTTAAATTTCATTATTCATTGACAAATTTCTAAACATATTTTCCAAGCTTCATATAAATGCATCAAAAAACTACATTTGCATTTCAATGCATTCCTTATTAAAACGAAATACACGTATTCCATACGTTATAAATTACTCTATACCTCTAAATGCCTTTTTATAACCCAATGAAGCTATAACCGGTTCGAAATTTATTGCTATTAGAGAGGTATTTTATGTCATGGTTAACTAAGGTATTATAGAGCTTAGTGAAGAAATTATTAAAGGAGAGTTGCAGAAGCAGTAGGTACTTAATGAAACCAAAACTTAAAACCGGCACCACTTAACTACTTAAGGCATATTTTGAACAGCCTTTATAATCCCACAAGAAAATAAGAAATCATACGTTCAGTAGATTAATTTTGCTGATTAATCTTTAGTAACTAATTCTGCGGTTAAAATACAAATGTAGACCACGCGTATTTGTGTGCATGGTAAACACTCACGTCAAATTTTAGTTGATAAATTTATGACAGTAAGACAGATAGATGATTTTGATTTGGTTAAGCAAAGATCTATCAAACCATCTTGATTAGAAACAGATATATTGACAGTTATATATAATATAAATACCTCCGGAATAAATAAGTCCACGTTTCTACAGACAGGTTGACATTTCTACAGAAACGGCTGATTCAAAATTATATCGAGCAATCTGGCACCAAAAATCGTAACGACATCCATGACCTTAGTATTGAAGATATCCGAGTTAGATGCAGCTGCTCAGGTTAACCAAATGTTTGTTAGGAAAACACTCAGTCGACTGCCTAGCATAACAGTCTTAAATCAATAATGATTCATGGGTAGCCCACGCGAGCTGATAAAATGCTTACATAATTGCCGCTACCGAAAACGCTAAAAATGTCAATTAGTGATCCTCTGTTCATTGTCTGTTGTTCCGATGATATTAGTTCTGGTATTGCTTCAACTGTTTGTGATACTATTTGCGATTTTGTAACTTTATGGTGTTATAGTTTTACGACTTCGTTTTAGTTCTGCGTTCCTCGAAAAACTATTATATCTATATCAGATTAAGATTATACCGGTATATTAAGATTATATATTATATTTGTTATTGAGAATCAAAATTCCAATAGTCGATATGTAAACTTACACCGTCGAAATTTGTGAATATTGGTAAACTAATGACATTGGTCAACTACCAAAAAACATTTTTGGTGCCGAGATATCATGGATGGTTTAAATGGTATTAAGTGTCTAAATTATTTATTAAATCCTAAATTAGTTATTTAAACAAAAACAATTGAACAATTTCAGGGGTTTTCAAGCCTCCCACAAAATGTTTGTAAAATGCGCTGAGAATACCTACTTGACACTGTGGGTGAATGGTTGAAGAAGTCGTATGAGATTCGGAGTGCATAAAATGGAAAAGTTAATGTTGAGCAATATTTTTCAGACTAAGAAACAGCTAGAAAATTCTTACCACAATAAGCAGAGGTATGTTTACCATCATTTTGTTCTGCCCGTGAACAATCATTTTTAGACACCCTGTACAATGGTATCGGCAGCAATTTTAATCTTTAACCCAAGACCAATAAAGCACCTTGACATACCTCCACCAAGATTAATAAGAGAGAACACAGACAGTTGTGGATCCTATAGCGCAGAACTAGGGAATTAATTTTACAAAGACTTACAAACTAAGAAGTAAAGGGACTTAGGGTGATAGTCCAACTCAATCTCATTCACGAAAGTCGCGCAAAAGAAACTATTTAACTGTTTCGATGGTCGCTGAAAGTTACATACTCTTTATCAACGAAAAAATAAATTAACAAACTTTGTTATTGCGTAGATACCTACATTGTTCATTTTAATTACAACTTAGTTTTTATAGAGCACTATTGATTTCTGAGAGGTAGTTTAAGGTTCTCATAAACTATAGTCTTAATTCTTATTAATGCTTTGCTTAGCTTTCATAACATTTTACGGATATTATCATCAAACCTTTTATGAAACTTTGAACATAGAAAGTGAATTCTTAAAGGTTTATATTCTAGTTAGGTATTTATGAACCTATTCGACTATGCCTTAACTATTGTTATCGTTGGATTAGCCTACTCAATGTAGTTGCTCTACCTGACCTTACTTCTACTTAATATCTCACTTTCAGAAAGCATAATATGAAAAATAGGTATGGAATGGAATATTATAACAGATAATATCACCTTTAACCGGGTTTGCCATGAGTCAAAGGTCATAAGAACAACCTTAGCGATAGAACGTGAACCTAATAATTCATTGTAAATAAATAACACGTCGTGGTTACATAATTTAGTGATAATAATGTTGACACACTTATCGAAACCAGTTAATCAATGTCGTTATATCTTAGAATATGAGATGTTACGAACGATTCTTTGGTGTCAACACTTGAATCATCTGTGACAACTATACAGATGACTCAAATTATGATGATTAAACAAAGTATAAAAAATATGTGCCAAAAAATAGCCAGCGTGTGAAGACAAATTCATTGTACTTTGAATAAATAAACCACTATTAATTCAGATTAGGATACCGTTTAAAAGTATTTACACATGTTACACAAACCACTATCACTCGTATCTAAAATGATAATATAATAGCTTACGATAATAATAAACTAAAATACGAACCTTTATCGATAAAATCGTAAATGCAGTTCACAACAACATAAACTTTAATCACTGAATTAATGTTTGCACTCGCCCTAATACTGGTTTCACTAAATCACAAGAAGGATCTATTTAAAACGATCAATAACGATTGAGGCGGAACGGTCGTGCGGTAGCGTCGATCGATGCGCAAGAACTGACAGCGGGAACGATCGAGCCATGCGCCGGCGCAGAGTTAACCGACCAATTTTAAATGGCTTCTGCGTTTGAACGTATTCTATGAAAACTGGAGAATGTTGATTTGAGACAATGTTGCCGTGTTTATCCACCGTGAAACTAATGGTGTATTTTTAGCTGATAGGAAGGGGCAGGTAACTCGTAAGGATAGAAGGGCTAGGGTCTTCGTATTGTAGAGTTTTAGGTTTCTTTGTGTTTCCGACAAAAACCAGTTGAGTGTTACTGATATCCAAAGACAAGATTTCTCCAAAGGATTTCAATTTTGTGAAAACATTTTTACTACAACCAGGTAGAAATCTCAACCGCAGAAGCGTTTTATTTCCCAAAATAAATAAGATCAACTTCCACAAATGTCTACCTATATTTAGTATGTCTTAGATATATCATTCAATAAAAGTTATTTGTAAATCTATAATGGGTGTGTCAAGGATCAATAGAGTAAAAAAAATACGCAAAGGTCAATGACTCGCGAATGCCATTGATTTATTAATGAATTCTCTAATAAAAAAACGTTCTAAACACCGTCACGGCGAATTAAAGCGAAGCAGGTCAATTAATTAGGCCCAGTACGTCCGTGTTCCAAATGCGAGCACCGACGTTCAGAAACCATCGATCGTCGATCGATTTGGATCAATAACGCGCGGTGTCAACGCACTGCGCCCACTCCTGCGCAGGACGAAGACGAAACGGCTGCCGGCTGACGGGCGCGCGTCAAAAGTGTTGTTATGGAGGTTTTGAGGTTACACTCGGTCTCGAAAGTGAAATCTTTGAGATCAGTAAGAGCGAATTTATTACCTTTTTGGAAAACGTAGAACATAGTATAAGTAGTAGTTATTGATTGGCTGTAATTTTTTGGATGATAGATACCAACGCAATCGTGTCATTCTCAGCGAAATTGTAGGGGAGAAAGAAGTATCTCGCCCCTAAGATGCCCCTGTGATGTGTGTAAGTGTATTTAGCAATGATGATTGGATATTGAATAAGGTGTTTGCTATGTAGCCCGTATTCTAATATCGAATCTTTTAAACGACCACATTTCATCCTAATCTATTTAGTAGGTATTTTAGCATGAAAGGTTAAAAATATACGACCTCCGTAGCCGAGAGGCGAGCGGGCCTGACTTTGGCGAGCGCCATCTCTGAGGTTCCGGGTTCGATCCCCGGTCGGGTCAATATGGGAAACGAACTTTTCCATATTGTCTCGGGTCTGGGTGTTGTGGTACCCTCGTTGTTTCTGATTTCTGTAACACAAGTGCTTAAGCTACTTACCACAGAATCAGAGCAATGTATGTGATGTTGTCCAATATTTATTTATTTATTATATACTTTCTGACATAAAAATCATTATTAGATATTTATTTTAAGTGAAAGATATGTTTTAAAAAAATGCAGGTAAATAATGTAATATCATTTTAAATTTAACATAGGTACAATGCGTACCCAAATATTTTTTTTAAACAGTTTATCTCTCAGTGGTTGTCAATTATTCAAAAGGCTGCTAAAAAAATTAATTAAAATAATAAAATAAAATCTAATTTAGAACTATGTAGTGTATTTTTTTAATGCAAAAATCCTAAATCCTAAACTAGCTATAGTCCAGTCCAGTATATATAGTCCAGTCAATCTAATCAATCCATAACGAAAATCGCTATTCCCGTAACGCCCAATTGCGAACACCGCTACCACATTACAAAAAGTAAATTCGCATACGAAATGAAAACAGAACAACACAGTCCTCCGCTCGCCTGTACCTTCAGGGCTGTACTTAGCCCGTGAGTCAGACAAAACCTGACCCTTCGAGGAGGAAGCGACCTACAAACGGCGTGACGTCGCCGCGACGGCGCGGCACCGCCGCGTCACCGCCACGTGTCGCTGACACACACCCGCCGCTGGATTTGCGGGCTGGTCTTCTGTTGCTAAGTTATGGCATGTGTGACAGACGCGACAATGGAAACAACTGGTTTTCTGATGTTAGCCAGTTGACTATTTTTGAGTTAAGTTAGCGATTGAAGGACCTCTCAATACGAGAATAGAATAAAGTAGATACCTACTAAAAATATATACGGTCGAATTGAGAACCTCCTCCTTTTTTTTGAAGTCGGTTATTAATATCAAGATCATCATAAATGTGTTTTTAATATTTTTTTTCTTTTATCATGGGCACATGACGAGAAGTGCCATCTTTCAAGTCCCGGGTTCGATCCCCGGTTTGGTCAATATGGGAAACGCACTTTTCTATATTGTAACGGGTCTAGGTGTTGTGTTAAGTTACTTAGCACAGAATCAGAGGATGTATGCGATGTTGTCCAATATTTATTATAAAAAATCAATAATTTACTAAGAAAAATTAGATTAAAATTTATCACGACGTCATTTCCTCGTACAATTTATACGAAATAGTGACGTAAACACAACCCTCCACTGAACGTAGATGCGCTTTGACATCATAATTTTATTCGTTGAAGCATATAATTTGGAAGCTACTTCATATAATCACCTCGTGATATCACAATTCCGTCAGTTTCTCAGTTAGCTAGTTTTAAAATAAGTGGTTGCAAAAACACAACTTATTTGATATAAACATTTTAGTCTCTTGAAAATATACGCCATTCAGACAGTTATTTAAAGTAACACAGAAATCATTTAAAAGGACTATGCACGATGATTTTAAATTGCATTTTGGATCGAGATAATAAGAATGGACCTTTTATTATGACCAATTACAAACGAAACGTCAACTACGACACATGTCTTGCACCGAAACGCGACAGACAGACATTACAGCTATTGAAGTTTTGCTATTGTTATGTCTCGTGCATTTCTTTCTTAATTATGACATGCACTTTGAACTTTAGGACGCAGTTAGTAAAGTTCAGATTAGTTTCGTTTGTATACCAGTAACCAGAGATAAATAAGACGTCCATGAATTCTATGAAAAAACTGACATGTTTTCCATACGTCTCATTTATAGCTATAATGTCTCGGTTTTCTTACTAAATCCAGTTGAAGAAATTAATATATCACTACTTACTCGTATGTTGCGTTAATATAGTTTGACTCCAGAGGATGTCCACTGCATTTTTTTAAAACATGCAATTGGCCATGTTGGTTAATCTAGACACATGGATGCGTGTTAGCCCAAGTTAAGCCAGAGAGCAGCATAGTGTTTAAGTTACATAAAACCATTTGGAGCCTTGAAACCTACATGCTTCTATGAGGCCAAAAGTCAAATAACGTTGGAAGAAAACAAGGTATAAAATCATCCCATACAAAACAAAATTTGAAGATACCAACTTTATGACTAACTATATCTTTATTAATCCGATGAATTTTCGAACATTTATTTTCTTGTAAACTTTCTCCTGACAATAACGAAAATTATACAAAAAAATATCCCATTTGGTCGTTCTAAAATTGTGCACTATCTATAGGTAATAGGTACCTACATATATTTCAGGGATTCATTTTTATTTATATATAAGGAAGTATTACTATAGCCATTTAAGGAGGTAAAATAGCCAATTGTCATACTAAACGGAAATTCAAATCACAGAAGACAATGGCACTGTTGGGGGTTTTGATTGCTAGAAACCGCAGAAGCTATACCATTACCGTAGGGTAATATTATATCGCTTCCTTGATAACCACAACAATGTAAGCAATTTTAATAAAAATTGAAGGTTAAATTGTTGCGTGTAATACGACCTAGAGTCTAGATACTAACAGCATATATGTTTCAGAGACCAACTAAAGTAACCTGCATTAAATTTAATAGTTGAATGATTTGATATTTCATTATGAGGCATAATGTAGGATGTTAACGGGAACACCGAATGACTAAGGTCTGAGAGCAGTGGTTCCAAACGTAGGGTACTTCAAGGAAGAACCCGGAGTCCACAAAAGCATCTAGATATGTATAATCTTTTGTGTCCTCCACCTCAGATGTTTTATAGCAAGACACAACATTTGAAAAATGGTTTAAGAGGTTTAGATAATGTACAGGCCCCAACGGTAAATCTATACAAATATTAAAAGAATCTGAAGAGTAGGTACGTTTGAATGCGCTGATCTCAGGAGCTACTGGTTCTAAAAGAAAGAAAGAAAGAAAGCAAGAAAGAAAGAAAGAAAGAAAACACATTTATTGACCACTTGACAGCACAACACGACAAACAAAATAAAAACAAACACAAAAAACAAAAAGAAGTACAGGAAAAAGTAAAACAGAACAAACATGAAGTAATTAAAAAAGAAAAAATATTTTTGAGTTGGATAGTTCATTCATCGAGGAAGGCTTTAGGTTATATAACATCACGCTGCGACTAACATAAACAAAAATAGGAGAGAAATGTAGAAAAAACGGTAGTATGCGTGCGAAGCAACAGCGGGCCGCTAGTAATAAATCAATCTTGAACGCGGATTTATAGAAACAACGACAATACCACAACATCCGCAGATCCGAGAAAATATAAAAATGAACATTTTCCATATCGTCCCGACCGGGAATCGAGCCCGGGACCTTAGAGATGGCGCGACGCCTGGCTCACTCGCCTCTCGACTTGGAGGTCTGATAAAGTTAGACTAACCAAATGTACCTACCACACTAGACAGTCACTATAAATTACAACCATTAATTTCGCAAATGTTCGTAACAATTGGACTATTGTGAAATATCAGATTATGTGACCAGATATCACGATTCGCAACGCTCTGAAATGACGATATAAGGCCCAGAGGGATATATCAAGGTATTTCACACTAGCGGTTTAAGACCGTATTAAAAGCGTTTTAGCCGCGCAGCCGCGACGTCTTCGCATCGTGTCTTCTCCAATGTAAAACAGACGTTAAACCGCTACTGTGCTAAGGCTGTAAGCCTTGATAAAAATATAACTTATGATGTTAATTGCTGTTAATTACAAATAAAAAACGTTATTTTTAAGAAAACCTTCGTAAGGCATTTTGCGAATAACAACAAATAATTACATACGCGACGTAAACATGAACAGGCTCGTGTAAACTCGACTTTTTATTGCTTTAATTGTAAAAACGAAAGTACGATTGTGGACATTTTTAACCTTTAGAAACCCGATAACATCTACAATTCACCCACTTACCCACATTTTGAGATTTTTAACCAAAAATAAATCGTCCCTTGTAGTAAAAACGGGCTGTAAAAGCATAACAATATATCCTTTAGTACATAAAAGAATGAAGACTACAATTCAAATGTACAGAAGGCTCTAGCCATTCACAGTCTATATGACGTCAACTTTACATGGCACACCTAACACATATGCCGACCGAGACTTTGACGTCGCATCATCCCGGTCCCAAGTTCGATTTCCGGTCGATTCAATTTAAAAAACTATATTTACTGTATTGTTCGAGTCTAAGTGTTGTGGTATTTTTGTAGCAAAAGTGCTTTAGCTACTTATTACTAGCAGATATAGAGCGAAGTATGTTATGTTGTCCAATATTTAAAAAATGGGAAACATTAGAATACTATTACTACGATACTCTTACAACTAGATAAACTCTTACTACTTTAAATGATGTATTGGACACGAGTTTGATCAGAATCGATTTTTATGGATGACAATTGAACAATTATAAATAAAGATAAATATTTTCAAATAAAAGAAAACCAAAGTGAGTTGCAAATCAGATAAAACACGACAATGATGTAATGCTTAAATAATGTTACATATTAAAATGTTTGATTTAAAGCTTCTACTACGTTATAATTAAATGAAACAGTTAAATTATATAGTATGCTTACGTCCTACGTCATAGATCCCTACTAATATTATAAATGCGAAAGTAACTCTGTCTGTCTGTCTGTCTGTTTATCTGTCTGCTACGCTTTCCCGCTTAAACCTCTCAACCGATTTTGATGAAATTTGGCATAGGTATACGTTGAACCTCAAGAACAGCCATAGGCTACTTTTTGTTAGAAAGTAGGGGGGGGGGGGGGGGGGTAATATGCCACCTTTGAAAGTTTATATGGGAAAATGTTTATTTTTTAAGTTAGAGATATGAAAGTTGGCACAAATATAGCTCTATTAAAATATAGACTACTTTTTGTTTCGAATATAAGGGGAGACAGGGGTAAAACCGACCATGAAAGGATGTAGTCCACGCGAACGAAGTCATGGGCACAGCTAGTATTAAATAAAATTCAAAAAGTATTGTTTGGCTAACTTAGCAACTTAAATAATTTAATTTATTTATTAAGTTAGAGACTCATCATCCCACAGGCAAGCTATGTAATAGTATTGTGGGACTACTGTAAATTACTGATAACCACTGTATGTTTATTAAATAAATAAACATGACACAGGAAAAAAATGTGTGTGAACTACCATTGAGAAAACATCATTCCCACATCCGAGTAGGCAACAGTTCCCGACTCAAGCGCATGCCTTCTGTATTTCCTCTTTTTTGCAATAAAAGAGCACAAAGCGAGACAAATGAAAAGGAAAATAAAATAAGGTATAAAATAAAGGACGTGAGCTCGGCGGCGGCGGGTCCGGCGCCCGCGCATGTCTGATTGCGCTTTTTGCGCCGTCGCTAGTGATGCGAACGAGTATTTATAAATTTATCGACAACACGTGTTAAACGAAAGCAACTGGCTTAAGATCTCAAAACGCGAGATATAACGTCATTTATTTGTTTTAACTATGCTGTACGTTTATAAAAAAAGCAGAGTTCAGTCAGTCTACAAGTTAATTTTTCTTTTGTTATGTTGGCGTCGTTTAATTAAAGAAATAGTAATGAAGTTGTCTGGTTGGTAAGTGTAATTATAAAATTACTCTAATCAATTGGGCACAAACAAAAGTCTCTTTTTATACTACCAGTGATAGACTTTGGATATTAACTGGAAGCTTCAACTAGAACTCCTAGACGCAATCTAATTTATAAAAGTTTGTTTCACAAATTGCCTAAACAGGGATTCAAACTTTCACGCTGCGGGCTCGTACCTTAGTAACCGCGCGTCCAATGTCGTTACAGCAATATGAAGATTGTTTAAAATCGTCAAATAATCACAAGTCCGGACAAAACAATAAATACTTATGCAGAAACTTAGCAATTTTATTGCGCGCGCGCATCCCTCGCCATTACGAGTGTAATGCGCGCATGCGCTGTTAAGGGCAGGTTTAAACATCGCCGCTTTATTGTTTCGTTTTTAAGCGCGGCGCACACTGCGTATTCTTCTTTTTGTAAGACTCGCTAGCTAATAGCTCATTATCCTTTCTAAGTTTTCGCAAAGCGTAAAATCGTTATTGTGCTTTTGTCGCATGTCTTCACGCGAAGTTTAAACCAACCAACAGATTATGATACTCATATTTAAATTGGATTTGAATATAACAAAAACAGATATCCATACCTCCATACCATATTGGACGACCTCCGTGGCGCAGTGGCTAAGGTAGGCGGCCAAAGCGCGAAAGGTCCCGGGTTCGATTCCCGGTCGGGTCAATTTGGAAAACGAACTTTTCTAAATTGACTCGAGTCTGGGTGTGCTGGGATGACGCCCCCAGTTAGTATCCGTCGTCTGGTACTCGTAGTACAAGGGAAAACCTTAGTTTGAGACCAGGTGATTGGTGTTATTGTCTGGCGCATTTATTTATTTATACAAATATTATAAATGCGAAAGTCTGCCTGTCTTTCACGCCTAAACCAATGATCTGATTTTGATAAAATTTGTTATAGGTTATACTAGAACGGACATAGGCTACTTTTTGTTTTGAAAATAAGGGAGGAAGGAGGTAATACCGCCTTTGAAAGTTTATATGTGAAAATAATTATTTTTTAGGTAGAGATACAGTGGCACAAATACAGTTCTAAACTTGGATTATAATATGGACTACTATTTGTATCGAATATTAGAGGAAATAGGGGTAAACTTGACCATGAAAGTATGTATTCCACGCGAACGAAGTCGCGGACACAGCTAGTTTTTATATAAAGAGTAGCTAGTAATTTTAGGTAGAAGTGTTACCTCCTTGGCGGATGTCATAGACCCAGCTACTTAGCAACTGTTGTACACAGTTGTACATAGAAATGACAAGGAATAAAAAGAATTCGTCGTAAATTAAAAATATGCTCATTTGGACTTCAAGATAGCCACAAAACAATTTATATACGTCGTAAAGAAGGGTATTTGTTAAGTTTATCACAAGGAACTCAATAGATGTTATTAGTCTGTCAAGATTGTATAACCCACAAAGAACAATTGATAAGATTCTTATAACACAGTTTGTTTTATAACATACCTCGGCATTCTTGTGAGACTCCCACCTAGATATTAGATGAAATAAGATAGTTGAGCACTTGTGGTGGATGTCAAATGCCGTTTAACGTGAACAAATCAAGTTTTATTGATACTATGAGGAAACCTGCGGCTAAGCTTGCGGTTTGCGAAGCGTTCAGCCGCTGTCAATATGCGTAGATTATAAACAGGCGTTATTTGAGGTTTAATGTTTCTGGAATCCTATTAACCTCGGTCAAACTATGTGGAAAGCTTGGGTGGTTTATTGGTTTAAGTTCTCGCGGTCCTGGGTTCGAATCACGGATTGAAGCAAGTTTTCCACAGGTTTTTCGAATATGGCTCAGGCTTGATGTCACCGATCAAAGCCTTGAGTATTATTTTGCACATGCCAACGTTTTCTTCAAAAACGTATTTAAAAAGTAGGTGATAATAATATAGCGGAAGATCATCTATTTTGGATTGCCAGTAAAAATGAACCTATGAACATATTCAATCGTTGGTAGTCTAAGTATCTACAAATCACTTTTTACTTGAAGTTGATAATTTCTAGCAGACAAACCCACATACAATATGCTTGTTTTTTTTTTAAATATAATACATAGTTAAAAAACGAGCTTAGCTCTTGTTGCAGAGCAAAGCATTATCTCATTCTTGTGTATATGTAGACTGCAAATTAACCTTTGAATCTGCACACAAGTATGGAAAACTGCGTCAGCTAACAACTAAACTAACTTAGCTTACATCAGCAATTCGCTTTAACGATCAACTTTCAAAGATCATCAAAGCAGATAAATGTGCCGAAAGTGCACTGTTCCGTCCGAGCAACCGTCATGATTGCGTTATACGATCAAAATCACGTTAGACAAACACTTTGGACTTTGGACAGCCCTTATGTGGAACGCATAAGAACGAATATAGAACTGCAAGTGTTTACCTTCGACCGTACTCTCCGCAGAGTTGCACATCTCTGTTGTTGCGCATTTATGTTGTTCCAGACTTGTTCTTTTTGTTGCGCATTATCAGAGCGTCGCGTCTTTACCGCGGCGTGACCTGCCAGTGTCACGCCACGTCACGCAGCGAGGCAGACTAGTTTAAGAAGCCGCACTCATGATTTCCGTTTAGGTTGGTTTGCTACAATTTTAATTTTGCAAGACTTTCGCCATGAGGTATTTACATTAAATACGAACGTCCTTCTACTAGAATTAACCTTTTTAATAAATAAAATAGAATAAATTAGATTCCATCATACATTGTTACATTGATCTGATTATGTGGTAAGTCGCGCACTTGTGTTACAGAAATCACAAACAACAGCGGTATCACAACACCCAGACCCAAGACAATATAGATAAGTTCGTTTACCATATTGACCCGACCGGGGATCGAACCCGGAACCTCAGAGATGGCGCGACGCCAAAGACTGGCCCGCTTACCCGTCGGTTACAAATAATACAAACATACATACATATTTTACTTCTTGTACGTATTATAATCGACTAAGCATGTCGTCGCTATTGTAATTGTGAAGTTTTGATTGTTTTTTCTTTCACGCAAAAAGTTCTGAATGAATTTGGACGAAATTTGGTAGCTAGAGAGATTAGACAAAAAAATTGATACTGTGAACAAAGTCAGCAAATCATATATATTCTGCATAAGTAATTATTGTGTTATTATGTCCAATACTAGAAAATATACTTTTTTAATTCACTCTAACAATGGCTCTTTATTTTTTGGAAACAAACCCTTTTAGCAAATGAAATATTTCAGAGAACCTTTATTATAAGTGACTGAATTAACACAAAGTCGTAAATTAGAGGCGAAGCATACTTTGAGAATAGTTTACAATTATGCCAACTGAGAAAATATGGGTAGTTAGAAGAAAAGAAAAAAAGAAACGTCATACCCTCTAAGTGATACAAAGGAAATTAACCTTTAAGACCGTTTTATACAAACACACAACGCAAGACAATTATTACAGATAGGTATTTATATCCTTGTGAGGCCAATTTAGGTTCCACTTCAGCAAATGCCGCTACATTTTTAACGCCGCAGCAGCGCTGGTATTCTGGTGGAACACCCACAATATTTATGATAAACAAATGACATAAAAACAGCAATAAACGAGAGAAAAGTTGAAAGAGGATATCAGATGGCCAGTAGAGTAACAATTTCACATAACCTGAGGTCGCTTGGCTAATCCAACCAGTACTATGGGAAACTTCGGTTTCCATCGATCTCTGTTACTTAACTAGTAATTTCACATCATTTGAGAACTGTTACAGGTCTTTTTCTCATCAGGCCCTTCGGCAGGTACTTTACTAAGTATGTCAATAACCGAAGCACGAACAGGTTTCGTAACGACAATTACCGTCACGATGGAAGCGTAAAAACTGCAATCAGAGGCATTTCTATGTCTCGAGCGTGCGTATGATTGATCATATTCATTGTGGCTACTAAAATGACGCCTGCACTATGTTTCGATAATCATTTAAGAGGCTAGAGGCTAATAAGAATTGACAATAAAAGCCTAATAGTTCAGCAACAAGAATAAGAGTGATCGTGGAGTGGAATGTAGCGAATGGGACTAAAGAATAAAATAATGCGCCAGACCAAGTCAACTGAAATGATAAAGCTTGCGTCGTACGTAGCGTCGAAATGACGAGCGGATTTGAACGGTGTCGAATCAACCAAATATTTTCTTTTTAAATTATGTTCGTTCACTCATGAACAAAATATATGGTCAAAACTTAAACTCAAATATACCGTGTTACATGATTTTAATATATTTTTTAAAATTAATACTGAACCATGGACGATTTTGGACGTTAAGCCAAATCTCTACCGAATAAAATGTTTGTGTTGTCAACACGAAGTGTTGATGACAATTTTTCCAGTGGACTAGCTAAAGTTTAAAGAAAGTTTCTTTGTAGACCCCAAACTAACGTATACCTTAATATTAAAACTATGCTATACCAAAGGCCTTTGGTTACGCTAGAAATACAAGAGTAATCACATACCTTTAGCCGTTAATTTTTAGCCGTAAAGACCTTGTTTCTATTTACCTCTAAACTCTCATCTATCAATATAATGTTTAAGTTATAATGATCAACTTAAAAAATCATTGTTATATAACCTTCATTACTCTAAAATCATTCATATTTTATGAAACAAGATACCAAACAAAAATCAGTACATTTTTGATGCTTTGGTTTAATACCGATTTGTAAGGACCTAACGACAATAAAGTCTACTTATTTTATATTTATTAACCCAGTTCACAAAAACACAGCTTTATAAATAATTGTATGCATGACTACAAACTTCACTATCTTTAAAACATTTCTAGCTTATCCGAACAGACAATATACCAACATAATAACTTTTGTTCTGTGACAATTATTAATATTAATAGAACACACATCACGCAATGTAAACAAACATACTGATAAAATATTAAATTGTGATTCCATTAGTGGTCTTGGGTTTAATGTTAAAGTCCGATTTGATAAACTTCTTGATAATTAACATTTTAATATTAAATTAAATGCTGTGTTCCAATTTGAATACAACTATTTATAAAAAATCACAAGAATTTTGCCAAGCATTCCCTTCAACTACTATAGGGTCTCTTATAGTGTTGTCGGATAATCGATTATCGATTAATCGATTGTCATATCGATTGTTAGATAATTTGGGCCCCTTTTGCATAATCGATTAATATCGATATAGGTACAATCGAATCGACGGCAACACTAGTCTCTTTGCCTCTACAGGGGATCCCGTGACTGGAGAAGTCAAAATTAGAAACATCAAAGCGAAGGATGGAGATGACTTGATGCACTACATCATCTCTCAGTCTGATGGTCTCATATTGGTAAATGGTGACTCATATGATCCCCTGCCCACCACTGATTCACTCTCATAGCGGATTTAGGAAGGAAATGAAACTGATTCCTTCTTCCGCAGATCTCTAGCACTTAAGCTACACTAACTCTTTTTCGACTGTAAAAGACCGTAGTAAGTTTTTCAAATAATTAAGTTATGTATACGTTTTACAAACGGCAAACTGCCAATCATATGAAGTTGGTGCCTCTCACAAATGAACTTTCACCGAATCAAAATCATTACCACAACAATTGATATATATTTTTTTTGACATAAACGTAGCAGCATTTTACTATGTTGGATAAGATAACGCGCTAATCACGCCTATCTCATTATTCAAGGCGTAAATAATTGAACTTTAATTGTACTCTACACCGTAGGGTCAAAATTGTGTTAGTACAATCGCTTACAAACGTAACTTGAATAAATGATTGACATGCTTAGAAATAGCCGTTAGTTTTTGTTTATTGAAGAGACGGATTGGGATATGGGATACGGGATTTTGCGGGTGTAATCTTACAACTACACTTAAGTCATTATATTTTCTTTTCAATATGTTTTGTGGTAAATTGTTAACTAATAATTTTCCACTTATGAATGTAGGTACGTAAATATTTAGCAAGCATTTTCTGTCCAAAAATGTATACTACAAAATATTACAAAATATTGATTTGCAATATTATTCAAGCACATAAACTCTTGTCTAGGTATTCACCTAGATACTACCCAGCAAGCACGTAAGAAAAGTACATGTAAAATATTCCGGACATTTAACTTATTATACAACATTACAAAAAAACAATACGAAAGGATTGTTAATGGAAAAAGTAGTTGAAATAAAAAATGCCGTTTTAGGGACTCCAAACCGCTGAGGAAATTTATTTTTTCTACAGAAGTTGTACAGCGTTTGAGTAATCTGACGTTATATTTCAAGTCAATTTACCTTTACTCTAGCAATTTCATATTCGTTTAGCAGTGCAGTAGTGATTCTGATGCATATGACAGACATATGTACATGCAAATTATCCTAAATATTCCCCATTAACGTCAAAACAATCCACCTTTTGTTTCGAAATAAAAACTCTTTTTTGCTCAGCAGACAAAGTAAGTAAGTACTTTTCCCGCTGACTTTACCGTAGTCATTTGTAGGCATTTGTATATCGTGTCCGTCGTCCGCGTTCTCAAAGGCCGTGAGCCATTATTCGGCTTTCATTACACGTGCACTTGTGATTGTATGTGTTATACATCGTCTGGATAACAGTTACATCGTATACTGCTATGGGAACTCGGTACCTAATCGAGTACGTATATCGATGCGAAGAACCGTGATATTTGACGCAAATCTTATTGATCACGAGCTATAGACTTATTTCGCATTATTTCGGTATAAATAGTATCGAATATGTTAGTCTACTTATATCATATATCTTTTTACGGAATTTCATTAAAATCCATCCTGTAGCTTTTGCGTGAAACAGTCCAGACATATAGACATTCATACATTCTTCAAACTCTCGCGTTTATAATATAAGAAGGATTAGCTGTGACACCGAACAACAAACTAAATAAATAACAAACACTTGAGCGTTTGAACTGGCTGCCGTCGAACCCACGGCCACTTTGGGTAGACCATTCAACAACCAGTTAACAATTGAACTATTCGGGCCCATTAATATGCAATGCATATTGCCCTGCAATGGAATCCCATAAAATACTATTAGAAATGTGAATGTTTGTGAGTATGGATGTTTGTTACTCTGTCACGCAAAAACTACTGAACAGATTTAAATGAAATTTAGTAGGAAGAGAGATGATATACCAGATTAACATATAGAATAACATATATTATAATTTTGTCGCTTTTGGAGTGGAAACTCTAGGTCCGTGGGGTCCTGACGTATTGTCTTTTTTTAAAGATATTTCAAAAAGACTTATCAACGCTACAGGAGACCCAAGGGCTGGCTGCTACCTCCCCCAGCGTCTTTCAATCGCCATTCAGCGAGGTAATGCAGCCAGCATTTTGGGTACCTTACCACAGGGACCTTCTTTGTTTATTTAAAATATTTAATTTTTTATTATTTTAGTTTGAATTTTTTGTAAGCTAGTGTTATCTTAAGTTTATTTGTTTTGTTTATGTAATAAATTAATCACTTTATTTCTAGTATATTATGCTGGATTAGAATACTTAAGATGTAAGTACTGTAGTGGATGGAAAATTAAATAGAATAACTTTTTATCACGAAGAAACGAGGGTAAAGTCTCAGGCAACAGTTAGTACTTCATAAGTTTTTTAATAACACTGTGTACAATCTTAATCAAAAAAAACCACGAGATCTAACTAACAAACTACGGTCCCACATTACATAGCGCGGTTATTACAAAACTGCCATTAGAGCCTGCGAGAGAGATTGATTGCAGCGTAAAAAACGTAATTGCCTTCAGTTAAACAGCCTCTGATTTTATTGAGCGCATGCCTATGGAAATACGCTGAGGGCTTCTAAGTGTTTCGTAAGAGAACGCTGTGATGAATAAACATAGGAGAATTCCACGTTACCAGACAAACAAAGACGGAATGCGATTTAGTAATTACTGGCCGTGATAGTGTTTCATACTGCCTGATAAGAAGGATGGTTCCGTGTATAGGAACACGCATTAATGCGTTACTTTTCGTAAAGTCCTCTTTTATGGTATTGATACCAATTTAGCAAAAAAAATTTGCGATTTCTCTGGGATACAATCATCAGATTCTGATCTCCGTATTGCTTGAAAAGTTTAGGCGCTGGAACGGCCAGAAATCGCCTTTCCAACAAAAAAATCATCAAAAAAAGAAAAAAAATTATGGAAATCGAAGGAATAGCGGCACTACTGATATTGTCATATGCAACTAAGTACGAAAAACTACTCAATTATTGTTTTTGTTCGTGTTGGAGTCACTGGGGAGACGTCATGATGTATTGGAACTAGTTGATTTTCCAGTTCAGTCCAGTAGAAACTAGACAATAGAAAAAGTCAGAGTTACGAGTACATAAAAAAACAAATTTCTGGAGATCCTGTGGAACAGGCTAATACAACGAAAATCGAATACACGTGACAAAGTCAGAGATGTGCCAAATAAAAAGTGGTTAGTTCGATCGGAAACGGATTTTAATTTATAAACTATGTTGGCTTTTCTTAATATTTCTATACGACAGAAATATTTATGATCTGAGACACAATAAACAAATTTCATTTCTATATTGTGTCTAAGATCTACACCATTAACCTTAGACAATTGTCTATTATTAATTATTTAATTGTCTAAGGTTAATGGTGTCGTTGAATTCAACGTTTAAAGAATTCAAGATTAGACAGCAACAAAGCATATACTTACCAGAACCATTTCTAACGTTCGCAAAAAATGCGAAGTCAGCAATAGAACAACGGACACATACAACCTATTTGAATTCACTGCCACATTCGCCAACAGCTCGTAGTCCAATTTAAAAATCCAATAAAATAAGTGGCGTGTTACGGACGTTAAATTCGCTTGATTTTTGTGTTTGACGCGCAAACAGCGTGCAGCGGCCGGTCGGCAGACGACAAACAGACACTAACCAGGCAACACGGCCACACAGATATTTGAAAGCTTTTAAATGCGACATTTTATTTTGGAGAGGTACTAGTGCGTAATAATGACTGACTCCAGTTCTATCATAAAAGTAGATTTTATTTGTCCAAAGTCTGACTAGTTATCATAAAACGTTGAAAAAGATAATGTAGCATAAACTAGATAAAAATTTGGACAATGATTTTAGTTTTAAGGTTACTGAATAGGTAGCGTGTATCCACACTTAAATTTGAAGTAAATTATCACTAAATCATACTCGTAGGTCTACTCCCAAAAACGAAACGTACAACGATTAATCGAAAATTCGGGAGGTAAAACGCTTTATTCTCAATAAAAGTGGGTTAGTTATGTTTATGAGAATTAAAAATTGATATTCGTTATCGAATCCGACATAGGTATTTCGTTTTTGGGAGTACCCAGAGTTGGGAGAACCCCTATATAGTTTTTTTTTATTGGCAACACTAATGACTACCTGTGGAACAATTAAGATGGTCCTACCCTCTATTCCTTGTCTTTCAGGCGCGCAGGTTTCATCTGTAACGATCTAAGGCCAATAAATAATTCCTGGACTATGTCTCCTGGTTTTTGTGTGTAACGCATTAAAAACTAGCACTCACCAGCAAAAGGCACATCGCAGACGTACTCCTCCACGCAGTTGTCAGTGTTCCCGCTGCGATCGGTGGCGCCACTAGCGACTGAGGCGGCGGAGGCGGCGCGGAGGAGGCTCACCTCCGTCTCCGTATAGCTGTCGCGGAGTTGCGACCTCCGCTTGTATTCCTGCGGAGAGGAGGGACGCTTTAGTCTCTCTCTGCGTCATGGACGCGATTCGTTTCAGGCGTGGTTCCATCCTGGTGATGGACAATGGGTGTGCCCATCGTACCCACTAAGATGGGATCCCACACCATCCTACCCACAATCCTATTGAATTTAAAAGGCTGAACTATAAACGAGTTGGTACTATGGTAATACCTCACTCACCTCAATAAAAACACTTAAACGTATGATTTTTTTTGGAATAATGCATCAATTATTGACCAACCTTCGTTGTGGATTGAATCTACGCCTTATTAGTTATAAAGCACTAAATTTTGCTTAAGTGCTATCAAGTCACGTTTTCTTTCCATTGTAGTAATAAAATCACGTATTAATAATGATTTACTAGTAATTTTTGTTTACTGGATGGATAACAAATAACTACTTAGCTCATTTTAGTCTAGTTTATATTTATAGAATCGGCCCTATGGTATTTTATAAAAATGATCTTGACAAGAAAGATAATAGATATCCTTCTAATTTTCAGGAACTCTTGTTTTAACTAAACATAGTAAAATCGACGGTAGTGTAAGTAGCCAATACAGTAGATTTGTTGCAAATGACACTTGACTAACTTATTTAGCGTAAGGTACCTACATGGAATTATAATTACTAAAATTGCTAAATTATACTGAAACTTTTTTTATATTTTGACACCCCTATCAAACCGCCAGCAACAGTTAAAATTCAGTTGTTACGACTCACACTGTGGATGCCCCATGGTTACAAATGGTAATCCATTAATAGAGTATCATTTAGGTATGCTATTTCCGCATATGTGTATCTACCTAAGTAGGTACATCGACCTTTCTCACCTCTGTCTCCGCGTAGCTGGCGCGGAGCTGGGACCTCCGCTTGTATTCCTGAGAAGAGGAGGAAATTGCTCAATGGCGGACTAGGCAAATGTTTAAAACGCTTTTATTTATGTGTAAAATATCTATATTTACTCGAATTACCTTGACGTATGATGAAATGCGGCTGAGATGTTCAAAAGCAAGAATTAAAGTGGAGATTCTGCGAGCTACTCTTATACCTAAGTACCTAAGTGTTTGCACTACTCTAAGTAATAATAACACAAAATTAAAGTGTTGTATATTATATTTCGTAATGTATAGGGCAAAAACAAAATGTTACACCTAGAAACACCTATCATGTTTATCTTAAAATGACATAATTTCTTAGATTTCTTCAGCGAAGTCATCACTGCAAATTTCCCATGAAAATTCTACTTTGACGATAAAACATTGGTTCGGTATTTTACAGCTTTCCAACGAATCTATGCAGGCCTAGCATGTGCCACGCGAGTAAATTTTATCAGTGTACAGTGGAGGTACTATCACCCAATCATTAGAAAACAGTATAGAAATTTTTGTCGTCTCATGCGATAAATTTGACGTGTTGCGCATTAGCCCTAGCGGGCTGATGGAGGTAAATAAGAGCGAGACATGTCACTTGCACGTCACTGCTAGCCCATTTGACGTGTTGCGCATTAGCCCTAGCAGGCTGATGGAGGTAAATAAGAGCGAGACATGTCACTTGCACGTCACTGCTAGCCCATTTGACGTGTTGCGCATTAGCCCTAGCAGGCTGATGGAGGTAAATAAGAGCGAGACATGTCACTTGCACGTCACTGCTAGCCCATTTGACGTGTTGCGCATTAGCCCTAGCAGGCTGATGGAGGTAAATAAGAGCGAGACATGTCACTTGCACGTCACTGCTAGCCCATTTGACGTGTTGCGCATTAGCCCTAGCAGGCTGATGGAGGTAAATAAGAGCGAGACATGTCACTTGCACGTCACTGCTAGCCCATTTGACGTGTTGCGCATTAGCCCTAGCAGGCTGATGGAGGTAAATAAGAGCGAGACATGTCACTTGCACGTCACTGCTAGCCCATTTGACGTGTTGCGCATTAGCCCTAGCAGGCTGATGGAGGTAAATAAGAGCGAGACATGTCACTTGCACGTCACAGCTAGCCCATTTGACGTGTTGCGCATTAGCCCTAGCGGGCTGATGGAGGTAAATAAGAGCGAGACATGTCACTTGCACGTCACTGCTAGCCCATTTGACGTGTTGCGCATTAGCCCTAGCAGGCTGATGGAGGTAAATAAGAGCGAGACATGTCACTTGCACGTCACTGCTAGCCCATTTGACGTGTTGCGCATTAGCCCTAGCGGGCTGATGGAGGTAAATAAGAGCGAGACATGTCACTTGCACGTCACTGCTAGCCCATTTGACGTGTTGCGCATTAGCCCTAGCAGGCTGATGGAGGTAAATAAGAGCGAGACATGTCACTTGCACGTCACTGCTAGCCCATTTGACGTGTTGCGCATTAGCCCTAGCAGGCTGATGGAGGTAAATAAGAGCGAGACATGTCACTTGCACGTCACAGCTAGCCCATTTGACGTGTTGCGCATTAGCCCTAGCGGGCTGATGGAGGTAAATAAGAGCGAGACATGTCACTTGCACGTCACTGCTAGCCCATTTGACGTGTTGCGCATTAGCCCTAGCAGGCTGATGGAGGTAAATAAGAGCGAGACATGTCACTTGCACGTCACTGCTAGCCCATTTGACGTGTTGCGCATTAGCCCTAGCGGGCTGATGGAGGTAAATAAGAGCGAGACATGTCACTTGCACGTCACTGCTAGCCCATTTGACGTGTTGCGCATTAGCCCTAGCAGGCTGATGGAGGTAAATAAGAGCGAGACATGTCACTTGCACGTCACTGCTAGCCCATTTGACGTGTTGCGCATTAGCCCTAGCAGGCTGATGGAGGTAAATAAGAGCGAGACATGTCACTTGCACGTCACTGCTAGCCCATTTGACGTGTTGCGCATTAGCCCTAGCAGGCTGATGGAGGTAAATAAGAGCGAGACATGTCACTTGCACGTCACAGCTAGCCCATTTGACGTGTTGCGCATTAGCCCTAGCGGGCTGATGGAGGTAAATAAGAGCGAGACATGTCACTTGCACGTCACTGCTAGCCCATTTGACGTGTTGCGCATTAGCCCTAGCAGGCTGATGGAGGTAAATAAGAGCGAGACATGTCACTTGCACGTCACTGCTAGCCCATTTGACGTGTTGCGCATTAGCCCTAGCGGGCTGATGGAGGTAAATAAGAGCGAGACATGTCACTTGCACGTCACAGCTAGCCCATTTGACGTGTTGCGCATTAGCCCTAGCGGGCTGATGGAGGTAAATAAGAGCGAGACATGTCACTTGCACGTCACTGCTAGCCCATTTGACGTGTTGCGCATTAGCCCTAGCAGGCTGATGGAGGTAAATAAGAGCGAGACATGTCACTTGCACGTCACAGCTAGCCCATTTGACGTGTTGCGCATTAGCCCTAGCGGGCTGATGGAGGTAAATAAGAGCGAGACATGTCACTTGCACGTCACAGCTAGCCCATTTGACGTGTTGCGCATTAGCCCTAGCGGGCTGATGGAGGTAAATAAGAGCGAGACATGTCACTTGCACGTCACAGCTAGCCCATTTGACGTGTTGCGCATTAGCCCTAGCGGGCTGATGGAGGTAAATAAGAGCGAGACATGTCACTTGCACGTCACTGCTAGCCCATTTGACGTGTTGCGCATTAGCCCTAGCGGGCTGATGGAGGTAAATAAGAGCGAGACATGTCACTTGCACGTCACTGCTAGCCCATTTGACGTGTTGCGCATTAGCCCTAGCAGGCTGATGGAGGTAAATAAGAGCGAGACATGTCACTTGCACGTCACAGCTAGCCCATTTGACGTGTTGCGCATTAGCCCTAGCAGGCTGATGGAGGTAAATAAGAGCGAGACATGTCACTTGCACGTCACTGCTAGCCCATTTGACGTGTTGCGCATTAGCCCTAGCGGGCTGATGGAGGTAAATAAGAGCGAGACATGTCACTTGCACGTCACTGCTAGCCCATTTGACGTGTTGCGCATTAGCCCTAGCGGGCTGATGGAGGTAAATAAGAGCGAGACATGTCACTTGCACGTCACAGCTAGCCCATTTGACGTGTTGCGCATTAGCCCTAGCGGGCTGATGGAGGTAAATAAGAGCGAGACATGTCACTTGCACGTCACAGCTAGCCCATTTGACGTGTTGCGCATTAGCCCTAGCGGGCTGATGGAGGTAAATAAGAGCGAGACATGTCACTTGCACGTCACTGCTAGCCCATTTGACGTGTTGCGCATTAGCCCTAGCGGGCTGATGGAGGTAAATAAGAGCGAGACATGTCACTTGCACGTCACTGCTAGCCCATTTGACGTGTTGCGCATTAGCCCTAGCAGGCTGATGGAGGTAAATAAGAGCGAGACATGTCACTTGCACGTCACTGCTAGCCCATTTGACGTGTTGCGCATTAGCCCTAGCAGGCTGATGGAGGTAAATAAGAGCGAGACATGTCACTTGCACGTCACTGCTAGCCCATTTGACGTGTTGCGCATTAGCCCTAGCGGGCTGATGGAGGTAAATAAGAGCGAGACATGTCACTTGCACGTCACTGCTAGCCCATTTGACGTGTTGCGCATTAGCCCTAGCGGGCTGATGGAGGTAAATAAGAGCGAGACATGTCACTTGCACGTCACTGCTAGCCCATTTTATTATTGGTCGTTATTCGCTATCCAAGCCACTCAAAACAGTGCTATCCTTAGATCATACACCAAACGGTGCTAACCCATTTGTTGTTTTACTGGATTTCATACTTACACATTAAAAGTAAGTTATCTTTGTTATCTATGTAGATAGATAGATAGATACACTTAATTGCACATAAACATTTACAGAAATTGGTTTTACAGACATAATTAAGTACAATTTAGGCGGTCTTATTGCTAGAAAGCAATTTCATCCAGACAATCTTTAGGTAGAGGAAATAGTACCTAGATATTGAGAAACGGGTGCGGCCGTGCAAAATATTTATTGAGAAAATATTTACAGGGAATATAAATACCATAATATAATAAGTACAAAAAATAAATAAACATAAAAAATAATAACACAAATAAATAAATAAAAATACATACATAAATATATATCAATAAAATACATATCCATAAAGTATTTACTGTTTAAGCAAACATATAGAATAAACATATAAAATCAGATTATTATGTATTAAATGTTTCAACTCTTGACCCACCGCTTTTACATAAATAGAACATTAATAATAAGATTGTACTATGCAACGTAAAAATTGCATTACATAGGTATAGCATTTTGTTCGGAAGGAAAAATTCATAGTAAAGTTTTTTTTAATAGGCTCACGTTTGACCTTAATCTCGTACGACGGAAGGCGTATTTCTTAGCAATAGAATAATTTATAGGTAGAGACAAAAGCATGCCAGACTACACTCTTTGGACTTTGCACCGCACTTAGGTATGTCGTCGGCATAAGATCTAATATCGATATTCGATATTCGAGTTCGAGCTAATAATAGCTGCCGGCCCTGCTTCGCACGGGTGCAAGTAAATACAAATGAAGTTTTCGGCTTTTCTGTACGTTAAATGTATGCATTATACATAGGTACCTATAAAACATCCTCATACATAACTCTATCTATTAAAAAAATCGCATCAAAATCCGTTGCGTAGTTTAAAATATCTAAAGGGACACACAGAAAAAGCGAATACATATGTTTATACTATTTAGTTTATTGTAGTTGTAATTCTTTGCTATTTTAGAACAAAGACAATTTACAGGTAAACGCCATTTATGAGTGAGCAAGAACATTAATAAATGTGCGATAAACCAATCGATTCCTGAAATCTCTTTTCAAGTAGAACACAAGTAAAAATAAATGAGTAGGCAAGAATTTACTTTAAAAGGTTTTCACAGTATGCAAAACAATTGTGTGACAAAAATTAAACACCTTATGGCATGGCTGGAAGAAGCAAATAAACACAGCCTTCTCTTTGCTCAAATATTTTATGTAGGCGTTTTCTATCGATCGATTGATTTATTTAAGTCTTAAAAAACAGGATCAGGTAATTGTATTGGACAAATTGTTCCCGTAACACGTATAAAACCGGCCAACTACGAGACGCAGAAGCGGATCAAGGGTTCAGTACCTACCATAATACCTATATAAAAAGGGCAAAAAAATCGCGTCGACGCATGGGGGTTCCCCTAAAATGCTTCTTTGATTTTCATTATATTTTTTTAACTGTTATCTATATCGTCCAATGTGTAATATACCGACGTTGAATGGGATTTCCGTCATATTTATTCAAAACTAGTCGATTACTGTTCGTGTTGGGAGGACTGCATTAAATAGCCTATTTGTCTTGGTAGAATATAGGTACCAAGTAACCTTTAGTCAATAAAGATTGATAGCACGTGCTAAAATTGTATCTAGCAGTGCCTAGGACCTAGGGCATCAAATCTTACGGAAATTGTGGTCACACCAAGGAGCCTCCCAATGAAGGATCATTGGGGGGTTTATTGTAGGTCCGAAAGGATTTGAACTCTTTTAAAACTTTAACAATATTTTCTTTAGAGTTTTCATAAGTAAAATATGGAATATATTATGTAGATTAAACAGACAGTAGTTGTGAAGTAATTTCACTTTTACCTTACCCCAAAAAATTTGTTTTTACTTAAACACGATTAATGCCCGGTTCCAATATTTTTGTAAAACGATCCGTTCTACTTACGGATAGTAATAAATTATACAAGGCGTAGGCTAAAAACGACCGACAGACGACTGATGACCGCGGATATGGAAACTAAATTTAAAATTACAATTAACGACTCGTAGAAAACGGATAGTAATTTCTGACATTTATTACGAATCGTAAAATATTGTAACCGGGCATTCAGATATATCTTGAACCCACCAATTTTTAATCCATTCTATTAAGAAACAGTAATCATATTTCGTTCTTGCTCAATATAAAGACTTAATTTTTCAAAGGTCAGTTAGTTCGTTGGTTTAATTTTTAACCAAAATATCAACAAAATATTTTTACCACAAACTAATAAAAAAAACAAATCAGGAAGAATAACATACCAGATAAAATGCCACAAAAAAAACAAAATAAAACAAATGAAATAAAAGCGCAGGAAGTTTATTATCTTAAAAACAAAATAAAATCAAAAATAATATGCGACGGTCCTTAAAATAACATAAAATTAATGGGAAATTCATACAACGACCAATCAATTCTGGTTTCAAACAAATTTTCAGTTAAATACGTCTTTTAACATAATAATTTTATTTTAATAGGTCTTAAATTATACAATACTTTTAAACAATACCAATGTGTGTTAATATTACGAGCAAATGGTTTATAATATACTGTCATGTTGGTAAAACACTTATATACCTATTCATAACACATTGTAAAATTATATGGGTTTTACGACGATAAAACATACACATCCAATCTTATATGACATATTAACTTCATTAATTAGTAAGTAGATATCTTATATTTCAACACGACAGTCCCTAATATAAAAATCTACGAAACGACTTCCCATGATCATTATGATATGACGATCTTATACGACATAAATTTAATTCATTGCCATAATACAAAAAATTCAATGAAACACAGAGAATAAATGCAAATGATTCGGTTTCTCAAATAATTGATAAAACTAACTCACTGATTAATTTTATGAGATGAATCAATTCTGAATCATTGGTACCTCTAGCACGAATATAAACGGTAACCGAATAGTTTTAAGTATTATTTTTGTTTAATACTTTTCCCATACTATTTTCTTACTACGTAGTACTATTTGACTATCGTTTTGTTCGTGCTATAGTCACATATCATAATAGCTCCCATTCCAACTTTTGTCAATAAAAATGCCCACAATAATTTGTATTCTCATTATTTTATAAAAGTTTAAATAGTCGCATTAACATTTAAAATCGCGTTTTTATATTTTAAACACCATGTTCGGATTACCCATAAAATGGTTTACTTTTAAATTTGCTTACCTACTAAAATAAACTTTTAAAACTTACATAAATAGCACCTAAGGAATCATTTTCGTATTAAGACAAAACAGATATAATGTATAGGAGAAATTTTATTTTATATTTTTAGAGCACCATTAAGCATAGGACTTAAATACAAAATCTAAAGACTAGTTTAGCCAAAAGTATTGATTTTTATTTACTTACAAGCAAAAATTTTGAATCACTCCTTCAACCACCTTCAACCAAGTGCCCTGAAGTATTTGTTTAGTTCTTAATATGGGCATCAAATACACGAGAAGTATTCATTTGCTCGCAAGTAAAAAAGTTCATATCCTAAAATGCTTTATGCATATTTGTTATTATCTACAATTTAGCGTAAAAACAACAAATAAACAAGATCTAAGTCTAAAGGCGTTTTTGTACGATTTTTACATTCCTTTTATCAACTATTCGCTATGTTGTCACCTTGTGATTTCTTTCTAATTCTTATCTCTTCTACAACCTCCATTATAAGCTGAAATGTTCGAAAACAAAATAAAAATAAAATCTAATTAAACTATGAACTAAACAAGTATGCATTCCCATGCGATTTAATGTCAGTATGTGTATATTATGGGTATGTTACATTGAGGTAGGTGTTTGTTATAGTAAATCTGGTGTACAATAGTAAGCTCAAATACAGTTTACAGAAGATCGGTAAAATCATAAACGTGCCATCAATAATAATAATCATGCACAATTTTTTTTCACGTTCATACATTGAGGGTGTTCGCGCGTGAAAAATCCGCTAGATGGCGGTACGTAGGCAGGGGGTCCAATTTCTACGTGATTGGTTAATGTCTACATGACATTGACAGACATGTCACCATGACATTTAAAATAACCAATCACATGGCTTTGGAATTAGTGTTTTCTAACTATAAAATAGTGAAAAAAATGTAATCAAAATTAAAAATACTTTTATTACAATAATACGCAGGTTTTAAACGTAATATCCGAACTTTTTCACGACTCTGCAATTAGGTATAACTATTATTGGTACAAAAAAAAATTTCGATAATATTTTTACATAACACAAAAGTGTCTAGAACACACTCACAAAAAGAAAAATGTTAATTAAATTAATAAGGGAGTTTAAGAATATTGTTAGTAGTGTTAGGTATTGCTATAAATAAAATGGTAGCATGATTACGACATTTTCCCACCCCGCATATTAACGCACCGACGACGCGCTCTTAATCGGATGTCAAACGAAATTTGGAGGTTTACAGTAATCATTCAAGCGTGCAACAGACTAGGAACACCTCCCTCTCTAACCCTCAGGCTACATCAAGCTTCTTAAAACTTTTGTTCAAATCGAATCAAATTTATTGTGATCTGCATTGTCAGCGTGTGTTAATAAAATGCTCGTCGCCGATGCGTTAAAATATGCTGCGTGCGTATTGCTTAACAGGAAGGTTAACAAACTGAGCAAGCATCTACTAGTAGCCAGAGCACTGATCAGGACTAACCTGACTCAACGGCCTGATCGTCTCGTGTATTCTGTTCTCCGCCTGCTTCGCCGATGGAGGGGGATGATCCGGCGTCGGCGGCTGCTCATAATGCGACGGAGACAACGGAATCTCCGTCCTCGGCCCGTCGTAATACCTCTCACAATCGCTCGGACTGTTCATCGACTGGTCATCCAAGAGGCTCTCTAACGAAGACCTCTCCTGGTTGGAGTACTTTCTCACTCTATTGTCGTTCATCCTTGGTTCGTAATTCTCGTATGTGGAGGGGAAATTTCTTCTGAGCTTTCTACGAGGGTTCTGTTCTTTTATGACGACATTTTCGTACATAGCCGTGATGGCGACCGGTTGTGAGCGGTTCTTCAGACTCAGACTGGGCCGAGGGTTCGGGACCGGAGCTATTCTTGGGGAGTTGTGGTTGTCCTCGTATTCTGAGTAGGACAGTTTGCCGTCTACGTACTGGTCCACGGAACGTCCGTGTTTGAGGTAGTGTTTAGCACCCTGAAACAATGGCAACAGATATTTTGGGGACGTGCATTAAACTAAATTTAGGCTGTATGTTGAACGGAACGACATCCATATCCACTATCGAAGGTTGAATAGTTTCCAAATCTGAATTCAACGATTAAACAATTCGAGTCGTAATTACGCTATACAAAACACATTTCCGTGCATTAATATTATCAAAAATCATTATTTTCAATTCCGGTAGATAACTAGCAAAATTTTCAAGACCTATTGAAAACTATACAGCAATTATTATTTTTTTGTAATTTGCTTGTAGGGTACGCTCTTTAATTTTTTTTATGCATAATCTCGGTCAAGATGACCACCCTCAGCACGTAATCAGGTAGTAACACAAATTGACCAAAAAGTATGTAAACTGTAATGGCGTTGTAACGAAAAGTAGCGTAACCACTACAATTTAAGCTGTCGTCCACGTTATTATCGTTTTTGAACGTGCTAAACCTTGAAGACGATATGATCCAGCTATTCAAAATAAAATAATTTCTTATACAGGACAGTGTTACTTTGGGTGTTTTACACCTTAATTTAGATATTACCTGTATTTCGTCCAAGTCGTCCTGACTCCTCGCGTGGGGCCTCAGCTCATAGCTGTACCCAGAGGAGGGGGAGTTGGCATGTGTGGGAGACACTGATAGGTTCCTCCTGGGCGGCTTTTTGGGAGGCGTGGGCTGTTGACAAAAGAAATCACCGGTTAAAATAAATTTCACTACAGCGCTATACACAAAAAAAATCATTGAAATTTCATTGCGGAATACTAGACACAATAGAATATCAATTGTTTCTTGTGGTACCAATGTGTCATTATAAATTGAAGGATTAAATGCGCTCGTAATACTAATTTGCATGATTGTTTCTTTCATTATATTTATCCACGGCTAATCAATAAATACCCTTTGGCAGATATCCTAAATATGATTTATGAATTTGCATGATATAATTTCAGGACAAATTTGAAACATTGTCATCTTTTGAACCACCGTCACTGTAAAAAGCCCTATTTGCGGCTTTCCCAATATTGACATTCCATGGTCCGACCTATCAAACTTTTCCAAACAAAAAGATGATCATGTTGGTATAAAAAGTTAGAAAATCATATTTCCATAATTTGCAAGTCTAAGTTTGTTTTATAACGTGTAGAACGTAATTGAAAACGACAATGTTTTTTTGTCAAATGTCAAAAACTTTAATTACCGAGACAAATTTAGCCGAACAAAACGAGAGATCTAAAATTCTCACAATTGGCCCACAGCATTTAATTTAGTATTACAGATACAGACAACAAAGTAAATTGTCGAGGATGCAATTTAAATAGCTCACTATATTTAGCTGGCTCATTGTCATCGAGAAGCAGGATAAGTGTCCGCAATTGAGTAATAGGGAATTTGAATGAAGACGAGGATAACGTTAAATGTGCAACCTAAGTGACAAGCGATGACAGGGTTCCAAGCTTACGCTTTGTCCCTATATATCTACAATTTATAGGTTTTCCCTTTAAATTAATATGCAAAGGGAGGATTTTAAGAGGTATGAAATATTTCGGGTTATTTTTAGGTTTTCACATTACCAGTCACCATATTAGAATGGAACAGGAGATATAGCTCTAGGATCCTTTGATAAAATCGTAAATCAGGTTTAATACATCTATAAAAAGGAAGTTAAGTGCAGTAATGGCTTCTTATTCAGCACATTGGATAATTTTACCAAGGTAAGAAATTGCAGGTATAACCCCTACAACAAGAATTTAATAATTTATTTATAAACTTTAGTTGCTTTAGTGTTTTTAGTACAAGAAGGTAGACTAGAAGCATTCTGTGCCAGCCAAGAATTACCGAATGTACGACCTCAGTCAAATAATATTTTCTATTCCATGCCATCAATCCAGGTCACATTGGTCTAAAATCGAAAACAATGCGCCAGAAATACCCAGTAAGATGTTTAATTGCTATCTTTTCCTCTTTATGTATTATGTCATTTTTATTTCAGTTGGTTAGTATCCGCTACCTCCTTTACCTTGCGGCAAACCGTTTAACCCAACTGGACCAAGTGATCTAATATAGGCCCGCGGATGAGGAGCAAATTGCCTGCAGCCGGTCACTGAATGGACGATTTTCTACATAGACCTTTAATAGCCTTTTATGATGGAAATTGCTGGGTAAAAAGACGATGTTCGCCAATTACACACAACTACGTAATGAAAATGGATTTTGAATTGAAATCACAGAAGTATTTTAAGTGTGAGCTGCATAATTGTTTTTAATATTATTGGTGTTTTGAACTGAACTTTGTTTAACCTGATTTGGTAATTAGGTCTTAATTTTAATCTTAATTAATCAAAGAAATTTATGTCTGTTGTCGGTTATTTGGTTTTACGAGCATATAGATGTTTTCATTAATTTACAGTTTATACCACTCGTAGAAATATTTATCATACCCCATTTTTTGTTTTGTAGGTTTTTTTTGTTTTTATTATTGTAATTGTACCCTAACTGAAATTTATGTCGGCAATATTCATTATCTTGTTTCTTAATAAGTTCTACTAGAGGACTTTTTATTCCTTTATTATTTCAGATATACAATAAGCACCGACGCATTTGGACGTGGTTCTAATACGGAAAGTCTTAAATTGGAATCCATTAAACTGAAAAACTTTCGACAGTTAGTATGTAAAATAGGAAAAACAACATACGATTTTCGCTCTTAAACAAAGCTGGGTATAAGAATTACTATTAACTAACAGGCACGGGAGTCGATATACAGACTATGTTTACATCACCAGCACCAGAACACTTGTTCAGTCTGACCTATTTAACTCTTTGTGATCAAGCAGTTCGTTTTAAGACAATCACAAACATTAGTTACGGCAATCAGTACAAGTGGCATATCATAACAGGTCTGTGTTTAAGCTAATATTAGAAGAACACATTATTTTCGTGTTACTAGGATGACCACATTCTATGTATTGCTGAAATGTTTGTTTCCCAACATAATTGAGTATTATCTCAACTTATTTAATAATTTTACGAAGATCAGTCTTATAGCCAACTTGATTAGTCAAGAAAGAAATTTATTAACAGTTATTTATTTTCTACTTAAGTGTTTGGATGATATCGCTTTCTAGCTTTAATACTATATTGTACTACAATGTGTTTCCGATATAAATTTTTATACATTTTCAGTGTAATACAAATATTTAAAATAATTTAACGGGTCAAAACGCAACACCATTTTTATTTAGTAGTTAATACGAACTACTTAAATTATTTTAAATGTTTAAAATGGAACGCGAAAGTCTTAAAATTTATAATACAAATATGTTCAACAATCTAATGTTCAACAATCTATATCGCCGTGCCTCTTTGTATAATAGAACATAATAAAAAAGGTTTTCAATAAAAAGATTTACAAATACACGAGCATGACGAAAGCTAAGTACCATAACATAAAAGTGAAATATCTAAAATATACCTCATACTTCGCAGAAATATTCTCAAGTTCAACATTTTCGATTTATTTTAGACTTTATTCCATAACGAGCAAGAGTACAAAAAGCACATCAAATGTAGCACCACATCAAAGGGGTAGACGTAAATGACTTGCGCCTGCGCAGACGTCACGCTCCTGACAACGGATTAATATGGCGCCAATGTGGTCGAAACGCCATTGGTGAAGGCGTGTGTCCACCACACTTTCCAATGCAATGTCGTCTGAATTTTATGTTTCAGTAATCGTTGAGAATGAGATATTGATGTGAAATGATGGAGTAGGAAACCAAAGTTCATTGACCGAGGCTTAAAGGTAAGGGTAATCATTTCTTCAACATACAGGCTCTAGATTTTAATCATTTGAAGGCAATAAACGTTGAATTTCATTCTTAAAGTTGTTAAAAGCTTAATATTAATAGTTAATAATATTGCCTATGCTTCAATTTTAATTAAATAATTTTTAGTGAAATATTTTTCATGTACAATTTCTGTAACTGTTTTGAGCAAAAAGAAAGATCTATCTATCTATAATGTTTTAAAAGGTCGATTTTTATTAGTATAACGAAAAGATAAGGACGCTATTTAGTTTTGAAAATCGGTCTTTATCTAGTCTAGTAGTAAAACTATAAATTTATACATTTGAATTTGATTTGTAGACTCTTTGATAACGAAATATAGCACACTAGCTGTGCCCGCGACTTCGTTCGCGTGGATTACATCCTTTCATGGTCGGTTTTACCCTTTTCTCCCCTAATATTCGAAACAAAAAGTAGTCTATATTTTAATCCAAGTTTCGAGCTAAGTTTGTGCCAAATTTCATATCTCTAACTTCAAAAATATACATTTTTCCATATAAACTTTCAAAGGTGGAATTACCCCCCTCCCCCCCTTATTTTCTAATAAAAACTAGCCTATGTCCGTTGTTGAGATACAACGTATACCTATACCAAATTTCATCAAAATCGGTTGAGAGGTTTAAGCAGGAATGCGTAACAGACAGACAGAGTTACTTTCGCATTTATAATATTAGTAGGGATGACGTTTGTCTACACAAAAATACACCGAAAGTATTTTTTGCGGCAACACCTGCCCACCGAAACAGATCACTGTTTGGCAGGGAGCTCCGGTATCTATTGGTGTTGACGGCTTGGTTGTGGGTATATCCGGAGATGACCCATATGACGCACGAATCGAAATCTATCGCAAGTCAAAAGATATTAACTCAGCACATTGTGAACAAGCCCTTACCGCTGCCTGCGGGCAATGCCGACCCTACATCGACTGTGACGGATCGGGTTTATTAAATCTAAACCGTTTAATACACGGAGTCTTTTTGAGCTGAATTGACGTGTAATTGATAGCCGAACGTTGACGCCTATTTGTATAAAGGAGCAATAAAAACTGTTTAACATACAACGTACCGCGCGCTGACAAATTGACGGATCGTTTTCAATTATTGTTCTCGATAACTGCCGTTTTAAATAGGTCATTAATAGATAAGACAGAATAAATGTAGTAACAAAATATTAACTACTACTTTTGTCCAAATGCCGCATTGTAAAATTTGTGTTTTTGAAAGTTTGTGCACGTACATATAAAAAACTGTACTAGATATTAAGTTACAATTACCAAAGACTTTTAAACAAAAGATGGAACGACCTCGATTAATGAACGTATTCAACTAATACTATAAATGTGAATCTTTGGATGGATGTATGAATGGATGCTTGTTATTCTTTCACGCAAAAAGTACGGAATGGATTCGGTAGGTAGATAGATTACATTATGCAATAAAATAGGATTATTTTTAACCCAAAATAATCGCAGGCAACAGCAAATAGCTTATAATTTTAAGAAAATGATCAAATCAAATCATTCAATTCATTGCCCTATTTTTTTGGTCTATTGATACATCACCGTCCATGTCGAAACTATAATGTTATGTTTACGGCGAGCAATCCTGACCTACATAATGTATTTAATTTATCCAAATCGACGGTTTCAATCGACGAGCAAACATTTACAATATATTCCGTCCGGGCTGCGCAAGCGCATGTGAGCGTGTTGCAATAATCACCTCATTAAGTAGACGAGGCATGTCTTCTATGAATATTGTTCGGTATGTGCAGGCGTGTTCAAATCTCTGAAACAACCGTTGATAGGCACTTTGAGCCATAACAGCATTCTTTGCAGGGCTGTCTATTATGTTGCGAATTCCCCAAAAGTATGGTCAAAATGTCTTATTTGAGGATTTTACATTTTCATTTACAAATTACAGTGAAATTTTGTAAATTACTACTGCAATCAGATTTTAATCACCAAATGATCTTTGATATCTTTAAAATCATCAATGCGGCGTGACGGCCTTTTCCAGGCAACAATAATGAAAAATGTAGACAATCGTCTGTGGTGATTTTGAAAGAGTTTTCATTTCCTCTTTTACGTTGTATTATGATATCTTTGATCCTAAGATTTTTCCCCCATTTATCTCTAATTCACACGATACCAATTTGGTTTAAAATACGCCGCATTTTGTAAAAATCTGCCCTAAATCAGCAACCCTGATTCTTTGACTAAGCATTTGCAGCGCTAGCTTCACAAGGCTTTTCAGCTAAAATTAATCTATTCAAATTGATGAAAAGGCTATTTTATGAGTGGTATCTGAAGAAGTTCTTCTTCGATCGTAATTTACACACTTCGCGTCAAAAATAAATTGCTGTATTCAGTAGTGTTGCCAATAGATGGTCAACTATTGATATTTTATCAATAATTGCCGTAATATCAATAGTATTATGGGGTGTCGATACAAATAAGATAAAAATATCGATATCTAATGTTTCGGACTATCGATGATTTACTAATTTACAACGAATCCGATATTCTCGATAAATTTATTATTCGGCGACACTAGTATCCAGCCCGTTCGGTCATTGATAACGCCAAATTTTGTTATAAAGAAAATGACTCTCAAAAATATTGAATCTAATTAATATTTTTGTTTGAACAAATTGAGTTCGACTCTAACAGAGTAACATCCAAGACGCTTTAAACCAATTTTAAACCAATAAGCGCTGCACAAAAGGCGGCATCAACGCGGACATCAATCATCTGTGTTTTCGTGGCACAAGCCAGTGGGCCAGCCGTGCCACCAGAAGTCCAGTTAAACGGCGTATTACCAGTATTACGCGAAAACGTCCTGGCGCACCGCCAGGCTATTTTCGTGAACGTCAATGACTAAGGAAGACGATGCCCGAGAACTGATCTAGTGCTGAACTTCCAACTCTAAACGCTTCCTGCTCTGAGATTATGGGTAATTACATAGTACTTCTGGTTTCACCGCTAAACAAATAATTTGGTAGTTAATGAGACGAACAAAACAAGAGCGTACAAAAGATGGCCGCGCTCCGGCATAGAATATCAAAACGCAATGCAGAGGATTATTTTTTTTTTAAAGAGTGATTTTCATCTCGTAATCAATTTAGAACGAGTTGTGCTTCATAATTGCTGGATTTTTGCAATGCTTGCGGGCATTGTCTAGTTTAATTTTGGTGAATCAATGTAGTGTACTAATATGTATTAGATACGCGATAAATTTTATAAATATGTCTGTTTTATCGCACCATTTATCTTTGGACCCTAAAATGACAATTGTATCTTACGTTAGGGGAGCCTGTTAAAAGCTTTTATTTTATAAATTACTAGCTGTAGACCGCACCATTGGTCGCGTAATTTATGATTTAATAGTATCTTTAGAAATTAACCTAATATCTCAACAAATTTCATTTGCGTGTACGAGTAACAAACATGCATCTATACATTCGTACAAACTTTTTCTTACATAATATTAGTAAGATATTATTAATAAATAAGGTTTATTTGACTTGTCACCGAAAAAAATATATAGTAATAACTCAGTAAAGCCATTCTTAGTCAAATAATTAAATAAGAAACGAATAGACAAATAAGATCACTGAAAACTTCTGATGGCTAAAGATATTTAACAACTTTTAGCGCAAGCGTATCTAGATAAGACTTAAAATGTAAGATTTCAGACGGCAGTTCAAATGTAGGTAAAACTATGCGTTTGGCAACGACATTGTTTACGTAAAATATGTCCAACTTTTCAACAAACATTTTCTTCCGATTCCTTGACTTCGTTTTCTGTCACCGCGCTTAACATATTTTCTCTAACTGAAAACTTTCACAAAGTTTGAACGACACTACTGTCACTTCTGTTGGTTTTTATACTTTGACAGTTATTCCCGCATTGTACGCGGGGGAAATTACGAAACCCGAATTAGGTTTATTGGGCCCTTGACACGTCATCTGTGTTTTTATTATTCGAAGAATGTCAGACATTCAGTGTCTCTCAGCTCACTAATTTATCAAGGAAAACTTGGGAGAAAACAAAATAATCTTGAGCAAATAAGACAGTTACTTTTAAATCTTAATAAGAATACTTCTAAGTATATAACTTAAGACAATAATCACGATTCGGTTATTTCTTTTAATTTTAGTTATATTAATGAAAGAATGTCCTTATCTCAAATTAAAAAAACCATTAATAGTTAAAACTTGAAGCTAAACAAAATTAGCCGTCAGCTGATGACTTTTTGTTTACAACTAATTTGATAGGCTTCGGACCCTTACGACCCACTTGTTTCGACCCACATAATAAAATTCTCCGTACGACCCGTTTTTGAGTGCCCGTACGACCCGATATGGGTCGAAAGATTATTTTATATTAAATTTTATTATATTTTAGGACCCTTCCGACCCGATTCTAATAAACAATGAAAAGTAATTTTGGCAACAAAAGTGTAAATGTTATATATTTTATTATAATTTAAACTAACTCAAATAACAGTATTGTAATATTCGTAGCAATATCTTATATGTTTTTTCTTTAAAATATTTTAAATATATTATATTACACAGAATTCGTCCTTATACAACAATAACAACAATTTCAAAACAAAATATCGTATTATTTTTTTACCTGTGTGATAATAATGGTGACATGAAGGGTCACGTCAGCGGCACTTAGATGTATTCATACAATTGCCCGAGCTTAGGATTGGTAGGACGATTTATCGCTCGAACTGAAGCAGCCCGACTGGTGAAATACCTTCAGAACCACCTTACAGAAGACCGCAGCCAAATAACAATTACTTCTGTGTTGTTATGTCCCTGCGTGTGAGTAAGGTTTCCAGAGCTCCTGGGGGGTGCTACATTAGTAGCACTGGTCAGGCCTTCAAGGTAAGGGCGACAAGTCCAGTAACAGCTTTATTGTGCTGAACTTGTCACCTTTAAGCTAACCTCATAACCACTTCGTAAGCGGCCATTCCGCCGGCGGTGTTGTGGTAGGTAAGGCTTCCCCCCCGCTGGGTTCCGCATCTTGTCGCGATGGGGGGGCTCAGTAACCCTGTGGTCCGGGACGTTGAGGCTGGCCTTGTCACCCAGCCTCCAATACCGCCCAGGGTGAAGCCAAGACGGATCCCGAGCTGGGCTGCGGAGAGAAGGTGCCTCTCTGCGGCAAGCCCGCAAGGGCAGAGGTGGATCGCGGAGGAAGAGGAGGACCTCGGTGTTTCGTTGCCGGCCTCCCTGTCCTCCGCGACCCGGCAGTGGCGCGCTGCCGCGCGAGGCGCGAATCGCGTCGTGGTGGGGTCGCGGAGGAAGAGGAGGATACGGTATTACGTTTGCCGGTCTCCCTATCCTCCGCGACCGGTGGGTCTCGGGACTTCATCTGGCTCTCGGAGGGAGAGCTGGATTGAGAGTCTCGGTGTCCACAGAGGCGGTAGGCAGCGGAGCCGCACAGCAGATCCGCTGCTGGGACCGGAGATGCCAGGCGTGGGGTAAGCCTGGCGTCCGTTACCTCGGTCCCGAGGGGGTGGGGCGTGTCAGGTGGCCTGACACGCTCCAGCTGCGTATTTGCGCGGCGAGATGGGCCGTTTGGCGGTAGGCGCTGTGGGGGAGCCTGTGTAGAATCGCAAGGAATCCCGACTCCCCCACAATTGCGCAGCGTTGGCCACCGAGGGGGTTTTAGTCGGTGCGAGCCCGACACACCACTCTCTGTTCCCCACTGAGAGTGACGGTGCGGTAGGCATTTCCCCCTCGACTAAAAAAAAAAAAAAGGTAAGGCTTAGCCGATTTCCCATAAACTGCCACTAAGGCGATGAAGTCCAACCGGGGAGTTTTAGTGGGTAGCCCTAGGTAGGGGGTAGGCAGGAGAGTCCCACACATGCCGCACACACTCGCTCGGGTGGCGGTAGGGTGCGTCACGCATTTCTTACCGTCAAAAAAAAAAACCTGTTTGACAATAATGACAGCCTTTTATGTTAGCAGGATTTAGATATATTCATACAATAGCCGAGGTTTTTCCTATTTATTACAAGTCACTAAATGGCTTTTCAATAAGTTAAAAACAAAATAAAATGACAGCAACCCTTTATGTGAGCGGGTAAGCGACACTTAGATGTGTTTTCAAACAATACCAAGAAAATAAAGGCATTAAGGCACTTTTTAGGGTTCCGTACCTCAAAAGGAAAAAAACGGAACCCTTATAGGATCATTCGCGTGTCTGTCTGTCCGTCCGTCTGTCACAGCCGATTACTCTGAAACCACTGGACCAATTGAGATGAAATTTGGTACACATATGTAAGTTAAAGACCCGAAGGTGCATGTGTAACGTAAATAAAAAAATTTTGAATTTGGGGGTCACTTTTGGAGGGTAAATCACAACATTAAAAAAAAAGATTCGCTAACCATATCGTGTGACATATCAAATGAAAGATCTTGCTGTAAGGATTGCAAATATGTATCATTTATAATCTTGAAATAAATAGTTTTTAAGTTATTTAAGAAAATAGGCGAAAATTGACCATTGAAATAAACGTGTTCAATGATTATTTTATGAACCAATGGTTGGAGCAGGAGCATTTAAGAAAAAGATGGAATTTTTACGGAGAAATACATCGAACCATAAATAATTTGGAAGGATGGCAAACTAAAATAAATAAATGCTTGAATGGAAAAACCAAGCCCAATTTATTACAATTTTTAGAAATAATTTATAGGGAATCACAAGTGTCATCGATTAAAATGCATAACATTCAAAACGATGTACACTTAAACAATCGGAGAGAAAAGGCGATTGAAAAAGACAAACGCATAAATTTTATATTGCAGCAATATACTTTTAAGGAAATAACTTTAGGCCATTGTATGGAAAAGTTGATTACGTTTGTGTTCTAAAAATAATAAACCATGACGTCAGCAGGCGGTACCCTCATTATACTTGTATTTTAACATCTTAAGTCTATATATTTATTTCATAACCTATAGTTTAGTTAACATTCATTTTAAGACTTAATTTTAGATTTATTTTTAAACCCTAACTCAATATTCATTTTATTATTTATTTTTAAACTTAAAAATAGTTAACTGGTTAACCGAATAATTCGGCCAAATATCCGGTCCGGTACAGATTGAACCGAATTCTATTTGGTTATTCGGTTCATCTCTATTTAAAATAGTTTCTCTAGCAAAATATTTAAATCTAATAGATACCACTTGTTGGCTTCACTGCACTTATTAGAAAAACGGGTCGAACGGAACATGCAAAAAACAACCGGGTCGAAAGAATACTTTTTCGTAGATAGGGTCGAAACAAGTGGGTCGAAAGGTTCCGGACTCATTTGATATGATCTTGTCTTACACTTGACATCCGCTCGTCTAATGAATTGATAAGAAAAGATAAGCGTTGGAGACGAGACACGCCCAAAGGTCGTAACAACATAAACGTCATTGCATTTTTAGAAGATCAGCACTATCTTTGACTCATCGTAAAAATACATTCTGGAGAATTTTGTACAAGAATAAATCGTATTGAGACTAAGAGTCATCATGTCTGAGATGACTCTGAGTTTTTAGATAAATGCTTCTTGCTGTCTTAAAAACAACAGTACAGTTCTCTTTATCATACAACTAGAAAATACACAGTCTTTTCAATGCTGGTTGTATCTCTGGATGGATCTGTCAGATGACTACCTTACATGAATCTTAGTAACCATAATTCTAACAAAAAATAATTATAAAGCAAGTTAAAAATGGTATAGATACCCTTATCGTTGAAAAATTGCATCCCACTGAACTCACAACACGAAAACCAAACACACAACACAACCAAAAACTTCCTAAACCGAACTTTCTTTCCACAAACACCACCACCGAATTATTAAACCGAACAAAATAAGATGTATTGAATGCACCAACACAATTGCTAGATTTTGTATTATTTGATATACTAAATTCTAAGCTATCGTCTAGATATCGCACGAGACGCATGCGCCGGTCTCTTCCGCGGCGAACCGACTGACCGGCACAACTCACCGCCACGCCACGTGGTACTCGACATATATCGTGCTCGGCAAATGTTAGACATTTACGAGGCATTCCAAAAGCAGTGCGTTTAGATCTCATTTTCAGGGAAATTTCTGTGTCAAGGTTGATGAATTTATACTTTTTGCATGTTAAGCGCAAATGATTCAAGCGCGCAGAACATAAAATCACGCATATCATAATGAAAGTTGTTAATATCAGTGAAGGCATCATTAATTTTCTTTGTCATTATTTTGCATTTGAGATAATTAAATTAGGTTTGAACTGCTCCCATAAAATTCGTAGTTAATTTGTGAAGTAGCTGTGCACAACGCACCTCTTTTAGGTTTCACTGTCTATGACTCATTATCTTTTTTTTAACACGCTTTTATTAGCTTGGGTTGTATGGATCTATGTAACGGAATCTTTGAATCTTAATTTGACCCACTTCCCGGTCTTTGATTAAGATGAAATTTTGCACACGCTCTGAGTTCTGATGACAATACATGACTAGCTAAGAAACGTCATTACAAATCCAATATGGCGGCCTCCCCAAGATGGCGAACTGACTGTTTGAAATGCACTTCCATGATATGGGTATCAAAAGAAAGGGTTTGCTGTCAGGAATACGAAAAAAATAGTCACGTGATTCAAATCCAATATGGCGGGCGTCCAAGATAACGGACAGGCTATTTGAAATGCACCCCTATGATATGGGTATTAAATGAAAGGGTTTGCTAAATGGGATACGAAAAAGAATTATATAATTATTGATACATGAGAAAACTAAAAAGTAGAAAATAAAAATAATAGTTTAAAAAACTAAAAAACACGCTTTTAGTCCAAAAAGAGTAAAGATAACATAAACGCTCCACGCTTTCTTTCTTAAATGTCTGAATTATTTTGTAATTTTTAGTGCGAGCTAAAAGCGTGTTTTTTAGTTTTTTAAACTATTATTTTTTTTGTTATTGGTTTTAAAACATAGCTTAGGTTCTTGTATATTTTTGTAATTTTGCGTCGTTCAATATAGATATTTTACTTTACAACAGTGTCCATTATTTTACCAGCAAACAGTCCTTCGCTGTAGGAATAATTTGTAATTATTTCAACCCATTTGTTTTTTTTGTTGGTTTAATGTTCCATCAGTGTTCCTGTCTTTCGTTTGGGAAACCACTTGCGTTTTATTTCGCTCACATGCAAAATCTTCTGTACAGATTTGGATATAATTTAGAAGGAAGGTAAATGAGATACTAGACAAGGGTATAGGATACTTATTATCCTAAAATGACGCGAGTGAAGTCGCGGGCAATAGCTAGTCAGCCATCCTAAACTAGTCACGTAATGTATAGGTGTGTCCCCTTTTAATTTTTAAGAACTAAATGATTAATGAATATAAATCACAATCATTTATAACATAAAATTAGACACTTGAATAAATACTAATTTAATTTCAACAACATCTACACTTTAGGATTTATTCTAATTTTAAAGAAGCGTGATACAATTTTTTTGCTCGCAAGTGTATATTTGATCGTTAGCCATGTTGCAAGAGCCATGTGGCACAAACAGGCGCCAACTCTTCTCACGCTTATTTGGTTTTATTTCGAATTAATTTACTTTTCATACATTGTAATTTTTATTAACTGTAACGGATATTAATGTTCCTTTTACAAAACAAACTCTTTTGAGAGACATCATTCGACTTTTTTTCTGGGTTGTTTACGGGTTCTTATTTTTATTCATTTGTCTTCAAGGACAGGTCCATTCAAGTTACTTTAAAAAACTAAAGTGGTGTTTATAAAGCGCATTTTATCCATAAACTAAGCAACGCTTCTATTTAGGGTACTAGACAAAAAACATACTTAAAATACCCTTCTTCCAAAAACCTAATTCCTACTAATATTATAAATGCGAAAGTAACTCTGTCTGTTACGCTTTCCCGCATAAACCGCTCAACCGATTTTGATGACATTTGGCATAGGCAATACGTTGAACCTCAAGAACGGACATAGGCTACTTTTTGTAAGAAATTAAGGGTGGGGGGTGGGGGGGGGGGTAATACCACCTTTGAAAGTTTATATGGAAAAATGTTTATTTTTGAAGCCTCTATTAAAAGCCTGCGGTGCTTACGGCTGAGCCGAGTTTCCCACAGCATCACCCAAAAGGCTATACGGTCCAATCAGTTGCTCTTAGTGGGTAGTCCTGCCTTTCTCAAGTCAGGGAGTCCCACACGCACTGTCACCTCTCTCGGTTGACGGTACGGTACAACAATGTATTTCCCCTCATTACAAAAAAAAGGTCTCTATCAAAAAAGCATTTCCATAATGGATTACGTCAGTAACAATTCAACAACACTAATTTCAGGACGTGTCGCTGAAAGTAACGTGACCAAATTGGCGACAGCCGCGTGACACGATACATCGCGTGACACCTGACACGCGACACGCGCGCAACAAGTCACTTTGCAATATTAATCTGGAAACTTGCTACGTTTGGCGCTTACATTGCAGAGTGTTTTTATCGTCAATATTATACGTATATATATATGTAGCGTACTCAATATTATAAAGGTGAAAGTTTAAATGTATGGATTTAATGAGGATTCGTGGATGTTATTGTTTGATACTCTTTTGCGTAAAATCAACAGAATGGATTTGAATAAAATTTCGCAGATAGACAGATTACATACAAGAACTACTTTATATTCAATAATAACGCGAATAAAGTCTAGTGTTTCATATAAATATTAGAAATAGAAAAATTTTATCTCCCCTTGTGGTGCGGGAATTGAACCCACGACCTTCACGTATCGCGCGTGCTGCTCTTACCAACTGAGCTAACCGCAAGTTATTGTAGGCGATGAAATTTTTCTGTTCATCAACCGTTAACCTTTCGGTAAGTTTCATATAAACTAAGCATATTTAGACATTTATATTATATATATATATATCATGTTTATATATTCGCTTTTAATTTTTGTGTTTTCATATGTCTATATGTGTTTATCATGTTAAGGTAATCAATTTATTTAATTGTAGCTTTTTATTCCATTAATATTTTCTCAATTTATATTCTTACACGACCGCCCCTTTTCTGATTATCTACCTGAAGGTTGTCTGGAAGAGATTACTTTCTAGTACTGTAACGTGTCTATAAAACCAAATTATGTAAATGTTTTGTACAAAAAAATATATTATTGTCATTATAGTGTAAAACATTATTTTTTTTAATATTGTACCCAACCAATCTCTTTTTCCCTTACATAGCGACTACCAATTCTAGCAGAGTGGAGAAATCAGAATGAAAAACAAAGACGGAACTAAAAAAACACCAACAAACGATTTAGAAATTCCAGTATAATAACAATTACAATGAAATACGAAACCAGTGAGTGTCAAAAGGAAACTAATTTTCAACTACAGTTAAGTGACTCAAATAGAAATATTTCTCCCACAACAATTAAAAGGATCAACGATATAAAAGGACGAGACGTAATAAATTGTACAATTCAAGATAATCTCTGCGCCTGGACTTGGTGACATTGGGTTAAACAGTTTGTACGGTAAATGAAGATGACATTAGTTACAGTACAATACGAATAAGACCAGACCTCACATGACGATTCGGACCTGAACTGAAACTAACGAACAATACGACACCATAATATAATAAGGGTTCTATTTAAGCAAATATCAAAAAAATACTTACCTAACCTAAATTATTATTTATGTGACGTTAAAATTTTTGTTATTAGCCACAAATTTAATAAGTAAGCGACTTCGACTTCGGTGACTTGTGGCTCAGTCAGTATTTCTGTGTACCAAATTAATAAAAAGGTGCGTGTAAATTTATTTTTCAATATTTATTAACGTTTTTTCTATGGTAAAATAAAGCGTCCTAAGCCTATATTTGATAAATATGAATGGAGACTACAAGAAACGTTAATTCTACAAATTAAATTCATTTTGACTTTTGGCATTTATGGGTACACTTAGCAAAGTGTCAAATGACTAAGCACAGTCCAACCACAAAACATCATTTAATAACAATTTATCCTATTTTTAACTGGTAGTAAAGAGCCTAATTAATCCAGCAGTAAAGAAAAAGCCCTCGTCAGCGTCAAGTCATCATTATAAATAATGCCTCATAATTAAATCGTTTGCCAAAAGCATATTGTTAATCGCCAATCCGACCTCTGTAAGACCAATTCATAATATACTCGTAGCTACTTTTTTGACTCAGAAACAGGAATATCATATCAAAAAGTAGGACCAATCGAGATTTATAAATTCATAATGGTATTTTGGTCTGATTATTGAATAATTAGGGTCTGTTGCACCCACTGAACTTTAACGATAATGAACGATTTGATTGTTGTCAAATTACAAAAAAAGTAACTTGGATCCGATAACTTTCACAGTTGTCAAATCGTCTGTTGCCGTTAAAGTTGGTGCAACTGACTTAGTATTAGTGGAAGAAGCTACGACTTACCGACACTTTGCTGTACTCGTGATGATGGGCCATGTGCAGCGGCGCACAACTAGAAGCTGCGCTGCTCACGCTCAGCGCATCGCCCTCGCTCGTGCCCTCCGTTTCGTCCCACCGCCGCCGCCCCGACCCGCTGCGAACACCCCCGTCCACCCCCGGACCCCGCTCAAGCGAAGCGAAAAGCGACACATCCGCATCGACACTCGGAACACCACTATCATCCTCGTCATCCTCCGACGAAGAACTGTCCGAATCATCCAAACTAATCCCACTCTCAAATTTAGAAGACGACCCAGAATCTTTAAAAGACTCCTCTGCGATGGTGTCAAAATTATAGTTAGCATCTCTGCTACCAAATCTGAACGAGTCACTGTGAACCCACGGCCTCTTACCAGTACTAATATCAGATTTAATGGTATCAGTATCTGACACTTCTTCGTCGGAGTGCAACGTGTCATCAGAATCGTCGCAGTCCTCGAGACATGTCACAAAAGACGCATCGGACTGTATGGTTACGTTGGAGTTACACGATTGCAATGACCAATGCCCCGAGTGTTCCGAGTTCGACTTTCCCAGCGGTATTTGATTAGAATCAGAAGCACGAGTTAGGCTGGCGGCTGTCGATGTAGACTTTAATGACATTACTTCAGATATGTCTTTTATGGAGTAAGGGCGGTTAGAAGAAGACGAAGATGTTGAGGAAAGCAAAGTGGAAGGCATCATACATTCGTATTCAGGACTGTCCAAATCGACTCTTTTTCTAATATTTAAATTTTGTCTTGCAAGTATTTCTTCAACGTTAATAACCGCGTATGGTTCTTCTAAATTAGAAGGAACCGACTTATTTTTCACTAAGCCACTATTACGAATTGTCAAAGAAGGAGAAATATCTAATGTTATGTTGGGAGTGGAAATACTTTTCTTTATTGCTGAAAATTTTACAATTAAATTAGCAGCATCACGTTTTTCTGAATGAAATGTACATGAATCTGAATCACAAAAACAACGAAATGATGTTGAATCCATTTCTTTACTTTTTCTGAGAGCATCTAAATCAATACTAACAGTTTCTTCGTCATCCTGTGGATGCATTTCAAGTAAGTCCTCAGCACTGTTATGATGTTTGGTAGGTCTGGGTTTACAAAAACAAATAGCTGTTTCAAAATAGCTATCCCTTTTATTATTGGTCATATTTGTAAGCAGAGTCTCATTTTTGTAAAGTGTTTCTCTGTTAAAAACGCCTATAAATTCAGAGACCGTCGGTCCTTTATAGATACAATGTCCTGTGCCTTTTATATGGTAGTGTGCTAAAGTTTCTTTTAAAAAGCCATTATTCCATTTAGGTAAATCTTTTAATTTAATCGAATTTCTGTCCAGTTCCATATTGGTAAAAGTTTTGTGTCTAAATAGCACTTTTTTTTCTGAGTTTTGAGTTTTTTTATTAGGCAACGTACCAGTCATAGATAAGTAAATATTTTTATCATTTGTTTCACTACTGCAGTCCACATTTTCTATAGCACTCGCTTCAGTGACGTTAGATGAAGTGGAAGAAGAATTTGAACATGTACGCGAGACGTTTGACTTACTTTTATTTCTGAGTATTTCAGGATGTTTTCCATGCCTGAAAGATTTTGATTTTTGTGAGAGCAATATGTCTTCTAAGTTTGATTCATCTATCATTGAATCAGACGATAAAGTAGATGCTCTGCTTATGCTTCTATCGTTCTCCTCGCTTACTTCATTACTTAAAACTATAATCTTTCTCTTTGGAAGATCAGGTGTTTTTTCTTTAAGTAATGATACGTTTTCATACAACAATCTTTTTTCAATTTCATCCAAGGGTATTTTTGGTGGTACATTTTTCCTTGCTGCCGGCGTCGGAACTCCACGAGTAAAATGTCTACTTAAAACGACATTTTCATATATGGTGTTATCGTTATTCACGTTTTTAGCATTTATGTTTGGCCTAGGAGGTGGCTTTGGAATATCTTTTACAAAAGAATCTACTGAACAGTTGTCTTTATCGGAAAATTCATACGATTCATAGCATTCATTCATTATGAGCGCAATAGTAGATGAATCCATTGACACCTCAGATATTCTCTTTTTTTCTACACTATTCGTTTTTTGTTCACCATTATGAACAACGTGATTTACTGCTTCATTTATTTCATTCGTATTATTTTTATCACAGTCTATTTCAGTCATTACCACAGATTCGGCTATGGATTCACGAGAATCGCTTAATTCATTGTTTTCCGATATATTAGGCAAAGATGTTTTAAATCCAGGACAGCTACGATTACTTCTATTAATAACAGAGTCCCTATCTCTATTAAGTGTACTGATTCTATCTAAAGATATAGTATCGAACTCATTTGTGCACACTACTTCACCGGATTCCTCCTTCTTTGACAATATTTTATTAAAAAACTTACTATTACCTATTAATAATGTATTTGTACTACTCTTATTTTCGGCATGTTTGGACTTCACATCGACTACCGACTCATGAGCCGAATTATTGGAAATGTTAGGTGCGGAATTGAACTTTGCTCTTAGGCCCAAGCATTTAGAAGCAAGCTTTTTTACAAAACTCTGGGACTGATTTTTAGTTATTTGAGAGGATGTAGATGGATGTACAAAGCTAGTAATATTGTTAGTATTTTCTTGGGTGTCTGGGGTTTTCCTGTAAAACACATAAAGCAACAAAATCTAATAAATCATAAAATAAAATAAAATCAAGTATGTATAATGTATGACTTGCGTGTTAGTTAGAAACTTTACCACCACTTTTACCATCACCATACACACTACAAATACGTAAGTAATAAGAAAGACTAACAAAATAATACTTAAGTATACGGAAAATATTATTGAGTGAGGATATCCCACTCGTTCTAACATAACTTGTTTAAAATTGGAAAGATAAATGTTATAACTTGAGATTACAGAGAATAGGACAAATTACTTTTAAGCCCAATCGGTTATTAAATTTTTTGCTTGTTCGTATTTTTTTTTGAGCAACGTAAATTTTCTAGAAAAAGCTGACTTTCTTTTATCAGTTTCAGACTCTGTCTCTTCATTCACAAGCGGTTTAAAAACTTCAACATAATTATTCTGTTCATTGAGTTTCGCTTGATCTCCAGTGATATTTGTATCAATATCTTGAAACTCAGTAACAGAATCATAAAGTTTACTATCATCATTTACTAGTTCATACATGTCTTCGCAGCTATAAAATTCGCTGGCATCTACTTTGCTCTTGTCTCTACTTTGATGAATTTTAGGGGAGACTCCATCGTGACCTTTGCAAAGACATGGAATTGAATAAGCCTTTTCTTTCTTTTTAATAAAAGGAAACGCATTTTTGTTTATTGCTTCGGGGTTAAGTTCATAAATATAAGAATAATCTGGGGGTTCATAAATGCAAACATCATCACCCACCATGTGTATACTTACACATTTTTTAGAGAGGTCATCTGGAATAGATCTTGTTTTCATTTGATGTTTTTGTCGGGGATCCATACATAAATACTTATTTTTTACATCTCCAACACACTCGTAATCTTGTAATTTACTCTGAGGGTTGTTCATTTCAACATACGAAGAAACAGATGCAGTCTTACCCATGGGCAAATAAACATTTTCAGAAACCGGAATAATTTTAGCCTTTTCGTCGTCCGGTAGGTTATTAGATGTATTCATGTATACTTCTGACGTATTTTTAAACATATTATAATTTTCCTCAACGGAAGTATGAGAATCTGTGTGATCTGTTGAAAGTTCATCTATTTTTACATACTGGCTATCTTGATTTTCATTCACATTAATCAATTTACTCTCTTCAATTTCATCAGTACAGCTATACTGGGTATCATTTGCTTCATAATTACATATTTTTTTTGATATTATGTCATTCTGATTCACATAACTTGAATACCCTTCTGATTTAGATGTTGCTGTAATGTTGCCATACATAGGGGTTTTTGGTTTCGGCGGAGGTATTGGTTTCTTTTTACCCAGAAGAGGAGAGAAATCATCATGCTCTTGTAATGCTCGCACTTTCAAATTTTCATAAATTTCATTCTCCAAACCTTCAGGCTGATCTTCATGTTCAGTACTGTTTTTGTGATCGTCAGATGGTGTATTATCATTTGCAATAAGAAAGTTTGTTTGTTGCTCACTTGTGATTTCGAACAGATTAGCATAAATGTATCTTTTTTCCATGTCAATTGAAGCCACCTCGTCACGTTTTTTAGGGTTTGCTGAATATGTGGACGCCCTTTCCCTAAACTTTTTACTTAGATTTATAATGTCTTTTTTTAATAATGGTGATAAAGTTTTGTAATTTCTTACACTACTCGCGTTAGATACTGAATTATATTTTTTGTAATCGCCAATATTTATGTTAGATAAGGAAGCATCAGTATTAGGGCAAAGCGAAAGGACAGCATCGCTTGTTATTTGATCAAACCTGTAAATTGAAATTTTAAATAATGACACGGTAAATGATTAACTTATTTCCAAAGAGATCTAACAATAAATAACGTGATATTAAAATTCTGCTCTTTTCATAATTTGGGCTACACTAGATATATGTATAATTTGTGAGCGAGCGCTCTTAAACTGTGCCTTTTGGCCGCTGTCAAAGGACGGAGTTACGGGCATCTTTATCCCGAGCCATGGAAGCGACAGACCTGGACTCTTCCAGATAAAATCAAAGACACGGAAGATTTTAATGAGGTGCTCACATTCAAGGTTTTGTTTTGCGTCTATTCTGTTACCGAGACTGACGAGCACATATTTTATATGAATCATTCGCATCGTTTTAGTTAAAGTCCAGTCATTGTTTGGCTACAATTAAGAGGGTTACCTGGAAAGTTTTGATGATTTTTCAAATGATTTTAATTTCCATATCAACCTAACCACTACGTGTTTTAGCCATTTGCGCAGTCTTATTTGAAAAATGGCGTCTTTTACAGTTTTTGATCCACCTTTCTTATGTATAAATAAATACTCTACATTGCCTATTTGTAATGCTTGACAGTTTTTTTTATAGTATTGTTTATGCATATATTAAACTATTATTTATTAAACTAGACTAAATATACTATTTTTTTTCTTTCAAAATAAGCATGTTCTTATTACGCTGACAATTTAGCAGGCATTAAATGCATGATACACATCACAAATATCTTCGAAAATTGATCAATATTTTTAATTACACATATTATTAAATCCATTATTGAGATACAGATTTTTTTTTTCAAATTAAAATTTACAATTGCGTAACATAAATTCTCTTAAATTAATTAGTTCATTTGTAACAATAGAACCAGTTCAAACTTTATTTCATATGACACGTAACGAGTTCTAATAGCTTTTGTGAATCGCAAAATGATTCTCGAAACACGAATGAGCGTTTCCAAGATAGCAATCGGAGTTCAAAGGTGTAGACACGGCGTGTGTCGTAATTGAGCTGGCTCTCCAATTAAAACTGAATGTTCAGGGCCTCTCGGAGAATCTTTGAGTAATTAAAGAGAGATATTCCTTTACCTCACCCTCGGTGACGCGACCGCTTAGACGCCACAAGTCTAGTAAACCGGGCTTTCACAATCCAACGAACATTTTTAAATAATCTCAAAGGGATGTTGCCTTTCATGTCGTTTAAGGGTTGTGTTAGTGTGTTAAAAAGCGGAGAAATAATCAGGATAGAAATATAATGGTTTACAAGATGCCCCCAAGTTTAGATTTTGTGAAGTGATTTTTAATGCATGTGCACGGCATTGAAAGTGAGTTTTCTAAAGAGCAGTGATTTATTTAGTTTGATATTTGACGTCATTTTTTCTTAGATAGCTAGTTAACGTAGCTGTTCTCTACTAAGTATAATTTTATTGACAATTTTGTCATGTATCTAACTAATAAATATAATAGAGAGAAACAAATAAAAAGCCCAAAACCAAATTGTAGAACAGAAAATAACCAAACACAACATAAAACAGAATAGACACTAATAAAGCAGCCTGATACCAATTACTAAATGACCCAATTAGCATTAGATAATTTGCAAATGTAAGTATTGTCTAATGTAATGTATTTATAGTCGAGAGGATTTTCCTAGTAAAAAGATAGGATGGCATCATCCATACCATAGATGTAGAATTTATTCGTTTTTACAAGGTATATAAAACAAAGTGTAAAACTTACTAGAAAAATTCGATTAAAATTTGTCGTGAATATAAAATTCTCAAAACTAGGAAAAACCTTATAAATTATCGTCTGTTTCAGTTTTTATTACAAACTGATAAACAAAACTTACGACCAAATACATGACATAATAAGATAATAAATCTACATACTATTAAACGTTATATTCGAAAATAAAAGATTTTCTAGTTAAAAACTACGTAACAAATATTTTCCATGCGCGTATTATACCAGCTATTTTTTTTTACAAACCTTGGAATATCCAAAGATTTTTTATTTACAAAACTGATTTTTTTGTTATTTATGCGCATACAAAGATTTTACAGATTCACTTTATTTATATAGTTTGGTATGTAAAATTATCTATTTTTTACGTCATGTAATGAGTCACATCAATGTAAATGTTTCTTTGAACTAAAATTGAATGTTCACAATTCTTACAATTTGCCCATAATGATATTATACGAAAGAGTAACCAATGTTTGATATTGTGCTTTAAAATAGACACAAATCTTTTTTTCCATGGCACACGGTCGGAAAGGCTCTAATTTGTCGCACAAACAGCATAGTTAACTATAACAATATGGGTTTATTATATCTTCCCGGATCATCGATCGATCATCGGCCATCACAATATCCACATGAACGCAATTGTAATTTCAAAATTGGTTTATAGTCGCTGCGCGTGCAAAACCCCCTAGAAACAGTTTGTAAATACCTCGTCGTATCGGCTTTTGGTACTATTTCAATTAGGCGGTCAAAAAAACCTGGTTGTCTTAGTCATTTGACTATATTATACGAACCAAACTGTGTAGTCACTTTTTTGTAAATTACTCATTAGAATGTGACGTAAATTGATCCATAACTCGATATTCCAATGCCGCTATTTTTGCAGTTACCACCGGGTAACTGCAAAAATAGCGGCATATTATATTCATACCGATGAACATACTTCTCTTCCCCGCGGTTTTACTCGCTCGTCGACGATATCACGAGTCTGCAAACCCTAATGTCTGAAAGATGTTTTATCTAGGTGCAAGGTGTTCCACCTCGTAAAGCTCGAATGTCCTTTTAACAACCAGAAACAATTGATTTTCTATATATACTAGACTTAAGTTTCATTCTTATATGTTCTAGTTACAAATATAGAACTCTTTTCATCTTATAGTTAGCGTATACTAATGATTTTATTTTTGCAAAGAGTTATCATCAAGTTTCTTGCCAGTTCTTCTCAACAGCATCAACATTCCGAACATGGCAGTAATTTTACTTCAATCTGACGATTAATATTAGTTTTTTTTGTAAACGTTTACAAGAATAAATAAAATATTATTTAGTCGAATGCTTACTATCAAATGCCTTTGAAAGTATGTGCAACAAAAACGTTTAACGTGCCATTGGTAATATTTTACACATTATTTACTTTTACGTTATATCATTCTGGGCAAAACTATTGATTTTCATCACGGAGTGTAACTTACACAATGTTGGGCATCGGATAGCTTGTGGGACTGTAGTCTTGTACTGGGAACGGAGGCAAATCTTCTTCACTCTCGTACGTTGTTATTCTTGAGCGATTCTCGTAATCTGTTTAATGAAAATTGCACCATGTGGCTAGCTAAATACACGTGAAGTTAGCATAACAAGTTGTGCTTCTTTGCATGTCGCTTTTACTGCAAATATGTACGAAGCTACCATGTAATTTGACATGAAGGATAACGTATAATAGTTGAGCTATAAAACAAAATGATTGGATTATTTATTGAATACTAGCTGTCCCGGCGAACTTCGTAACGCCTATTTTTTTAATTTCTATCCTTTTAAACCTTCCCTGGACCTCTACAATTATTTCAAGGCCAAGATTAGCCAAATCGATTCAGCCGTTCTCGAGTTTTAGCGAGACTAACGAACAGCGATACATTTTTATATATAAGATTATTAAAATTTAACAATCATTAATATATTTAAAAATCAATGCCACTTTTCGTTGTAATTTTGTTACTCAAGAACGGGCTCACCAAACTAAATGTTTAGCCTTTGTTTGGACTATTTAATAGATGGTTTGTGTGAAGTTTGCACAAAATCGGTCGAGCTGTTCTTCATTTATAACATTTTTTGTAACAAATGATTATGCGTGCGGAGCCGCAGCAGGCTCCTAGTAATTTATAATTATCAAAAATCCTAAGCAACTATTTCATTAGGACACGCTCCACCTTGGTGAAACGATTACAATTAAGCGGTCATTAACAAAACTAAAACAGTACTTCATTCAGACAACACAAACCCCAGTGTATGGTTACAATTTTTACTACTTAACTTTGTTAAAGAATACCACTCTATAATACGTACCCATATCAACAACTTCACTGTTTTAAGTACACAAGCTAATAATTACGTTACACGATATTTGACATGCACGTCCGTCCTTTTAGACAAACCAAACAAAACTAACTCTCTATTCTTATCTGTCGATAAGAGTACACTACGTAACTTTTTATGCTCAGATTCGTCATCATACTTATTTTTATCAGCTTGCAAGTTGTACGGACGTAAACTGTTAACTGAATAGCAAAATCTACATACATCCTACTAATACCTTAAACGCGAAAATTTGTAAGAATGTCTGGATGTGCGTTTATTACTCTTTCGCACAAAAAATACTGAATAGATCTGAATGTAAACGCAAACCAAGTCGCGGGAAATAGCTATCAATAAAAAAAATTATCCGTATAAAATTACTGTATATTTATTTCCTCCTTGATCGCCAAACGAATTAAAGGGTGTAGGGTGGACAGAAATGAAAAGAAGAAATACAAACTACTGTGTTGTATTGACTGACCAACAGTAACATTACCAAAATATAAAATACAAATATTGTAAACAAAAATTTACGAACATTGCGTTAAAATTTACCGCTACGTCACTTTTTCGTTTGAACAAAATAGTGGCGTACATCTACCCAATCCACAGAACTTTGTTGCGCTGCATCATCATATCCATACTAATATTATAAATGCGGAAGTAAACTAACTGAAAAAATGTTTATTTTTGAAGTTAGAGATATGAAATTTGGCACAAATATAGCTCGAAACTTGGATTAAAATATAGACTACTTTTTGTCTTGAATATCAAGGGAGAAAGGGGTAAAACCGACCATGAAAGGATGTAGTCCACGCGAACGAAGTGGCGGGCACAGCTAGTTTTTTATATATTTGTTTGATAGCTGTAGGCTCTAAGGTCTATTATAAGCAGACTCCTTAACTTTTAACAGCTCTGGGCTCTAATATCTATTGTAATGAAGGCAGGCAATAAATTCAATGAAGCCAGAACCATCAGACGGGTTAAGAATAGACTCCTAAACTGACTGTCCTGGCTTCTTTGGAGGAGCTGGCAAGGAGCGCACTAACTCGCCGTACTTGTCAACTACTTTCAGATCAGCGCCATTGGCTAGGAAAATGCGGAGCATGGAAGGCCGCTTAGTAGGGGGCCAACATACAACCCTTGTAATATTAGAAACAGAAAATTTATAATTATTTTTATACCACGACCTTCACGTATCGCGCGTACTGCTCTTCCAACTGAGCTAACCGCAAGTTATCGTAGGCGATGATATTTTTGTTAGCCTTCGGTAAGTGCTCTCTGCCGAATATGTTTAGAACTACATACTTATCGGTCCATGGTACATTCGTTGCAGAAATGTTTGAAAACCACGGAATCGAAGACACCTTGGCATCTTAATCGATTATTTACTTAACTTTTTTTATTTTTTGAATACGTGAAGGTCGTGGGTTTCGATTCCCGCACCGCAAGCGGAGATAAAAAAAATCTGTTTCTTATATTTAAAGTTCGCTAGTACGGCGTAAAGTACTATAAAAATAAAAAATCATACACTTGTAGATAGATTCCTCACCTCTAATAACCCTTCTGACCTTCCTCGTAGCCTCATCGGAGTACATTGCCAGCATGGAGTGCACGGACTTGCCGTGTTTGTCCACTGCCTTCAGATCAGCTCCGTTGGCAAGGAGAATACGGACCACGGAGGCCTTGCCGAAGCAGGCCGCTTCGTGGAGGGGAGTCCCGCCGCTGTTTGTGCGTAAGTTGGGGTCCATACCGGCCGCTAGGAGGACTTGGACTACCTCTCTGTGGATGAAATGATGGGGTTAAAAAACAAGTCAGGTGTAAGTTAAACTTACGTGAAAAAGGTGAGTTTAAGCTTTTGGTCGTAAGATCCAGAAAACTTTTGTTTTTCTTTTCTATTTAATAAAACTAAACAAACAACAAAAATAAATTGTTACTTGGTTTTAAAAGGCCATTAGGCCGTACGAGGCTATCCAAGTGATTTTTTAAAAGGTAAAAGGAAACTATAGTCTCTCATTGTACTTGACTTTTTCGTAACATTACAATACTTATGTCTGAAATATTAACAATAGCAAATATCAGATAATTTTATGTACATTAACCTGCTCGCAAAGTACCTACGTAGCTTAAGCACTTGTGTTAACGAAACCATGTGTTTATAAATTGAATAAAGTAACACTGTCAAATCGACAATTTATAAACACCCAGATACAGAAGAACTAAAACTTCTCCGACCTTTTAAATACACATCATAATCATTCGACAGCAGCCTGCCAACTGGGTCAAGAGCTCTTCAATCATCATCAACCAAGCCCCTCTGGTACGAGCCTGTAACTATCGCTTTATAGGTATATATACTTAAGCCTATGTATACTTTTCACGTTTCATTAGAACCAGAAATCTAAATAGTCATAAACTATTGTCCGGTTCTAATGTATCTAATAAACCGGAATTACGATCCATTATAGATTATAGTTACGGATAGTAATAAATTATACGAGGCGTAAGCTAAAAACGACCGACGGACGACTGATGACAGCTGGTATGGAGAGTAAATTAAGGGTCGGTATTAACGACTCGTACTCGGTAAAGAAAAACGCATAGTCATTTTTGACACTACGAATCGTAAAATATTGGAACCGGGCATAAAACAAGCAATTTTTTGATATTGATGTTTGCCTAGATTTACGTTCCATTTTAAATCTTGTTTAACTTGAATATTTAAGGCTCTATATATGAAAACTTTAAAGAAATGCTTTTGAATCATAATAACGTGATAAAAAGGTAACAGAAACCGCAAAATGTGTATACAACGATTGTGTAAAAATTTAACAGGATCACCAATGTGGTTTGTGAATCATATTATAATGACAGTACTAAATAGTACGTTCAACGACATGAGTTAGTCATATTTTTCTATAACCATATTCTGTTAACTGTTGTTTGGCCGTGACCACAGATTTAACGTGTCCGGTTATTACAATGAACCTATTGCCCACTGACCTCCGTATTAAACTAGAGCATCGTGTTGTTATCTTTCAAAGCTAGTGAACCAGTAGCTTACAATTTTACTGTCAAGAAGCTTTTCGTATTTTGTTTATAATTGCACTTCAAGATTGACCTCATCCCATCTGATGTTAAGTGGTAATGAGGTCCTAGCTTAAGAGCGACAAGAACAGCATAATAATACTGTTACTACAGCATAATAGAGCTGTTACTGGACTTGTCACCCTTACCTTGAAGGCTTGTCCCCTGCTACTAATGTAGCACCCCTCAGGAGCTCTGAAAACCTTACTCACACGCAGGAACACAACAACACAGAAGTGATTGTTATTTGGCTGCGGTCTTCTGTTAGGTGGAGGTATTTCACCAGTCGGGCTGCTCCAGTTCGAGCAATAAAACGCTATGCTCTACCTCTCTTAATAACAAAGTAAACTCTTCAAAATACGTCTAAATATTTTTAAAGAAACAGAAATATATCTATATATCGCGTACATTAATTTGCGGTCAGCTCAGCAGGAAGAGCAGCACGCGCGATACGTGAAGGTCGTCGGTTCGAGTCTCACACCGGAAAGGAAGATATTTTTTTCTGTTTCTTTATAACATTCAAATGAGCATTTATTTAAATCTACCATTAAATCTCTCGTTCTAGATCTTAATTACACGAAAATTGCTGGCACGGTGCTCAAAACCAAGATGGTTGCTTTAAGTCTTTAAATTAAGAGCAATTGTTTTATCACATACCTACTAAATTAATTAATCTTATATACGTTTTACAATAAAATCGCAAAAAGGAACATCACGTTGCTACTGTAAAATTTAAATCTGATATTATTTGTTTGGTTAAATCAGCATGTTTACCTCACATGTTCAATATCCAGTGTTCACACAAGCTAAACATAAGCATGAGATTTGTAGCAAGTTGGACTTGATAGCATTAAATTTTAACATAAGACATAAGCTATATTGTTAATACATTTTTTTTTGCAAGATTTATACCTACCATATACGTCAGTTTTGAAAAGAGTAACTATCGAGTTTCTTGCCGATTCTTCTTGATAGAATCAACATTCCGAACACGGCGGTAATTTACTTGACCTGACGATTCATAAACGCTTTTGTAAAAGTTTACATGAATAAAGAAATTTTCTATTCTATTCTAAGATGTTGGTAAGCAAAAATCCTTCTAAACATTTAAAATAATTAAACGGGTCAAAACGCGACACCATTTTTATTTAGTAGTTAATACGAACTACTTACTGTCCGACGTTTCGGTTAGGTTGCACCAACCGTGGTCGCGAGCTGACGTAGTACGAGTAAGTAGTTCGTATTAACTACTAAATAAAAATGGTGTCGCGTTTTGACCCGTTAAATTATTTTAAATGTTTAAAATGGAAAGCGAAAGTCTTAAAATGTATAAAAAATCCTTCTAGTTATTCGATTTTAATAGGCCGAGAGTATTTAGCACAACACTAATGCGCGGTTCCAATGTTTAAAAACGATCCGTTATAGTTACGGATAGTATTAAATTATACGAGGCGTAAGCAACAACCTTTCCAGACTCGTAACTTGAAGAAAAACGGATTGTCATTTTTGACATATTACGAATCGTAAAATATTGGAACCGGGCATAAGGTTAAATTATGGCTTTAGTTCGTTTTATTCACAAATTTGATATTATAAATACTATTTAGAAAAAGACGCGTACACACACTAGAAACTACACTACTATACACTGGAAGATTTTGATTGTCATTTTGATTTGTATAGATCGATGATTCAAAAGCGTCATTCATTTAATATGTAAAATTAACCCGAGTTGGAAATTAAATAGATAATCGTAGATGCTAAATAATTTGGTTCCTAAAATTATTTAGGATCTACGATTCTTGGTGACTACGAAATATGAAAAATAAACTCGTCAATGTTAATCAACTCGTAGCTATTGTGTAACGCATCTATCAAAATTCTATTGCATTATGAATTCTCGAGATCGTGTAACAACGAATCTGGTATGCTAACAGATCTTAATATACTCAATATAACAACATCGTTACCAGCCAACTTCGAGTCGCAAGTTACAAGTGAAAAGCGTTTTCATATATTGTCACTACAATAAAAACACGTAATTGTTTGCATCAAGCTTTTTTTTTCTGATGTTGAGTTTTTAATGAATTAACTGTAATTTAAATTTACAGAATTTTACACCGCAATTTTCTTAAAAATTTATTGAATAGGTAAACTATGAAAGAAGGATAAATAAAATCAGCTTTGCTAGAAATGAACCCAACATACCAGGTAAGAAAATTTGATTCTAACCATATTGCATGTTTTGGGTTTATATAACTAAGACAAACTCAATCGTTTTGAATATTTAATCGAAAAGCGTACACGCTCTTATCTTATCACGTATTTTTTATGTTAATAACTTACAGATGCTAATGTGACCAAATGCAGTACTTTCCTGCTTGTACTATTAACAAAAGGTGCGTCAATATTATGCTACCGCCTAACTGAAACGCCATATATACAATTTTGACAATATTAATCATCCTTAGAGTCGTAACAATAGGGATGATGACTCGGTAACAAAACAATGATCCTATTTAGTCCGTCAGTTAGATTTTAAAATCGTATTTTTTGTTTCAAAGAAAATTAATAAATAAATAAATAAATGCGCCAGAGAATCACACCAATCACCTGGTCTCAAACTAAGGTTTACCCTTGTACTAAGAGTACCAGGCGACGGATACTAACTAGGGGCCTCATCCCAGCACACCCAGACTCAAGTCAATTAAGAAAAGTTGGTTTTCCTAATTGACCCGACCGGGAATCGAACCCGGGACCTTTCGCGCTTTGGACGCCTACCTTAGCCACTGCGCCATCGAGGTCGTCAAAACTTAAACTTGTGTCGTCTTTATGTGAGAAACTTGACGTATTGCGCATGCTAGGCCTAAATAGCGAAACGTTTGTCATCTCACGCGAGAAATGTGACTTATTGAGCATGCTATTAGGCATTGTGACTTTATTTGAAAAGAAAAATAAACACATCCCGCTGTAATCTTTTACTTAGCCCATATTAACCGGGAACTGGGGAATGTCAAAAGGCATAAGGTGGCACCACACGCCACGCGACGCCAATTTAACCCTTCGGCGGCCAAATTGACGCGAGCGCGCACGGGACTGCAGAGACACGCGGATACGGCAAACCGACAGGTGACATTGACAGGTAACGAATAAAATTTAAATTGAGAACGTACCGGATCTTGTGTTTCATTAAAGTTTCGTGTTTCAGTTTAGCGTGTATATCAACCGACCGAAGTAACAAAGAGAGAGAGAGAAAGTATAGCTTTCAATAAAAGTTAACAAAATGGGTTGATGGCATTTGTTTCATGCTTCGGTGACGTGTTTTGATTGATATAAAATGTAAATGTGTTACAAGTTTTTAAGAAATATGGTAAGTGTAACTTTGCAGCGATGTTTATCATGTTATTTTATAAAATAACTAGCTGACCCGACAGACTATTTAATGAGAGATATATTTTTGAATTTTTTTTTCAAAAAACACTTCTTCAGACCATTACAAACACAACAAAAAAAGTATAATTAGTCCAGCCGTTCACGCGTGAAGGCATGACCAAGGGAAAGGTATTCATTTTTATACATAGAGATGTTAAAATTAATGAAAATAATAAGGAAATTAAGTAAAATACTCAATGACAACTATTTGACACATTCGGAAAATGTAACAAATTCGTCATATTCTTAGACGCAAATGACGTTCCTGTAAAGAGAAACCTAAAACTACTTAATATTTTAAAGTTATGCGTGTACAATGTCAAACGCATTTATGAAATGCCATACGAACATTTCGCACATAACATGCCTAGCGGTAATAAAGTTACGTAGGTTAATTTCCCCGTCGCTCCTAAGCTCGCAAAGCATTCCCGTCCAATATAATACCCAGGTGGAGCAGTAAGTTTTATTCATGACCAGATCTTCCAATTATGCCGCATCCACGGAAACGATCATTTCTCACTTCACACGCGTTGCTGGTACGAACCTATTGGGGCGTTATAACGAACGAATGAATATGAATATAACTCGATTGGCGCGCGTGTATACGCGACTTTACATTAGCATAAAATAATAACGCATAAATGTAACACGTTACTGCGATTATGTATTCTTATATGTATCTTGGATGCGTGAAACGAAATTGCTTTGGAGCATTGCAAATTATTTACTCAAAAGGGTTGTTGAGGATTCTTGGATCAATAAACACATGCATAAGACTGATCATAACATCAAAGTTACAGTTAAAATGTCCAGATAAGATCTTAATCTAAAAATATTGAAAGCCTATAAAAGAAAGCTATAACCGTAATTAATTTACGTCAGATAGTGAGAGGGCATCAAATAAATGAGCGTCTTCGCGGAACCTTTGCAAACCAATTATTACACATTAAAAAACAATTAATCTGTTTTGTATCACATGCTATCTTTAAAACTTACTATGCATACATACGTATTGTACGGTCCACGCAACGTGGCGTTAAATACTTGCCGTTCGATATCAGTTTTTATGCCGATATAAAGACGGTACAAAATCTAAAGTGTCTATAGTCTGATGTTCTTTAAACGATCCCTTGAAGTACTTAATAAGTTAGCGTATCGTAAAGGTGCGAGACTATCACTTATGCAAAAATTTAATTTATCAGGAGAAGAATTTAATACTGAGGCGTCAACGCCTCACAAAACAATGACTTAAGAATATTATAAATGAGATGAACAGCTTATAGTACAACATCAACTTAAAACTTAAATTTTTGAACGAATAAAGATATAGTATATTGTAAAAAATATACTACATATTATATCTTTATTAAAGCCTTCCAACTCCCTCAAAAGTGACGTTGTGGCTCTAACGAAAAATTATAACTGTAGTTGTGTCGCAATGACATTCACGTCCTCATACTGAAACTATGCGTACTACACAAGTAACGTTATCGCACCCAGTAAAAGGGTTCTCTAGGATCATTTTCAGATATTTAACTCATTTTTGCATTTTTTGCAAAAGTGTCATTGGGGGTGCGGTATATTAACGATAAACATTTGTTAGATGGTAATACTCACTTGCGTCCGTTCTTGCTAGCCCTGTGCAGCGGAGTGATGGAGTAGGTCCTCGATTTAGACCCTGGGAGCTTGTAAGGCTCCACGAGCTTCGGCATCACGTGGATAAGGTGCTGCACCGTCTCCAACCTTAACAACAAACACGGAAGGGTCAGTTTTGTTCACAACCCTTTGAGGTTCGGTTATGAAACTAAAAACAAATGACGACCTCCGTAGCGAGTGGCGAATAGGCAGGACTTTGGCGTCCGGTTCCGGATTCGAGCCCCAGTCGGGTCAATATGGGAAATTAACTTTTCTATATTGTCTCGGGTCAGCGTGTTGTGATACCATCGTTGTTTCTGATTTCTGTAACACCAGTTGTGTTACCAGTGTGTACTTTAGCTACTTATCACAGAATCAGAGCAGAGTTATGTTATCAGTAGTTTCTAATTTGTACCATGCAAAATACAAGCCCCTTCTCTTAAAAAATTAAAAAGACAGGTAAATAGGGAGTCTTATTCAACTGACTCAAATTCGAATGCTATGACATCGTTGTTAGTAAAAACTGGCCACAAATTATAAATTTACGTATAAGGCGCTTCCAGTACTTCGCAACATAACTACATATACTTAGAACATGTGACGTCGTTAAAAAGACTCAGCGTATACTTGTTTACCACATTTCTGTACTTTAAATGCCATTCCAAAGTAAAAGGCCAAAGTTTAGCATCCTCAAAAGGCCGAAAGGAGCGAGTAACGAAATCCAATTTCGAGTTGGGTTCGCCGCCGCCACCAAAACTTATGTCCACATCTTGCAACTTGAGTCATACTTTGTTGATACTTAATTTTGGACCACTTTTGGGGAAATCTTAAGACCGGCTAAATGAATTTAAATGCAGATGTAGCTATCATCAAATGGCAACAAAATAAAATGTATGTGCCTCAAAATCTATTTTATACGATCGTCAAACTTTATTTTTGCATCAAATAACTTGATGGATGAGAGATGAGTGTACAGTAGGTACAGCGGCAAAAAGTAAGTGACACTCAGGGTATTAAAATAATTAGACGCCATCAATAAGTTAATAATATCGGAGCAAATAAATGACATTAAATGTGTCATCGACCTATTGCACCTATTGTTGACAATAGTATGAAAAATTTGTTTGCACCGATATCATTGACGTTTTGGTTGCGTCAAAATTCATTTGTCAATAACTTGTTGACACTACAGTAAGAATATTTACGCTAAGAATCAACCTCAGCAAGGCTTATCAAGTTGTTACATGAGCACATTGGTCCTTCGAGCCTGATATTACAATAATGTAATCGAAAAGTTACTTGATGTAAAACATCACAACAACAATTACAAGACGAAAATATTTATTCTCTCTTTTTAGGCAATTATATTATATTAATTATAAATTATAAATTTACAATAAATAAATTTACAATTATATTATATTATATAATTATATTATCAACGTCAGAAGCATGGTTAATGAATGAAAGCGCCTCAAAATGTGTTGAACTTACTTCTGTACTAACCAAACGTTCAATAATTACTATTTCCAAAAGACAGGTTTACATTAGTTCATATGTAAATACCCAAGTATTATTTCGTCTGAAGACGCCAAACTATTACTCATTTACATCGGAAACCAAAAATATCTATGTAATACCGCTGTGGGAATGGGAAATATCCAATATTATACGTATGAGTTTGGTTACGTCACTTTTCTACGAATGTGAAGTAGTAACATTACATTTACTAAGTTATAGAAAGTGTTGATTAGCTTAAAGTTCTACATTCGTTTGGAAAACGATTTCATATTGACCCGATAAAAATTGAACCCCGAACCTTATAGTAGGCGCGATGCCAAAGTACTGCTTGCTCGCCTCTCGCCTACGGAGGTCATCATAAGAGAAGAAAAATCTGTTTGTTTACAATGAATGTGATGACCAGTTCGAATTTTGCTGGTGACAGATAGCGAGACAGGGACAGTGCTGTGGCGGTTCTAATTCAGTTCAAACCGGGACGTTGTAGTGGGTAGTCTGTCCATTTCGGGACAGGAGTTCCACCCACTGCATACGTCCCTTTCCTCAGGTCCCCTTTTTTTCCTCAGGTTCCCTCAGGTGGCGTCACGGTTCGCTAAAGAATTTCACACCGAAGAAATCTTTTGAGGCAGCAACGACAACGTGACAAGAAGAATCAAATAGCCCAGCCCTCGAAAACAGCGGCGCTGCAGCCGGGCGGATACGAGAGGCCTTAATACATATCGCACCTTTAGTATTGTAGTAACCTAACCTAACCTAATCCAAAAATTTAGGATTTTGACTTTTAGTCATAGAAAGGATTTAAACAAACATTCTCATGGACCTTCATTAAAAGGTAGGCATATTTCCATGTGAGCAGAATACTCTCAAAACTAACCTCTTTGTATACAATTTCTAGGTAATATCAATAGATGACATACGAATCTTTCTTGGCTGTTTCCCTAAAATTTAGTTTTTTACATTAGGTCACTATAATTCTGAAGGTGCGATTTCTCACCTTCCATACTGCGCTGCTAGGTCCAAGGCGCTTTCATCTCTGATGTTCCTCAGCGACACGTCAGCACCCTTTGCTACCAACTGCGCCACCACATCTGTGTACCCGAAGTGTGCCGCGGACAGAAGCGCAGTCTCGTGGTCGCAAGTCTATGAGGAAAAACATAACACATGGTTACAGAACGGAAATTGTTTTTGCGGAGGAAAAAGGTGGGTTATAATTGGGTATTTATGTAAGTTGATCTGTTTGCTCATAACTTCTAAAGACCATATTAGGTTAGTTAGTATCATTTTATCATATTTAATGTCCTTCTGCTGAGACCGCTCATTGCAGTCAAGTTTTCGTCACAACAATGGGTACTAACTTAATCACAATACTGTATTGTAGAAACGTCTTAACAATTATTCTCTAGTTCTAAGACTATGTGACGTTACCATTAATGATTAAGGCATAAACGTAAACCAAATAACACTTAGAAGATTGCTCAATTTCAAATGAAAGGCTTTAATTTGTACAAATATTGTGTAGTGGTATTAATTAATATTGGACCTAATTGGACTAGTTTTATATTTTGAGGTACAAATTCATTTAAACTTCACGATTAGCTTAACATAATTCCAACATTTTTCACTTCCTGGATTTCGGTGTGGTAACTAATTTGAGCACTTTCTTGTCAAGGTTTTATTCGAATTAATTAATAAATTGTATATTCTAAAACGAATTCACAATATCTTCAAAACAATCCAAAAAGATATACAGTGCACACATAGATACATGGTTTGATTAACAAAATGTGTATAGGTACCTACTTAGCTGGTCGCCTACATTCATCTGTTGTGTTTACAAGTAAACGCCAATGGCTACTCCGGACATACCAATCACATACGTCACTGGGCCTTTACGTGTGTGGTAGAGGCGACGAAAAAATCGTTCTCAAAAGATTTTTAAAAGTTGACTAGCCATTCAACACTATTACAATATTAAACATTATTCAACAACATTAGACTGACTAGATTGTATGGTTAATAATGTTACGCGCCACGATTAACGTTCTTAGTAACCAGCGCCATCTAGTGTGGAAAGGCGGGACTACAGAGAGTCGAGACGCGTACGCCAGAATTTACTAGAACAATGACCTTGACCGAGCGTACGGCCGTTCAAGGCCGCACTGCGCGCGAATGTTCCGGATGTTTCTGCGTTGGAAGGTTCGGGAACGGCCGCGGCAATATAAAAGGCCGGGATTCACCGCGACCGGGACAGTATTGAATTAGCGATACAAGTGATTACTTCGAAAGCGATTTTGAAGTGCGACTTGGGAGCGATTGTTGTTTTAATTAGTGCGTTTTAAGGTTGTAATTAGTGGCGTTCAATTAAAGTGTGACTTTTGGTAATTTTTATCGGCTGTTTTTATTGTCACGAACCCGAAGCTCGTAACAATTGGTGTCAGAAGTGGGATTTAAATTATGCCGATTTTACCTAAAGACGACACGGAGGGTATCCGTACCCGGAGTCAACGCCAACTGGAGACGGACCAGAGACGTTTTGGTGGAGCTTTGCCGCAGGAGTCGGAGAGCCAGTTATTAACCACGGAGGCTGGCCCGTCCACAGCAACACCAGCAGCATCGGCAGCACCAGACCTTGCTGCCCTGATGATGATGCTGCAGGAGCAGTCTCGTCGGCTGGAAGAACAGCTTAAGCGGGACAAAGAGGAACAGGCTCGCCGACAGGAGGAACAGGCTCGTCGGTTGGAAGAACAGCTTAAGCGGGACAAGGAAGAACAGGCTCGCCGCCAGGAGGAACAGGCTCGTCGGTTGGAAGACCAGAGGCAGCAGGACAAGGAGGAACAGGCTCACCGCCAGGAAGAGCAGATGCTTCTTTTGAAGGACCTTCATGCCTCTTTCGGGAGAGACATGAAGGAGGTGAAGGACAAGGTTGCTCAACACGACAACCGCCTGTCAAAAGCTGAAATCAGGATCGACCAAGTGAAGAATCAGGTTGACGACGTGGTAGAGGACGTAAAGAAAAAGCTGGATTGCCTTAAATTCGGAGAAGCAATCGCAGCTCCCGTAGCTACAACACCTTCGCTACGTGGATTCAAAGTGCCACCGTTCGACGGAACTTCTTCCTGGTCGGCCTACAAAATCCAGTTTGAGGCAGTTATGAAAGCGAACGGCTGGAATAAAAACCAGGCCATGACCGCCCTCACCCTAGGCCTTCGTGACCAGGCCTTATCTGTCTTGGAAGCTCTCGGTAAGGAAGTGACTTACGAGCAGCTCCTTGAGGCTTTGGAGGCTCGATATGGCGACGCTCACCTGGAACACGTGTTTCGCGCACAGCTCAGGGACCGCGTGCAACGCAGTAGCGAAAACCTGCAGCAGTGGGCCCTTGAAGTGGAAAAGCTGGTGCGTAAAGCTTACCAGTCCGTACCAGCGCTTATTGATGGGAACCTTGTGCAGGCGTTCATCGATGGCATCCGCGACATTGAAGTTAGAGCTGCTGTCAGACTCGGGCACCACGGGACGCTTAAAGATGCCTTAGCCCATGCACTGGAGGTGGAAGCTGTGCGGCAGGATCATCGTTCCCATCGCATTAGGGAGGTTGCAGCGGCTACAGTTCGCGACCGCAATAAAGGATACAGCCCTAGGTGCTACGGTTGTGGGGAAAAGGGCCACCTTCGATCCAGTTGCCCTAAGCGAACTGCAGAAGGAGAAGACGGCAGTGCAGCTAAGAGCACCGCTCAGCGTCAGCAGCAGGGAAACGAGTAATAGCCAGGACTGCGGGGCGGGTGCTGGCTGAGGTTCAAAGAGCCCCAAGGGTTTCGATCAAACAAACCCAAGACGGGAACAGCCTAGTCATCCAGGGCGAGGTAAACGGAACGCCGTGTAAGCTGACTATAGACACTGGAGCCTCTCGCACGGTTGTCAGTTCCCAAATTATGAGACGGTCCCTTGGGGACTCTGCATACAACCGAGAACACATCAATTTGGTAACAGCCACCGGTCAGCGCATACCCGTCCATGGAGAGAAGAAGATGGGGCTGAAGCTAGGCAACAGAACCTACCTGCATAATGTCATTGTGGCGGATATAATGGACGATTGCATCCTGGGCCTTGACTTTATGAGGAAGAATAGTTGCGAAATTGACGTCAAGCAAGGTGTTCTGAAATGTGGACAAGAGGAACTTTTCGTGGAAGGCGCGTTACCAGGGAATGTATACAGCCTTAAAAAGATTGTTCTTCCGCCGAGATCAGAAACAATTGTGCCAGTTAGTCTTCCTCGAAATCCTGGGAAAACTCTCCGTTGTGTACTAGTGGAAAGGGTAGAAAATGACCTTCCATGGAGAGTGGCACGCACTTTGGTTAGAGCCACCGACATCTCAGGGGTACGTGTGCTGAACCTTTGTGACCAGGAACAGGTTATAGAAAAGGGCACACTAGTTGGTACTTGCGAGGAAGTGGATTGGTTGCGTCGATGCCAACATCAATCGACCGGGACCGTCAGCAAAGATACACAAACGAGAGTGACCACACTTTTAGAAGACTGCCGCAGCGCTCTGTCCCAAAATGAAATGGTTAAGGCGAAACAAATGTTGCTCAAGTATGCCAACGTTTTCTCGTCAAACGATGCTGACATCGGAAGGACTGGCTTAGTTCAACACAAAATTAACACAGGAGAAGAATTGCCTATCCGTCAGCGGCCAAGGAGATTGCCCGTAGCACGTGAAAAGGAAGTGGAAACCATGATTGAGGGAATGGTGAAGGATGGTGTTATTGAACCTTCATCTAGTCCATGGTGTTCACCTGTAGTGCTGGTAAGAAAGAAAGACGGTAGCATGAGATTTTGTGTTGACTATCGTCGTCTGAACGACGTTACGAAGAAAGACAGCTATCCTTTGCCAAGAATTGATGACACGCTGGACATGCTTACTGGAGTAAAGTGGTTTAGCACGCTAGATTTAAAAAGTGGTTACTGGCAAGTTGAAATTGATCCTAAAGACAAGGAGAAGACTGCATTCTCGACAGGAAAGGGTCTGTGGCAATTCAAAGTCATGCCGTTTGGATTGTGCAACGCTCCGGCAACGTTTGAAAGGTTGATGGAACTTGTACTTACCGGTCTGATTGGCGATGCCTGTCTAGTCTACTTGGATGACATAATCATCGTAGGCCGTACGTTTGAAGAACATCTTCTAAATCTGGAACGCGTGCTCATGAAGATCCAGAGTGCCAACCTCAAGTTAAGCCCGAAGAAGTGTTCACTATTTAAACGGCAAGTTAGTTTTTTGGGATATGTAGTGTCTGAAGAAGGTATCAGCACGGATCCAGAGAAAATCGCTGCTGTAAAGGATTGGCCAATCCCAAAAGACAAGACGCAGGTCAGAGCATTCCTTGGTTTGTGTTCCTACTATCGGCGGTTTGTTAAGAACTTTGCAGATATAGCAAAACCCCTGCATAAGCTAACGGAGGAGAAGCGACATTTCTGCTGGGATGGAAGTTGTGACATCGCATTCCAGGAGCTAAAGGACCGTCTGTGCAAAACACCTATTTTGGGATACCCTGATGTGAGTAAGGAATTCATAGTTGACACGGACGCAAGTGACATAGGACTTGGCGGTGTATTATCCCAGCGGAATGGCGATCAAGAAATTGTGATAGCTTACTTCAGCAAGTCTTTGTCGAAACCTGAAAGGAACTATTGTGTTACGAGACGAGAACTGCTTGCTGTGGTAAAGTCGTTGCAGCACTTTAGCAAATATCTTCTGGGGCGGAAATTCCACATACGAACTGACCATGCTGCACTGAAATGGCTTTTGCAGTTCAAGAATCCGGAAGGACAAGTTGCGAGATGGATTGAATTACTGCAGGAATACGACTTTGTGGTGGAACATCGCAGCGGAAAATCTCATGGTAATGCAGATGCATTGTCAAGAAGACCTTGTCCTGAAGACTGCAAGCATTGTACCAGGCAAGAAAGTAAAGAAGTTGTTCCTGTGAGGATGCTCAAGACAGACCTTAGCAACGAGTGGAAGGAAAGCCTACAACGTGCACAACAGGAGGATGCGGACATCAAGCCGATTCTGGAGTGGATGAAGGCCGGAGTTCCTAAGCCTAGGTGGAGCGACGTCTCAGCGATGAGTTCGATCACAAAGAGCTATTGGGCCCAATGGGACAGCTTGGTGATTCAGGATGGAGTTCTGTGCCGTAGATGGGAAAATGCTCGTGGAGACAGCTGTCATCTGCAAATGGTTGTCCCCAAAGGTCAAGTACCGGATGTTCTACAGCTGTACCATAATGGTTGTTCAGGAGGTCATCTGGGAGTAAAACGGACACTACTGAAGATACGAGAACGGTTTTACTGGGTCTACTGTCGGGACGATGTCGAGGACTGGTGTCGCAAATGTACAAGTTGTGCGGCTGTAAAGGGACCTCAGACTCGTAGTAGAGGTGCATTGAAGCTGTACAATGTGGGCGCACCATGGGAGAGGATAGCCCTTGACGTTGCGGGGCCGTTCCCGGAAAGTGAAAGTGGTAACAAATATTTCATGGTTGTGATGGATTACTTCACTAAGTGGCCGGAAGTCTTCGCCATTCCAAATCAAGAGGCCTCGACAGTTGCTGATAAGTTAGTTTATGAAGTCTTCTGTCGTTTTGGAGTTCCCTTGGAAATCCACAGTGATCAAGGAAGGAATTTTGAGTCCCAAATATTCCAGGAAACTTGTCGAGTTATGGGAACTCATAAAACAAGAACAACTTCTTACCACCCACAGTCGGATGGAATGGTGGAACGATTTAATCAGACACTAGAGAGGTACTTGGCAAAAGTTGTGGAAAATCGGCAACGAGATTGGGACAAGCACATACAACCATTTTTGCTGTCATATCGTAGCGCTGTTCACGAAAGTACATCGGTAACACCAGCGTTCGCAAACTTTGGAAGAGAACTACGACTGCCTGCAGACATGATCACCGGAATACCACCTGATTCCCCATGCAGTATAACAGATTATGCAAATAACTTGCGGAACAAAATGAATGACATTTGTGAGCACGTGAGACAATCGGGCCAGCAAATGTCTGAAAGAATGAAAACCCGCTATGACCGCAAAATGAACAGTAAAGAGTTTGACGAAGGTTCACTAGTGTGGTTGCACAATCCCATCCGCAGCAAGGGGAAATCTCCTAAGCTTCAGGCGAAATGGGAAGGGCCGTATCGAATTGTGACTAAGATCAATGACGTAACCTACCGGATACAAAAAGGTGCGAGGGGTACTCCTAAGATCGTCCATGTGGATCGATTGGCGCGTTATTATGGAGCCGAAAATGCTCGGGACGAGCATGTCTTAGGAGGGGGCAGTGTTACGCGCCACGATTAACGTTCTTAGTAACCAGCGCCATCTAGTGTGGAAAGGCGGGACTACAGAGAGTCGAGACGCGTACGCCAGAATTTACTAGAACAATGACCTTGACCGAGCGTACGGCCGTTCAAGGCCGCACTGCGCGCGAATGTTCCGGATGTTTCTGCGTTGGAAGGTTCGGGAACGGCCGCGGCAATATAAAAGGCCGGGATTCACCGCGACCGGGACAGTATTGAATTAGCGATACAAGTGATTACTTCGAAAGCGATTTTGAAGTGCGACTTGGGAGCGATTGTTGTTTTAATTAGTGCGTTTTAAGGTTGTAATTAGTGGCGTTCAATTAAAGTGTGACTTTTGGTAATTTTTATCGGCTGTTTTTATTGTCACGAACCCGAAGCTCGTAACAATAATTTTATGAAATGCAAAGTCTTTAGTTATGTACTTGTATTAGTCGTAGTTATCAACAAAAAAGCTATAAAAAAATATGCAATATTTAATCAATATTTAATATATGTTTATTAACTTTGTATAGAATTCTAACGATATTTTTTTAATTTGTAGAGTTGAAGTAGTTTACTAGATATAACAAACAGATGAACATTACATGCCTGTAAATATAAGAGGGCTCTTGCCGTTATGCCATATCGGTAAGAGCCCTCTTTTTTAGCTTACTTGGGCCAAAATACGATCTATCCAAATGCTGTCAGTTTAGAAATAAATTAAATAAACAACTTGTGAACTCACCAAATGGTCCACGTTCACCGGCGGGTTCTTGTGGGCTAACAGCATGGAAACTATGCTGGACTCGCCTTTCCACGCCGCCAAATGGAGGGGAGTGGCCCCCCTTTTGTCCGCAATGCATGGCGACGCGTCAACTGCCAGCAGGAGTCGGACTATTTCTCTAAAAAAAATACATGGGTTTAAATTCTATTAACTAACCTTTTTCATAGGCATTTTTTAACGAAGGGAAATGTATTGGCGCACGGTACCGCTGCCTAGGGAAAAAAGACAGCTGCGTGTGTGGGACTCCCCCTGAGAAAAGCAGAGACTACCCCCTAAAATCAACCCACATCTCTCATCGTCTATTGGCGCACAGTGGCCTGGCCACCTTACATTTTTATTATTAACGATGTGATATTATTCACCAATACGCTGGTCTAGTTTAGCAAGAACGACTTTATACACAAACATCAGACAATTCCGATACGGAAAATATATGGTTTGTCTCTGTTCAATCGTTTATGTTAGGAAAGAGACAAAGACATGTCAGGGGGTCAATTCTGGGGTGGACTTAGTTTTCGTAGCTTCGATTTAACCTCGCTGCAATCTTTGCCTAATGCAGTTTATTGCAGAAAACTACTAACGTCGTAATGCCCATGATTTTATAGTGATAAAAATTCATAAAAATGGTTTATTGTCTTAATTATTTGAAAAAAGTTTCTTAATTATAAAAACTATGACAAAATAAAATGGTTCCGTTCAAGTTAAGACGGAAGCCAAACTTCTAGTCAACGCTGATATTCAAACCTTCCCTTGCTCGATTAGATGAAGGTTAAGAGCGTATGTCTGTAGAGGATAACACTATAAAGTTTGAAACAAATTTAAACGTTTTCAATCAAATATGTTTCCCAAAGCGGTTAATATTTTCCGACCCTAAATCCGATCTAACAATCAAACAAAACACAATCTTGTATATTTAATAAAAAAATAATGAATATTTAAAACGAATTATTTTTTTTAGATTCGTGAAAGAAAATAAAAATCACAGAACTTACTTGTGACCATTTAGACAAGCATGATGGAGCGGTGTGTACCCGTTGTCATCTTGTACATTGACGCCAGCGCCTCTTCGCAGACTTGAAAACAAATACATAATTTTGTTAATAAAAAATATCAAAAAGCTCCGCAGTCGGTAGGATTCGAACCTACGCTCCCAGAGGGAATCTGATTTCTAGTCAGACGCCTTAACCGCTCGGCCACGACTGCCACACACGTCTGCGCGAAATTAACGTTTACATAATGCAGTTGTATTTTGTTTATCTATGTACAGTCGCCGTCAGATATATCGGAGCAGACAAAGTGACCAAATACTTTTGAACAGTTAAAATGTTAAAAAGTTTTTTACAGCACAAGTTACCATTAATATCTGAACATTCATTACTTCAATAATATCTGAGCAGATGCTAGTCAATAATTTCTATACACACAACTTACCAATAATATCTGAACATTCATTTATACAGGTAGCTAAATGAGACACATGACGTGTGTGTAACATATTGACGTTATGAGTGTTTGAACTTTGAAATTATTGGCATCTGCTCAGATATTATTGAAGTAATGAATATTCAGATATTAATGGTAACTTGCGGTGTATGGAACTTTTTAACATTTTAACTGTTCAGAAGTATTTGGTCATTTTGTCTGCTCCGATATATCTGACGGCGACTGTACATATGAAGAACTGTGTTTCAGATCGAGGAAAATACTGTTTCACTTAGGTGACATTTATTCCTTTTACAATTCATAAATAATATGATTTATCCTCGTTGAATACCTAAATAACGTCAATTAAAATCCTATAAAATTAATACACTAGAGGCAAGTAATAAAATAACTAACTTAGACAAATAGTATTCAATGCCGTATTCTATTCTGCCGTATTGTTTTTATCTATATGAAATTACATATGAATAGCCACAATACCGTGAAAAACAAGTAGGTATTAAATTATCTAAGTAAATGTTAGTAAAATATAACAACCTATCTCTGGCCTACATCTTTCTGATATGTAACAGGGAAGGGCAACAATGTATGCTGAAAATGTATGTAAGTCTCGTGTCTATAATATACCTATATTTATGTCCATATACATTTTTAACAATTACACATAGACATGCAGATATAAAATTGTATAATATTAAAATTGATCAAGAACATGGTTGAACAAAAGGTGTTTCACAGTGTTGGTTATATAAAAATCACATTTGTCCCTTTTTTATTACCAGCAGCTCCCCGCGGAAGGGTAGTATTCCGGTAAGTTTCAATACAATATTTATCCAAATTGGTCCAGTATTCCTAAAGATATGCGCATGCATTTTGGCGATCCATTTTTATTATTATCTATCATTACATTTTATTCATTGCTCGTTATATTTCCCTAACATACAATTGTAAGATTTGCTAATATTTGACTATGGCAACACACTTATTTACTGTTAATAATCTTTATTGCTAGTGAATAAGTACCGATTACAGACTAGAACTACCTTGGATCTAATAATCGATCTAAATCGATTAGTCAGTTAAAAGAATAATGTACAAACTATATTTATATTATAGTTGTCAAATAAATATTTATCCACTAGCAGTAATCGAGTCATATTGATTTATAATCGAATATAATTTCTAAACGTTTTCATTGTGACATATACTAAGTATAGTTTCTGAACGTTTTTACCGGTTTAAACTGGTAATTTTTCACTAACGGGCGAGTGTAAAATACTGGTTTGGAAAACTTGGCTTAACAGTTTGAATAAAGTGTTGTAACTTAGTCAAAGTTTTTTATTTCACCACACAACTAAAAGTTGAAGCTTTACAATATATTGTTAATCTAATATTTGTTGGCAATGTTGTGTAGGTACAGTCACGACCAATGAAATGTAAACACTCGAGCTCTTATTACGTTATTATACGGTTCAGTTTAGATTGAACTTGTATACATGTTAGTGCACGTGCCTGTACTAGATTTATTAACATTTGCTCGTCTGCACGCAGAACGCAAATTACTTTATTCCAACTTTATTTAACCATAAAATAAGTACGTATGTTGTAGTAATAGCAAATAAATTATAATGATTCTGTTATTCGGGTAACTTATAAAATAGTAAAGGAAAAAAAAGTAAATATTATTTCATTCAAACTTTTTAACTCAATAAAGAGAGCATCTCCAAGTTTTTGAGCTAAAATTAACACGACAGAATAGTGATGAATCTGGCCTTGACATGATACAGCGGGCCAACGAACTACGTAGGACAAAATGTCGGGAGCAGACGAAAAGCAACTCAATTGACTAGAACTCTACATTGCAATTACTTTAGAGTGTTTATGTAGAACTAACTAACTGTACTCACGTAAAAACACCTATGTCAACAAACGTATAGGTTGTAGGTTAAAATGTGCGAAGTAGGTGTATGCAAGACTGACAGAACAGACACGAAACATAATTATAAATTTAAATTGGTTATTTGAGTATATCAGCACAAAGCATATCCGTTCAAATATTATTGAGAAGATTATTTAGAAAACCATGTTAAACAACCTTTGAAAGTTTTTTGACACAAAAATAGCTAGAAACTTGGATTAAAATATAGACTACTTTTTGTTTCGAATATTAGGGGAGACAGTGATAAAACCGACCATGAAAGGATGTAGTCCACGCGAACGAAGTCGCGGGCACAGCTAGTTTATTATAAAACAAGGGCATCACATAAATTGCTTAACACCAAGAATATTAATCCACCATGTTGGGTAATAAAATTACAACATTTCCTTAATAACTCAGAGAAGCAAAAAGCCATGAACGAAACCAAGGCTAAACTCACAGCCAGGTAATATATTAATCACGATTTAAAAAGACCAAAGCTCATAATTTTTGAGTGTCTTATTGGACTTAACACATTAAGGAATAGGGTAGAAAACGCAAAAGCAAATAATTTGGTAAATTCTAATAACCGCAAAAGCCAAAACCCGATTCGTCGAGCGGAACTTGCTCAAACTTAGATAAAACGAAGGTTTGCGGTAATGCCCTCAACTTCTTGGAAACTAGACAACATTTTGTAAATTTTAACTCGAGCGTTACAACTGAAAATTATCTGCCTACAAACTACAAAAAAGGAGTAAGTAACAAAATAATAATAGTGTATAATAATAATTCGTTTGAAGGAAAAACTACTCATGCCCGGTTTAAATATTTGAAAAACTAATCGTTTTAGTCACGGATAGTAATTAATTCTACGAGGCGTAAGCTAAAAACGACTGACGGACGACTAATGACAGCTGATATGGAAAGTAAATTTGAAATTAGAATTAACGACTTGTAGAAAAACGGATAGTAATTTTTGACACATCACGAATCGTAAAATATTGGAACCGGGCATAGACCGTAAAATTTGAAACAGAATTCAAATGTCATTATTTAACGTTAAGTGATGAAGATGACAGATCGCATTTCGAAAAGGAAGAAACCCGACGAAATCATTTTGACGTGACCACTGAAAATAACTAACATAAATCATTTGTTAGATCAAACTATGTAAAGATTGTTGGACGGGCCTTATTCGTTGTAGGAAATTGGCTAATTACAAAATAATAATTCATCCATGTCATCGGTACACGGTAATCAATTCCACTCATCCTATTGTTATACAAAGCGCTTGTTTATTGTTATGAACATCTCTCACCTGTCTGCATCAAACATTTTCATTTTCAATTTCTTTGTCTTCAGCCAACTCCGGTGGAGATTGTGCCTCACACCCGAAATTTGAAAATCGCAACATTTCACTGTTTTTTCCTCCATTATTTCGTTAAGATAAATACGAACACAAAGAATTCCAAAGACAACAAAGACGCATCGCTATCTAAAGTTCAAATACGACTGAATCTGGTAAAAAAGTGACTCATAGGAAAGCACACGTCACAGGAACTGGTTATAGAGTAGGAAAATAAAACAGCACCGTAGAACATTTACATGTGGCGACTAAAAAATACAATACTAATTGAAGAGTTGCTTCAGTATAAATATTTCTAGTCGCACTTCGTGATAAGCATAGTAGTATAAATATTTGATAAGATATGCGAAGTGGAACAAGTAAATGAATAATCGCAATTGATTACCATAACATCCTTGAACTCAACACCAATCGTAAGGATTACAATCAATAACAACGTTTCTGCATGTCTGCACACATTGCTTGAATCTACTTTCGTGCAAGCCAAAAATAGTACTTAAGGCAAAAACATACAGGCGACATTTTGAGAGCAAGATTTCATAATGTTACGAACGTTAGATATTTTAACATCGAATAATGGTGTTAATGTTGAAATTCTAAAGCAGTTTACAGTTAAGCCGAAAAATGTATCCATAGCTTTTTTTTATTATAGGTGTTTTAAAAGTTTCTAAATCACTAATTTCTTTCTGTAAGATTTTTAAGACTATTCGCCACTAAAGATACACTGTTCGTGCTAATGGATAATAGCTAAAAAAACAACAATCGCACAACAGGTAAACGCCCAGTCCGAATGCCAAATCAAGTCAAACAGGTACTTAAGTGAAAGATGAAAGTTACTGCAAAAAAAAGTACAAACAAAACACGACAGGTGAACAGTCCAAAAGAACTACTTCAAATAGACGATGTTTTGTCAACAATACCTCTTACAATGAACAAAGGCAGGTCAATGGGCCATTAGAGTGGCCGGTCCATGCCCACATTATTACTCATAAAAGGAACGTGGCCAATTCTAGCCACGATTCACTTGGCCATTTCATGATGAGGCCATAAGATACGTCACTGCAAATACAATTTTATGAAGACTAGCTGTGCTCGACTTCATACGTGTGGATTTAGTATTTCCTTACAAAAAAAAACAAAACATTCGAAACAAAAGTATATAGTTCATATTTTAATCCCAATTTCAAGCTACATTTGTGCCAATTTTATAAGCGATAGTAGGCAATGTCCGTTCTAGAGGTTCAACGTATACCTATACCAAATTTCATCAAATCGGTTCAGTGATTTAGGCGTGAAAGCCGAACAGACAGACAGACAGAAAGGGTTACTTTCGCATTCATAATATTAGTATGGATTTTAAAATGCTTTCGAAATTATTCGTTTAATGTTTCTTAAACGTGTACACTAACTCACAACGCACGTTATAACATTTTAAATGTGTTTCTTAATGCTAGTAGCATGATAATTGTTTTAAATATACAAGTATCACGTGGCGATTAAGTAAATGTGTTGTACTAAACCGAATAGACTTTTAAGTAGGTACTCTTTAAAGCACACTAGCTGTGCGCGCGACTTCGTTCGCGTCGACGACATACTTTCATGGTCGGCTTTACCCCAATATCTCCTAATATTCGAAACAAAAAGTAGTCCAGAGTTACTTTCGCATTTATAATATTAAGTATATGGATTATAATTGCGAAAGTAACTCTATAATAGTAATATTATATACTACTAGCTTTTGCCCGCGACTTCGTTCGCGTGGACTTCAGGTTCGTCCCGTCTAGTCTAGTAATAAGTAAGAAATAAGGTAACTAAGCACTATTTATTTAATTTACATGCTGTAAAAAGCCATATTGATCTTTAAATGCACAATGTATTTAAGATACTTAATTGGATAAGGATTAATACTGTATTGCTTAAAATCGCTTCGTAAATAAGCCATTATTTCTCGTACAAAGTAAAGGATAAAAAATGGTTGTGGGTTATTCCTAAGAGCTAAACATATACCATCACGGACTTTTTTGTAGACCTTTTTAAGTTGTACAATACTGTAGTACATTGTTTTGATCTATCTTGTAGGATTCAGTCAGCGTTTGCAATGTAAGCGCAAAAAATGTGTTTTTTTACGACCTCACATTAGAAACCTCAAAAATTGTAGCCTATGTGTTATTCTGATGTATAAGCTATATTGTGGTAAAGTTTCATTCAAATCCATTCAGTAGTTTTTACGTGAAAGAGTAACAAACATCCATACATCCATACTTACAAACTTTCGCCTTTATAATAGTAGTAGGATGGATTTAAGTACAGTCAAAAACACGTCCGATTATACCTTGTTACTGCCGAAGATCAATAAACTGTTGAACGGACAATAGCACATCTAGGTTAACGCTTGTACCTTATTCCCGCAACTTAAGGACGGCACAAAGTCTCTAGTCGAACGTACTTTTGCCCGTAATTGAAATGTTATAATTTACTAATGTCATATTCACAGATATTTCCTTAATTAGAACTAGATTGCATTAGTACGCTTAATTGTATTTTTTTACATATTAAATAGATGAAAAATAAATTTGCCTGCATTGTTTGCACAAATATAAATGCGTCCTGTAGTTGTCGTACCCCTTAATCAAATACGTTTATCAATATATTTATTAGTAACTAGCTGGTCCGACAGACGTTGTCCTATTTTAACGACGACTATTAATTATATATTTATTTTTTCTTCCATAAGAACCTTCTCTAGACAACAACAAACACAACAAAATAAAAAAAATGTGAAATTGGTCCAGCCGTTTACGTACTACGCATTTTTATATATTAAGATATGTAATAGTTTTGTTAAATATTCAATTACAATGCCAGATTTAAAATTGTAAGCGATAGCAAACATCGGGTCAGCAAAACAAAAGTCATACTATGAATCACAAGGATATACGTACCTATCAAAATATTAATTATATTACCGCGTATCATTGTCAGTTACGCATTGAACAATCTAGTATTGTAACAATATATTAAACACAGCGACAAAACGAAATTAAACATAACACGACGCTTAATCTAACGGAAAATACATGTCAACTTTGTTAAACCTACCTAAACCTCCGTTTTAGCCTCCTGAACATAAAATTATCCTTGTCGAAGTACGACAACCAAAACTTCATGTTGGTTGCCAACACAAGTCGCCACAATCTCACTTATAACTCGGTCACAAACGGTTAAAAAGTATCGTCTTATCGGCTACATGTTCTCCGTTCAAATATTAGTTTTGTTATATTAGAGGGAAAGCAAACTGAGCGTCCCAATGCCCGGTGCTGACTAACGAAGGCAAGCCGTTGGATGAATCATAGGACCTGCTTGCTCCGCTCTGTGCTTTTTTATTGCGGTATTTTTTCGCACGTAACTGTTCACCGGCTCAATTGGGTTCTACACGGCTGCTGAGGTTGAATTTGGGTATTTTGCTTGTTAGTAGCATCATTGGGTTTCATTGACTGACCCGGTAGTGTAATGGTTAGCGCTCTTAGCTGTTGTATGATTCGTAGGTCCGGTCCCCACCAATTAAATACAAACATTCGTGTCATGCGTTGCGTTCTGTGAAATATTGAAGTAAGTATGTACATGTATGTGGTATCACAGTCGGTTTTGATTTTCATAAAACAAGTGTTTAAGCTAGTGTCTTTGAGATCTATCTAGACCATGTATATGATGATGTCTGACATATTAAAAAGCAAATACATATGGTAAGAAGAAAAGGCGCACTTAAATAGTCTGAAATAATAGGATTTATATGCGCAAAAGTAAGTCATTTTGACTAAAACAATCCGACCCATTTTACTTGTATTCTGTGGACAATGTTCGTCCATTTAAATTAATAAAAGTCACGATATTAACAGGAATATTTCTAATTTACAATTTCGAATCAATTTGATGCCGATCTTATTTCCAGTAAGGATCTTTATCAACTTTCTTCTTACAGATTCAAAAGTCATTTCGGTACACAGAAGTAAATGCTAATTTCGCGTTTAATAACACCAGTGCAATTACGGAGAGTAAACAACTGGTTCTGATATCGGAATGTGCCGTTCAAATCGCGAATTGAAACAGAAATAGAATTCGACGCGGATTTCTCTTATCAAACCTTATTTGGTGGAAACAAAGTCATTGAGAAAATGTTTATCTCTCTCGTAGGGATTTTACATCTATAGGAATAATGTTCTATGAAATCGACAATTGATGAAGAGGGAGTAAAGTTTTTTTTTATATTTCACTTCAAGATTGACCTCATCCCACCAGATGTTAAGTGGTAATGAGGTAAGGGCTTAAGGGCGACAAGTACAACATAATAAATCGGTTACTGGACTTGTCGCCCTTACCTTGAAGGCTTACTAATGTAGCAGGCCAAGCCTTCCCCCCCCCCCCCCCGCAGGAGCTCTGGAAACCTTACTCACACGCAGGAACACAACAACACAAAAGTGATTGTTATTTGGCTGCGGTGTTCTGTAAGGTGGAGGTATTTCACCAGTCGGGCTGCTCCAGTTCGAGTGATAAATCGCTATGCCCTACCTAGAGAAAAAGATGGACAGTCAACAGCACGTAATGGTAAACAGTTGCAATTCGATATTAATTCTTATGCAGACGACATAAGAGCAAGTGCACTGCCCTTATGTCATCTGCAGTCTCGACATGGTTTTGATCAAACAGTATACTGATGTAGATACTTTAGTTAAGTAAACACATTCACAAAAAGAATGATCTTGATTTGGAATTTATAAAGATTATGGTGCAGAATTAAAATTTACTTTGTGTGATGAAAGCCTACTTTAACATAAGTATACGTTGGTTTTGCCATCGTCATTCGGCGGCACAATTAAGTAATTCTAGTAATTGTTTTTATATCTATTCATAAAATAAATACATGAAATCACCTATGCTTAATGATAGGGTAGTAATAAGGCTTATTTATGAAATACAAGTGCTTCTGATGTATCAACTCTACTTTCTGTAGATAAGTACCAACCTACTTAGTGTTTTCATGTTAATCTACTATTCAGATTAAGAAATCTTAGGTCGTTTTATTTAATCTTAATTAAGTACAATACTTATATATCAATGTTCATAAATGCATTGTTGACATATTGGTTTTGTACCCATTGCCTGTTCGATGACGATTGCTAACTCCAAAAGCCCCAAGATATCGAAATTACGATTTATGATAATAACTTTAATCTCAATTTAGCTATCACCTGAATCATCACAAAATTGGGTCGAACTGATAAAGCCATTAATAATTCTATGAAGATTGCTTTTTGGTAAAATAATTGGTATTAATGCTGTTATTTCTTGAAAATATTCGTTTGCCATCGGAACCGCAGTTAGCCAAAACCTTTGTAGGACCAAAGACTGGAACTTCGGAGATTTTGACGCGTCGTAGCCGTTAAAGTCTAAACCCTTTAAGTTCAATTTCATATCAAATATTCCAAACAAAGGAATTATTTGAGATTCTAAGTACTTGTTTGTGTCTTATTGTCTTTAGTAACTGAAGGACAAACCATATAAAACGTCAAATTCTGTGCCATTGTGGGATTTTTTTAATTCAATAGAAAAAATAAACGATTTCTCCTAAAATTGTAGTCAAATGAATATTTACTACTAAGCTACAATAGTCTCGCGAAAATCGGTCATACAAGAAACAATTGAGAGACGCGCCGTTAAGCTAATGACGGTTAATTTGTACATTGTTTGTTCAAACCTAGAAATGTTTTATTAAACACAACAAGGCTATTGGAACTGGAATTAACAAGAAGGCATTATCAAGACTTAATAACTTGATGTCACACAAAAGCGTGGCAAATTTACTAATGGTTTAAAGCCGAAGAGTTTCAGCTTGTTTGTTTGATTGATTGATTGAACGCATTGATCTCAGGAACTATTGGTTCGAATAGAAAAAAAAGTTTTGGATAGTTCATTTATCGAGTAAGGATTTAGACTATATCTAAATCCTTACTCGATAAATGAACATCTACATCACGCTGCTACGAATAAGAGCGAAGAATCAGTGGAAAATGTGGAAAACTAACTGTGGTTCAAGAGATGAACAAGAAATGAAGAGTTTTCCACATTTGCAGGGCAAAGCGATTTATCGCTTGAACTGGAGCAGCCCGACTAGTGAAATACCTCCACCTTACAGAAGACCGCAGCCAAATAACAATCACTCCGGGGTTGTTGTGTTCCTGCGTGTGAGTAAGGTTTCCAGAGCTCTTGGGGGGTGCTACATTAGTAGCAGGGTCAAGCCTTCAAGGTAAGGGCGACAAGTCTAGTAACAGTTTTACTATGCTATACTTTTCGCCCTTAAGCTTAGGAACTCATTACCACTTAACATCATGTGGAATGAGGTCAATCTTGAAGTGCGTTATAAAAAAAATTGAAAAAGTACACGTGCAAAGCCGCAGCGGGCCGCTAGTTTAGTTTTAAATAGATTTAGTATCCACTTAGGTAAATAGGTACTCACTTTTCATAATTCGAAAACAGTTATTTGATCAATAAGGAAATTGTTCCATGAAATGCGGTTAGAACTTTGACAGTGTGATAATTCCTGAACGACCACAGTCTAAATGTATTGATAACTGTAAATAATATGGAAACCATAGGTGATTTTGCATTTAAATTGTTCACCAATTAAAATATTTATAACGGGTCCTTAAATTGCAAGGATGCAAACTTTATATTTCGCACATCCGGAGTGCAAAATGTTGTGCATACAAACAGTTTGATTAAGTGAATGCATGTGCATATAGCCTAGCACACGAATATTCTTCTTAGGGCTGCCGGAATCCACTAAAAAGCATCTAGGTATGTTCCGATCACATTCTAGGAGGATGATGATTGCCTTTTTCATCTTGTATTAATTATATTTTAATTATACTTTATGAACTGCTCACAAAGCACCTGGTAGAATGTATGTATGCATAATGTTTTATTTATTGATTAGTGACCCGCCCCGGCTTCGCACGGATGTAATATAAATACTTTTGGCTTTTCTATTCTTTATTGCAAATAAAAACCTTCCTCTTGAATCACTCTATTTATTACAAAAACGCATCAAAATCCGTTGCATAGTTTTAAAGATTTAACCGTAAATATGGATATAGGGACAGATCGGGTAGTTTTACGTACAGTTTTGTATATCAATTTCAGTAGTTTACCGATGCGGCACTAGTTCAATTTTAAAGCTATTTAAGTATTTATCCACTAGGTATTATTACTAAGCGATTACTGTTGTTTACGTGCTAAGGATACAGTTAAATCATTTTAAAGCGGAGACCTTAAGGTCAATCACTGAATGTTTAATTTCATTGGTCCGCTTAATCTGGAACCGTTAGACTAGAGCCAATGACCACTAATGCCCGGTTCCAATATTTTACGATTCGTAATGTGTCAAAAGACTTTCCGTTTTTCTCCTACGGACTACGAGTCGTTAATACCGTTCCATTATTTACTTTCCATTAATCGTCCGTCAGACGTTTTTAGCTTACGCCTCGTATAATTTTTACAATTCTTAACTAGAACGTATCGTTTTTTAAATATTGCAAACGGGCAATACTGTTCCAGTGCGGTATGGGAGGTTGGATGTTTCTTGACTTTTTCACGCAAAAACTGCTGAATGTAGGTATTTGGTAGATAGACGCGATACTGGATTAACATAAACTATACTTTTTTATTCCAAAATAGTTGACGAAGTCCTGCACTTGATAGATATTAAAAAGATGTGTAAATAAGGGATACTTTTAATTTAATAATTTTTGTGACATATTTTACTTTCTATTGTACTAACTTACAGCCATTACTTGAGAAATCACCCTTCATATACATTGTGGAAAATATTATTTTTCAATTGATAGAAATATTATCTTCATAGACAAAGATAGTGAAACATCAGATAAAACTGACACACTAAGAGCACCTAGTTGATATATGTACCGCGAAAATCCCGTCGATAACCAGACAACCGTAGCAGTCGCGGATCTTAGATTAATATTTGGGACTATTCTAAACAAAACCAAGGTGTTATTTGCTTGATTTGACAACCCTGACTTACCGACATACAGACAAAAGTTCAACGCTCGTTCCTTAACATCGATTGGCGTCTGGCCCGCAGCCAAACACTTCACTTTAATGGTTTGAGTTATCCCACTTCCTTAAATAGATAACTGCTTTTAGATTATATTTGGTTTTACCTTTGATTAGGATAGCTTTTGTCTTGGCCAAAAAAAATACGTTTTTGAACTACCTGTAAATGGCACTACCCGTCCTACAGACAGGTAAAATGACGGGGCAAGACCTTTTCAAACATTCGTTTTGATTGGGAATGCAAATTGTCTTGTAGCCTAGAAATCAGAATAATAAAACTATGGTTTGGGGTCACGCCTTCGAAGGGCCTGGACAGCGTGCACCGGGAATCAAAATATGGATGGATCTGATAATCCATCCAGGTCGACATAAATACTGTTATGGTGGTTTTAAAAAAAAATCCTACAGCAATGCCATTAAGACGACTCTCCTGCCTTTCTCAGGGCAGGAGAGTCCCACACACGCCATCACCTCCCTCGGGTGATGGTACGGTGCGTCAAGCATTTCCCCCCCGCCGAAAAAAAAAGGACCACATAAATACAAAGTCACGACACCAACGCAAATTGAAATAACGCCACTTGTCATTTTCGCCATTCTTCATTTGAACAAATCATTACATTTCTTTAATTTCATAACTTTCCTTTTTATTTAATACAGGCAGTGTGATACTATTAAAACATACCCCATTGGATACAATCTCTATGATAGGTCCACCAACATCATAAATATAAAACTTCGAGTTTGTAACTTCTTGTTCAGCCTTCTTTGGAGTAAATTTATTGGGTAGGTAGCTAGATGGCAAAATTTCAGTTCCACATTAAGTATAATGCTACTTAGTGGGACTAATTGTATGTAGTACAAGGTGTAAATAAATACCTAATAAAAATTTTATTGTAATATTTATTTAACAAAAGCAATGGACTGCTGGACTTCACAATATGATCATAGTATTTATGTTGTATTTAACAAAAAATAGGGTTCTTTTGTTGTATGACGAAATTCAAAACTAGACCAGTTGTGTAGGAGCACTCAATCATATACTACATATATACAACTATTTTGAGTCCAAATAGGATCTACATCCATGTATGTATAGGTGTGATCCTATGAACTGGAAATAAAAATATCAATTTCAAACATATAAAAACTTATTGTAAACCTTATCAAAGTTTCATAAGTGCCATTTGTCTAGATCCCAGTGGGGAAGACATAAAAAAATTACCTAAATAATAAGGGCTTTTCGAGTAAGAGGATACTGCCCTGAGGACACACCTTCGTGGTATGGACGCGATTCACAAATGACGGTAGCATTGCACCAACGATAGGTACTCACACAACTTACCACAAATTTGAAACCGGGATACCCTAAGCGTTCCTCATCAAACGTCAAAGGCGAGAAAGTGTCTCGTTAAATTCACCTGAAACCCAGTAGGACTGCCATAGATAAAAATTTGCAACAGGATCTCAAAATTATAATGAACCCAGATAACAAAATTTTGAGGCCTCAGCCTGTAGACCTTTGCTAAAGCATTATATTAAATTAACCCATTGACCTCCATTGACGCTTTAAAGCGTCATCAAGAATTTTGTTCCAGACGCCGACGACGCCTTTAAGCGTCATTATTTGCCTTATGTTTGACGTTGAAGTAAAAAGTAATGAACACCATCTCGTATACATATTTATACACACCGCGCACAAGGATACGATAGATTATTATTATTGATGTCTAAAAACGTCCTACAGCATAGAATTGAGTTAAAAAATGATAAAAATCAACAACTAAAATTATTAACGTAAAATCACACTGCACGACGCCGTGGACGTCTTAAAGCGTTAGGTAGTGATGTGACTAAGTGGACATTTTTAATACATTTTTTATTTTTATTTAATATGTAGGTATTAGATGATAACAATAAAATGTGATTATTTTTTTATTGTTCTACTGCTAGTTTATTAAAAGTGTATTAGTAAATAACTATTATCATTATCTCTGCCTATGCACATACTTGATAGATGGATTGATGATGCTCACTCGTCATATGGTTAACGTACGAATTTTTTGTCTGTTTATATTTTACCTAATTATTAATGTTAAAAAAAAAATCAAAAATTTCTTTATTTTCTTAAAGACATCCATATAACAAATAATGAGGGACTTCCCTTTTAAGTAACAATACTTGTGTTAGGGGAGTCCCGCTCTCTATAAGGAAACGTAGACAATTATAAAACAAAGAAATTGTTGACACGTTTAGCTTAAGGGGTTTACATCTTATTTGTTATGTTTTTAATGAGTGTGTGAACGATTATGTGAGTATTGTATGTGTTAGTAATTGTCTATGTGTTATTATTATTATTTTTTTTATACATACTGTTCGTATTATATGATGTTTTTATGTTAAACACATATTGGTTTTCACAGTCAATTGAGAAAAAGTTTGTAATGATAAACAGATGACATGCCATTGTGAATTAATTTCATGACTAAGGTTTTTACTATTTATTATTGAATTTAATCTGCTTAAAATATACCTTAATTTTTTTTTATAAAATTTTATGTTATCGATATACCCACCTAACTCCACTACGTCATGTTCACTTTAATGTACTGCCAACGCCAACGACGCTTTAAGTCGTCCGCTTGTGACGTCATAAGCGCGTATGCTGCTATTGATAGTGTTGGGAGTTGAAGATAGATAAAATATATTTTTTTCAATTACCCTACAAAAACTAAATGCTACTGAAGTTATTGTCCGTGTTTCTATATTGTAGACTTTTTGAGTAAAAACCCACAAATACATTATTTACGAAAATAGTTTAAATAATAATGGGTTGTGTTGAACTTTTACATATTCTGGAAGTAGTTGATGATGATGATATTTTTAATAAATCTTCGCCTGATAGTGAAGTAGGAGTAGGAGTGTTTCTTTTCGAGGCACTTATTTATTTTAATCAAACTAAATTAATGAGCATGACAACCGGATCAACAAATTCCTAATTATTTCGTGAGTTATTCCATAAAGATTATAATACCCATATTTATTGTTTACTCAATCAACTGAAAAAAACTATGTATGATAAAGCTCATAAAAATTCGAAGTTCACTATGTCGCTGCTAGTTTTAAAATTTATCTAGATGTGACGTCATACGACATTTCAACGAAACACTGCACCGTGATTTTTTGATTTATTAAATAAAAAAATATGAATGTTTATCGTTAAGTGTATATGCACCGTAAAAACCGGGAAACATGATTTTGGTGTACATTTGTAAAACGCCCCTTCGTATAACATATTTTGGTTTCTGTCGATAGAAAAATATATACAATGTTTTGTTGCTCTTCTTATACAAAAAATTAAATCATAATAAGTTCAAAAGGTGTACTTATTATAATTTCATCACCGACATTAATTCATATTATTTTGTTTTTAACCAACACAGTGGCGTTTTTTTCCAATTACATCGATAAAGTCCTTAACAACACTATAAGAGTAGGTAAAATTTGTCAAACATTTAAGTTGTGATCGCCGATGACGCTTTAAGGCGTCGACTAGTTGCGCCAAAATTCCTTGCATACTTTAAAAAAATCTTGTGATAATTTTCTGATTACTAAGACTTATAAAATTACTATTGATCTATTATTTCTTATTACGTTCAGTATGTATGAGCATTTATTTCTTTATCCTTAGTAATAGGTAATAAGGTTCGGAAACAAACGTTTATTCTTATCGCTTAGTGCAGCATGTCACATCACTATCGTATTGGGCGAAAATTCTAGCTAATAATACGCATGGCGTCGGGGGCAATATTTTCTATTTGAAGTCCGGCGGTCAATGGGTTAAAAAGATAATTAAAATATTATATAAATTGACTATACAATAATCTCTTTGGCTTGGCCTACACAAAAATCTAAAAACAATGTCAAAAAAATTTGTAAAAGATGTCCTAACAAAAATAATGCCCAACACAGCCTTGTTTGCAGCAAATATTAAAAAAAAAACCATAACATATGGGAAGTTTAAAAGAAGAAGGCAGTTCATCCATGTAATATATTTATAAACCTCTTCATTACTATTTCATTTTACAACATGATAACATGAATTCAATCAAATCTGACCCAATTTTCAAAGGGAATAAAGGTGAACCAATATTACTAAGAAGTGTTTTTCACTTAACTCCAAAAATTAAGGAATGAATAAAAATACCTACCAAATATTTTTGTGGAAACAATAAGTCTTGGCATGGTAATTCAACTAACTTTTGACCAGAAACAAAATCTGTTGGAATTTTAGTTTTCTTCATTGTAACTAAATAGGTCATATAATATCTTCCATTTCACTGTATCTATCCAAAATTTGCCCTTAAATCAGTAAATTACACATAAACTTAATAGTTAAGTGTACACTTTTAATGCATAATTGGATTCAATTTAAATGATCTCATATAAAGTATGAAATTTTCTAAATCTTTGTTTTGGGTTGAACAGAAGATCTTAGTTTGTCAAAAGAAACAACACCTTATAACTCCATGGTGTTTTAGTACTTGTAATGGAATACATTAGTAGCATCAACATGAAACTCAATGGACTTTCCGAGAAATCACGCGTAGCATCTTAGGATAAATAACCCAGTACCTACCTACCTACCTACCTACTCTTTCGTAGTAATTGACCTTGTCATGTATTTTTAATTGACGCCTATCATCAAGCCGGTTTATACAATAAACAAAGACATACGCAAGTATGTCGGCCAGTTTAAAACTATGGAATTGATTATCAACCAATATAAGCAAGTAAACACTGCAAAAACTTCCTCAGAGATAACAATACCCTATTGTTGATTACAGAAATTGGCGTTTTTCAACAGATTACAGCTGACAGACTTAATTAAGTAAATAAAACGTTTTACATTAGAGGCTGTGGGTACTGTTACTACATGAGTTTATAATAGAAATGGCATAAAACATGAGAAGACCTACCTTGTAAAAGGACCACTCCTTTTCGTTATTTGTCCTAATATTTTCTCCACAGTTCGCTTGTCGCCATTGCGGGCTGCGTCTAGCAACTCCTGGCCCCTCCCCATGGCCCATTAATGAATAATATCACACACAAAAACAACACAAAGTGCAATCATTTCAATTTTTTACACTAGACTTCACTGCACATTACAACTTCATTGATCGCGGCGCCATGTTTGAGGAGGAATCGAGAATTTTGACATAAGTGCGCTCTAGCGGCAGTCGACGGAATCGATCGCATTCAGATGATTCATACGAACTACCACGCAACGATAAATCTCAAGTATGAGGCTGCTGTTATCATTACAATTTTATTATGAATTTTCATTAAATCTTAATTTATGTGCTCCGAAACTTTTTGTAAATATAAATCCATATAATGCAACACAAATATAGCAACCAATATTGAATTCAGGTTTTTTAATTCCGATTTTTTTTAATTTTGACTAAAACCTAGTATTTTCTTTAAACCGGAGACCTAAAGAATAATAACAACTAATCTAAAACTGTTTACTCAGAATTTTCTTGTTTTTAAGATATAATATGTTCTTAAGGACATCTGAACTGAAAGTATAAAAATCTTGATGAAACCCTTTCAAAATTCATAACATGCCAAGAAAGGTGTGTTTATTGCAATTTTGCCTTATTAAAAAATCTAATGAAAAGATATAACCTCTACAGACGTTTTACTGTTCATTGAGAAATCCAGTTTCAGCAGTTATAAATATGTTTGTTAAAGACTATTTTAATAGATAAAACCTTACTTATATAAACTCCTTTTTGTTACATGTCATTCATACAAACGAAACAATCTAATGTCTTTAATGTCAATAAAATCTCTCATCATCTCAGTTCAAGTTACATTATTTGTGGTTTAATTTATTTTTCCCTATAATTGTAACTCCGTTAGTACAACAGTTCAGAGTTTAACATTGGTCCTTATTGAGCCGGATCGCTGTCGAAGACTACCATCCAAGCTTGAAGTGGACGAAGTTCTGCGTGCTTGCGGTGGACCGCTGCAGCTAAAGTTCGCAGTAACGACTACGACGGTGGCTGTGTCGAGTCGTATGCAGCAGTGCTATTGGTGTCCGCCGGTGGTGGTACCAATACAAGAGCGAGACGAGGAAGGCGTGACGTCATTCTTAGCGTTTACGTCGGCTACGTCATAGGTCAAATTTGCAAAGAGTGAGTGAGTGGCATGCAAATTGTAAGTACAATTTTCAACACCTAATTCTCAAGTGAAAATCACAAAGGAAGATTCCAAGCAAGAAAGTGCTCGAGCAATTTGGACTTCATTTGTTCGTAGAGATTAACTTAGTATAGCTGTGTGATTTAGGATTTTAGTCCAGTTCAATGTAGTTCAACATTTATTTTAAAGACAGAATAAATTTACAGATTTGAGTGTTAAAGATGGAAGGTATTATTAATGTGCAGAAAGATTTGTCAAAGTCTATAGAGAAGGGATTTATTAATTTTAAAAAAAGTCCAAAGGAAAGGATTTCCGTTGAATATTTAGAAACTAGATTGGAAAATTTAGAAAGGGATTGGCAACTGTTTTACAAAACTAATGCAAAATTGTATGAAAGTTATCAGTCTATTGAAATAGAAAAAAGTGTATATGTTCAAGATGATCTGTATGATAAAACCGAAGATAATTACATCATTTATAAATCTACCTTAAAGACCGAATTAAAGAAATTGTTATTAGTTCAAAAGCAGAGGGTAAATGATTCGGTCGAGGATGAGTCTTCTAGTTCCTTCGTTAAGTTGCCGAAAATTTCTATACCGATATTTTCTGGTAAATATACTGAATGGCCTACATTCAGAGACTTATTCGTTTCACTTGTCGATAAAAATAAATCTTTAGACAATGTTCAAAAATTACACTATTTGAAAGGTCACCTAACAGGAGAAGCGGAACAGTTGATAAGGCACACGCCTATAACTGGAGCTAACTATATTCAGTGCTGGGATTTACTTGAAAAAAGATACAATAATAAACGTTATCTATCTAATTGTATTTTAAAAAGATTGTTCGCTCAAAGAAAGTTACATTTTGAATCCGCGTTTGGCTTGAAGGAACTATTGGACAACACTCTTGATTGTTTAAATGCATTGCGAAATTTAGATGTAGAAGTAAGGACATGGGACATAATAATTATACATATTGTCACTTTTAAACTAGACCCGGAAACTCGCAAACAATGGGAGTTAAATGTTTCTGTTACTGACTGCAATGAGCTGCCTACTCTTAAGCAGTTTAATGAATTTATCGAGAACAGGTTTAGAGCGTTAGAGTGCTTAGAATCTAAAAGACCGCAGACAAATCAAGTGAATCGTTACATCGAATCCAAATCTTTATTAGTCACTAATAATAACCCTACCAATTTGCGTTGTGAATTTTGCAGTGAAGGTCACAAACTTTGTTTCTGTAAAGAATTCTCCAAACAAAAGTACGATGAAAGGCGGGAATTCGTTATTAAAAACAGGATGTGCTTTAATTGTTTGGGTGGAAATCATTCTGTTTACGAGTGCAAAAAACCTACAGTATGTAAGCTGTGCAAAAGACGTCATCATACGTTGTTGCACCCACCTTCAACTGTTGACAATAAAGTTCAATTTAGTAATCAAAACAAATCAGAGCAACCTAGTACTAGTTCATCTAAACAGTTTGAAACACCAATTGTTACGTGTTTATCAACAGGGAAACTGGCAAAACCGAAGCAGGTTTTATTAGCCACCGCGTTAGTAAATGCAGAATCTAAAAATGGTGAAATCCAGGTGTTGAGAGTATTGCTCGATCAGGGCTCTCAAGCTTGCTTCGTTACAGAAGCCACAGTGCAACTCCTAAAGTTAAAGAAAAGATCGATCAATGGTGTGATTTCTGGAATAGGCGAAAATAAATCCATAACAGCGAAGAGCGTGGTTGAGTTCACTGTTCAGTCCCGAGTAGATCCATCCATTAAAATACCGATTAAGGCATTTGTATTGAGCAGCATCACGTCACAGCTTCCTGAAAAGTCTATGCAGTCTGTTGATTGGGTAGAATTAAACTATTTACAATTGGCTGATCCTCAATACAATATATCGAACAAAATTAATATATTACTTGGTGCAGAAGTTTATAGTTTAATTTTAAGAGAAGGCGTTAAAAGGAGTCCTTTTGGTTCACTGGTTGCGCAAAATACCACACTAGGGTGGATTTTATCAGGGGTAGTAACAGGCACAGATTCTAAGAACAGTGATATTATTGTCATGCATACACAGGTCAACGAAGATGACGCTTTAAGAAAATTCTGGGAAATTGAAGAACAAACAACAGGAAGAAACATATTTACTGAAGAAGAAGAACGTTGTGAAGAGTTTTTTCAGGCTACTACTAAAAGGACAACTGCGGGTCGTTATATCGTGAGATTACCTTTTCGTGATGATTCCCCGCAATGCAAGAATTTTGGCTCGAAGTGCATAGCTGAAACAAGGTTCAAGTCTTTAGAGCGCAGATTTGCAAAGAATCCAGATCTCAAGAAAAGGTATACAGATGTGATTAAAGAATATCTCGAACTTGGCCATATGAGACCAGTTCAGAATACTAAGGCGGAAGAGGCAGTATACTTACCACATCATGCTGTTATAAGGGAGGATAAGGTAACAACCAAGGTTCGCGTAGTGTTCAATGCGTCTGAAAAAAATAAAAAAGGCATTTCTTTGAATGACACTTTGATGGTTGGTCCAACTTTGCAGGCTGATTTGCGTCATACTGTTTTAAGATGGAGAGTACATCCTATCGCTTTGGTAGCAGACATTATTAAAATGTACCGCCAGGTATTGATAGCTGATGACGACGCAAGCTATCAACGTATATTATGGCGTGATGAACCTGAAAACAAACTAGAAGAATATGAATTACAAACCGTTACTTTTGGTACAGCATCAGCACCTTATTTGGCTGTTAAAGCTTTGCAGCAAACTGCCCATGATGAAGGCAAGTCTTTTCCTAAAGCAGCCGACATAATTAAGAACAATTTCTACATGGATGATTTGATGACGGGGTGTTCAAGTGTAGAAGAAGGAAAAGAATTATACGAGCAAATAAGCGAAATATTAGAAAAAGGAGGTTTTAAATTACAAAAATGGAATAGCAATAGTTCAAAGCTTATAAAGGACATAGAGGACACTGAACAGAACAAAAACAGAACTACAAGGAAAGAAGAAAAGGATAAAAACAAGGAAAATGTTGACGAAAATTTGAAGGAAAAGGAGATCAAACTAGATAAAACAATAAAAATATTAGGACTTACCTGGAACCGCGAAGAAGACATTTTTCAATACTCGGTGAGTCTTCCGTCAGCAGCAACACCTGAAACAAAAAGATCAATTATTTCGGACATAGCCAAGTTATTCGATCCTTTGGGTTGGATTGCACCTACTATAATATTAGCAAAGATATTCATTCAGCGACTTTGGCTTGCTGGTGTTACATGGGATGAAAAGCTATCATTGGAGTTAATAAATGATTGGGTTACTTACCGTCATTCGTTACAGGAACTTACCAAGATTCGTATACCTCGCTGGGTTGGTATTTCTCCAGATGACATCGATGTTGAACTGCATGGATTTTCTGATGCATCGAAATGTGCCTATGCTGCAGTAGTGTACCTAAGAACAGTAGATGCAACGGGTCAAATCAAAGTCCATCTTTTGAATGCGAAAACTCGTGTTGCACCCATAAAACAGGTTTGTACCCCTCGATTAGAGTTGTGTGGAGCTGTACTTTTGTCGAAATTATTGATTGAGACGGCGGACGTTCTTAATATTCCCAAAGAAAAAATTAGAGCATGGACTGACTCTACAATTGTTCTGGCATGGTTGAACAGTCATCCCTCACGCTGGAAGACATTTGTAGCCAATAGGACGTCTAAAATTCTAACCCATTTCAATGCTTCACAGTGGTTTTATGTATCTACCAAAAATAACCCTGCAGATTTGGCTTCTCGTGGAGTGCTACCGAATATCTTGAAGGACAATAAACTCTGGTTTTCAGGCCCTGAAATGATTAAAGAAAAAAATATTACTTACACTAAACCTACAGAATTCAAAGAAAATTTTGAAAAGTCCATTAAAACGCATTTAACTACAGCGACGGAGAAGGATGAGTCTATTGTGGAGAAATTTTCATCATTGCAAAGATTACTGCGAGTGATAGCATACTGTAGAAGAGTTTTAAACAAAGGCAAGAATGAATCGGAATACTTACGCAAGCTGGAGATTGATGAAGCTCTAAAATGCTGCATCAGGAGAACTCAACTTGAATCTTTTCCGACCGAATATGCTCAATTAGAGAACAAAAACACTTTGCAGATGAAATCAAGTCTACTGAAAGCATTATGTCCGTTTATAGACAATGATGGGCTTATTAGAGTAGGCGGTCGATTACAGAAGGCTGATATGGGAGAAAATGCCAAACATCCGATAGTGATGCCAAAGAAGCACCACCTTACTCAACTTCTGGTAGCGGATGCCCATAACAAAACACTACATGGAGGTTCCCAACTCATGATGAATTATTTAAGGTCTTCGTATTGGATTATTGGTTTGCGAAATATCACGAAAAAATATGTTCGTGAATGTGTAGTGTGTGCTAAACAAAGAGCTAGCATCAGCACACAGATCATGGGATCATTGCCGTCAGTTAGGTGTTCACCAGCTAGAGCGTTTCTGCATAGCGGTGTAGATTACGCTGGCCCGATAAACATTAGAACTTCTAAAGGAAGAGGTCATCGCTCGTACAAGGGATATATATCGCTATTCGTGTGTATGAGTACTCGCGCGATACATTTGGAATTAGTGAGCGATATGACTACTCAAGCGTTTTTAGCGGCCTTTCGACGATTTACTGCTAGGAGAGGACATTGTGCGCAAGTTTTTAGTGACAATGGGACCACTTTTGTAGGGGCAAATAAAGAATTACAACAGTTAAGATCAATTCAGGTCTCCATTGCCCACAACCTTGAAGTACACGGTACCCAGTGGCACTTCATTCCTCCACACGCGCCCAATTTTGGGGGTCTGTGGGAAGCAGGCGTGAAGTCAGTCAAGTTCCACCTTAAACGCGTGATTGGAGATTCTACATTAACTTTCGAAGAATTGAGTACCCTTCTGGCTCAAGTGGAAGCTTGTCTGAACTCACGTCCAGTTAGCGTGATTAATAACGAAGAGCCAAATGAGGCGCTTCCGTTGACTCCAGGTCATTTTTTAATAGGGGAACCTTTGTTGAGCATACCAGAACCCAGTTATGAAAGTTCATCAGTAAACTGTTTAAGCAGGTGGCAGTTCATTCAGAGATCACTCCAAACATTTTGGAAGCGCTGGTCCCAGGAGTATCTGTCGAATCTGGTCAACAGATACAAATGGAGATCGCAAGTATTAGAACCAAAGATAGGACAAATAGTTTTAGTTAAAGAGGACGATTTACCTCCAAGTCGATGGTTATTAGGACGAATAATAGAGAAACATCCAGGGAGTGACAATATTACCCGTGTAGTCACTCTACGTACTAAATCCGCAACTATTAAAAGACCAACTTCTAAGCTCTGTATATTACCGATAGCGGTCTAATTTTATTGCGATTACTTATATCTAATAGTTTAATCTAAGTTTGAATATATTTTCTTGTTAAGTTCACTGTAAGTTGTTTATTTTAAAACTGTTAGCTTAGGAGACACTTATTGTTTTGTTAAACTTTATACATAATGAAGATTGTTTAGTTTTTGTATTTTTGTATTTAGGACATTTTCAATAATGTCCAAGGGGGGCGGCATGTTAAAGACTATTTTAATAGATAAAACCTTACTTATATAAACTCCTTTTTGTTACATGTCATTCATACAAACGAAACAATCTAATGTCTTTAATGTCAATAAAATCTCTCATCATCTCAGTTCAAGTTACATTATTTGTGGTTTAATTTATTTTTCCCTATAATTGTAACTCCGTTAGTACAACAGTTCAGAGTTTAACAATGTTACTACTTCTAAATAACATTTAACATTTTCATTGAAAATTTAAGTGTGTTTAAAAATATTTAAAAGTAAAAGGGTACAATTTTTAGATAATAGGAAAAAAACCTAGATTATTGTTTCATTATTTTTTAAAGAAATAAATTTACGTCAACACTATTTTAAATACACATCGTTGTATAATAAGGACGTTTCTCAAAAAGAAAGATAAAACATGCACTCTCTCTCTCTTTTTCCGAGTTCCGTCATTCGTTCACTCACTCAATATTTGTACTTTTGGCTAGATGGCGCTTCGAAACTTAAATGCAATCAAATTTGAACTCTCTTGCATAATGTTAAAGTCGTAACAAACGTAACACTTAAAACATTGGTTTATGTTTATGGCCAATGTTGACATTTGATCGAGCTGTCAGTGTCATTTGGTTTTGTGCCCTCCTGCGTCCTCACCTCTGTTTTTAAAGTTATTTGTTAATTTAGATAAATATTTGTAAGACTCATTAGGCTGCTTACTCCTAGAGAGTATTGATTACGAATTTCACCAGTGTTAAATATTGAAAAAATCCAGTGCAATATCTGAAAAATCGATAAGAGTTAACAGCTGATTTTGACATTTATGCTTTATTGAATTTGTTTATTTGCGGGGCGACCGCGTATGTAGTGAAAATGATCTCGTTACCAATTACTACAATCATAATTGTGGTAATATCTTTCTGTGGAACTGCAGTGGTTTGTTCTCAAGGTATTTGTACTTCTTTTAATAATTAATATGATCACTTCTTTTAATCTTTAATACCTATAAACCTACTTGCCTCGTTATGGGCCTTGATATCAAGCCTAGTCTGATAAAAATATTTTGTTTTACGTACAATGTTTCTTTATTTAATTCTGACCGAGATTGTGAATTTGTTGCTAACAAGTAGGTACAGTGAGCATCATATTTTTATGTATTTTTCGACACAAAATTTGCATTACCTACACTAAATGAAGTTATATTAATAAGTAAATACCTATCTTCTCAAGTATGTTTTTATTTTGACACTAAACCTCGATTTTATTGGGTTATATTATATACCATATTGCATAATTAATTTAAAAAAACATTTTATCTTTATGCAGTGTTTAAAATATTGGAAATATAAATGAGTTAAAGTATAATTTGTTTCAGATGTAAAAATTAACATACCACTCTCTAAACAAGTAACATGGGCCAACAGAGAGTTGTACAATGAATTTATTTATGTGAACAGTTCATCCAAAGTTGAAGTAAAGTTTTCTAATATTAGCAAGAATATATCTTTTATTATATTTCAAGTGCACAGTCATTTGTACAATGTAACAGTAAACAACAATACTCTAATGGAAGGACCAAATATAACGGGCACAAATGTTGGACTTCATAGTTACGTAAATCCAATTCAAACGTTTTACATAGTCAATCCAAATACAGAAATATTGAAAGTGATGATATCGGTTCATGGATACAGCAGCAAAGGTAATTGTTACAAATCATTGTTCTGACATTACATTCAAATTGATATTTTTGTGGACTTTGTGTATTTTTATATCTTACACCAATATACACTTCGTACCTACTTATAGTTCATATATTTGGTTTCCACTGATTATTTCCTACTAATGATTGCAGCAAGATGTTATATAGCTTTAAAAAAATGATTTTGAATTAGTCCTGGTAATTAGCGCATTGAAACAAATAAAACTCTCCATCTTTATAATGTTACTAGACGAGTAATGTAATTTTGATTTAAAAAATGTAACTAGTAACATATTCTTTTCAAGTTTGTTAAATATACCTATTGTTTGATTATTTGTGTAAATTTTTTTCACATTATTAATTGCCTACTTAAGTAAGTACAAAATTTGTATTATTTTAATAATAATAATATTATGGTTCCTTTTTGTGTCATGATGGATTAGTAATGATGAGATTTTAAAACTGAGAATATCTAAAAGCAATGTTTAGTAGAGCAATCAGCTATTGTATACATATTGTGAGATCTCACTATGACGCCGAAATCTAAATACCTATGGTTTTGAAAGGTAGGCCTGTATGAAGCATATGGGCCAATTATGTTAATTACTTTCTGTCTTAAACAAGCAGTGCCATATTATGACAGTATTATATTAGCCGTAACAACAGCATACAGTTATTTCAGTCACAATATAAAATTATCCCTATATGTTTTTCCTTGTTTATATGGCTAATTATTACATTTATTCATACAGCATTGCTCTGTAAATTTAATTAACTATCTCTTGTATTGATATAATATTAAAAATATGTAATGATTTAAATGATAATTTATTAATTGATTTATAAATTTGAAGATGAGTCAATTTACTAAGATATTAATGATAAAACATTTGTGAATCCAAAAACCAACTTTAAATTTAACATAACCCAGACATATTATTGTTCAGAATGTTCTTCCTTTCATAGTAAAATGTGTTTCAGATCCCATTCCAGGAGGGTGTAATATGGAATTCCCAATTTCAATTTCTCCTTTTATGCACTCAAGTTTGCAGAAAGAAGTTATTTTTGTTGATGCCTCCCCAGCCATGGCTTATGGTGATCCACAATGTATTGCAAATAAATTAGATATTTTTTTCTATATGATGTACTTACCGGAAAGGAATTTTGAATCAACAACTTACTTTGAAGGCATAAAAAAAATGCTAACATTAGAAAGTATTAAAGAAAATGGAGTAAATGTAAGTGGAAATTTATTTTAAAATAGAAAACACAAATAACTTTTTGTAATTTTCTTTTCGGTCGAATATGTGATTTAAAATGTTAGGGTTTTTTCAAATAATAAAAATTAACTTTAAGCACAGAAAAATAAAAATAAAAATCCCTAACTCGGCCTTATTTCTTGAAAACTACTATGTTCAAGATATTTCTTTTTGCTTTAAAAATAACATAGGTACATTCTAATGTCTACTAAAATACTTCTTTTAGATTCCAAATAGTAAGTGGCCTATGCGCCGAAAGTTAAGTGCATACCCAGGGACGGGGGCCATTTATGTTGTGGTTGCAACCGCCAAGGACGCCCCTGAGTATTACTCGGTCTATATACCAAGTCACCATTATGGGTGTTCACTATTAAAAGTTGAGACATGTGATCTAATAGGTGAGTTAGAAATCTGGATCTTTTAATTTGCACGTTTTCTTATCTTATTTTAACTTTGATTCAATTTAGTTGCTTCAAGGCAGCTTTGCATTCACAGCGCCTCCTCCATTCTACGTTTGCATCCAAATAGCAAGAATAAAAATCTATTGTATTCCGTACAGGATTGCTTGTGACTGGTTTATAATTGTAGGACTCTGGTTTATATATGTTACTCTATAAATCTTGTGAAAGCGCTAATTTAATTGCCTGGTTCACGTATGAATATGGTATGTACAGTCATCAGCTCATCGCGGAAAACATTACATGACTTACGACAAGACCATTCATACCACATATTCTACGCTTTGAATTTAGTAACTTCTTACGTCGTAGTCATAAGAACTAATATCGAACAGCATGTTTGTAGTGCTTTGACCATACATAGTAGGGTATTACGATCGTGCTCCAACAATATTTGAGAAAGTACATTCAATAAAGAATTTGCATAAAACATATTTTCCAATATTTGTTTTCCAATATTTTTTTATTTATAAATGTAAAAAACACATCAAAATTGTAAAAACTTAACGATGAGCAGTCATATAGAGTTAATCTCTTAAAACCTACATATTACAACTTAACAACAACAATTACAAGGTAGGTACAATTAAAACTTAAAAATATCTCTCACATTCATGCATTTGCACTGCATTTAATTTTAAATGATGTTTTTAAATTATTATTTTTTTGATTGCAGATGATTATCTAACGGAATTAATATGCACTTCACTTATATTTGTGGGTGTATTAGTGTGTTATTTCGGGCATCGCTTCTTTAAAACAGAGATGTTCTTATTCGGATTGTTAAGTGGATTCATAATAACATACGTGATAATATCTTTAATTTCGAATTTAGATCAGACTGGTAAGATTTTTTCAACTTTCGACGAATTTTTACGATTGATGGGTATAGTACTGAGTTTTATTTTTACGATTGATGGGTATAGTACTGAGTTTTATTTTTACGATTGATGGGTATAGTACTGAGTTTTATTTTGTTTTTAGCTCTTATCAGTGGATCTCTACTATCAGGATTGTTCTTTGGTGCAATCTGGTTAACTTTCTGGTGGTATTACGGAATTCCAGTGATCGCTGTCTCTCTACCGGCCTTGAATATGGGGTTCTTGATTTCCGCGATAGTTTATAATAAGCTTCCAGGTAAGTAAAAATGATCAGTAATATTTTGATAGTAAAATTTTTAGTAAAAATTTTATAAAAATTACAAAAAACAAGGTATCAATTTTTTACCTTGATTAAAAACTCTACGATTCGTGAGCGTATATCTTGAAATATAATATAGCTTTATATATTTTATTTTCAGTATGAAATTTGTATGTTTTTAAATACATCTATTTTAATTAGAAACAGCAAGATTGGTTTATTTTAGCTATTTTCACAGCGTCATGTCTTACGGTCTGCTATTATGGGGATCTGCGGCCGATATTCAAACTATATTTGTTTTACAAAAGAGGGCCATCCGAGCCATGTACAAGCTAGGACCACGTGACTCGCTGAGAGAATTGTTTAAGGAAATTAACATCTTAACAGTCGCATCTCAATACATTCTCGACTGTTTAATGCATGTATACAAAAACTTGCATACATTTCCTAAAAAATCAGACAATCATAGCATTAACACCAGAAATAAAAATAAGCTTGCTGTTCCTAAGCGTAGACTACATAAAATAGGTAATTCATTTGTTGCTTTAAGCATAAAAATGTTTAATAAACTCCCTCAAGTTATTGTTGAGTTACCTTTGTACAAATTTAAGACATTTGTCAAACGTTGTCTTTTGAAAAAAGGCTACTACAAAGTGGAAGAGTATTTGAATGACAGGAACGTGTGGATCAGTGACTAGTGTGCTCGCCTGTACCTACGTGTTTTATATTATTTTACAAATATATATGTAACGCATTTTCTCAATCAATGTCAGAATTGGGCCTCGTTGACGCATGTGAGTCATACAGTTAATTTAATTTACAAATACCTTTGCTTTATTATTATTATTATTATTATTTTAATAATTGATTTAAAAATTTTATTTTACAATTGACAAACTAACTGTGTGTCTTAGTGCAAAATTAGTAATAAGTGTAGCTTTCATTTGTAAAAAAAACTACTGAGTTTCTTGCCGGTATCTTCTCTTTAGTTATAGGTTCCGAACCGGAGGTAGCTTCATTTGCTTTATATAGAGACTATTCATAAGTATTACTAATGTAATCTATGTGAATAAAAAAAATATTGACTTTGACTTTGACTTTGAATTATAACATCTATATATTACAAAAAATTTAAACATTTGCAGGTGATCTAATTATACTCCAAGAGGACTTCAACTTCTGGGTCATCTTCATACTGATCATGTTTCTAGTGTGCACAATATTGATCACAGTTACTTTCGTCTCCAACATTTTGTGCTGTGCAGTGCTGGGCGCTTTCGCAGTTGTGTTTCCTATGGACTTCTTCTTAGGGTCCAATGTCAAATACATAATTATCAATACGTTAAGAAGGGCCGTTGTACCCAGATTTAATCGTGTAGTGCTGATGGTGCCTTTTGAATGGAAGGGTAAGTTCATTTTTACTTGTCTATATGGAAAAGGTGTGTAAGTAGATATACCTAGGTTTCATCTAGGATCAAAAAATACTACAATTTTTTTCACCACGTGAGTTATTTCATAAAAATCAATTATTTTACAAATTTGTTGTAAAAGATATAAAACAGGTATTTCTTTTTATACCAATTATTATTTCATTATTGATCGAGAAAATATTATTCTGAAACAAGCTTTCTAATAAATATTTCCTGCTTTTTGCTCTTTGTGAAAGTAGGCGAAAGCGTAAGAGTGAAATGCTAAAAAGTACACAGATATTGTACTTTCTTTTGTCGCAGCAAAAGTGTGAGAGAATCAATATAAAAATCAATGCCACTATTCGTTGTAATTTTATAACTCAAGAACGGGCTCACCTATCCAAACCAAATGTTAAGGCATTGTTCGAACTATTTAGGAGATGGTTTAGGTATATGAAGTTTGCACAAAATCGGTCAAGCGGTTCTTCATTAATATCATTTTTTGTAACAAATTAATATACGTATACGCTTTCTAAAAGTGCATCTTCAGTTTTATGGAGGTTTCACGTGGCTGCTCTTTACAGATGCAGTGATAGTGGCTTTCTGGACAGCGTTGGCCTTAACAGGGTTCCTGTTCCAACATTACCACAACCGTGGAAGACCCCCCTTTCCTCCACCGCCTAGGAGTGTCCGCCCTGGAATGCCGGAGTCTGGATATGGTGCTTTACCTTCTAGAAGGAGGTAAGAGATTCGAACATATTTAATTATTTTGCAGCCAAATAGGTGTTCGCTATTCTTCGATTATTTTTATTTTGAATAAGATTAAGCCCGCGTTTTTCTCTGCAACAAACCCTCCTTAAGGCCTTAACGATACATTTACAAAAAATAAGTACTGTATTTATATTGAAGATTTAATAAAAACTTGGGTGATTTGTTAAACTGTGGAATTTTGACACTTATAAGTAGTTTTTTGACAGGTTTTGTGTTTATTTTGATATTGTCTTTCCTGCGATGGCGTAATGATATTATGCGATTATTAAAATTTCAGAGTAGGTCTGATCGTTACATTTGTAACGTAACATTCGGAACGTGTTCGTAACATTATGACAATGCATACTAACCCATATGTTATCTACTCATGAAGTGAACTGCGATCAGTGTCTGACGGGAAAAAATGTGCGCGAATAATTACATGTAATTACCTACCTAGTATATGCAGAAAAGAACTTAAAAATCCATATTACTCTCAATTTAACTGTACCCACTCTTGTTTACAGTAGGTATCGAGTAATTATCATAATTATACCCAGTAGTGGGTAAGGTACGCATAAATATTGATACGTAGCAGCCTTTATCTATTAACTAATGGAAACAAGTCAGTAAGTCATTGATTCTTTGAGGCAGAGATATCGTAAATGACAATGATATTGTAAGAGGTTAATGAAACTGAGGACGGATAAATTTGACAAATAAATAAAATGCGTTACTCACGGCAGAGATAAATATAAGCGTGTATGTAGGTATTGTAATTACTCTTACAGTTCGAGTTCATGTATCACCTCACAATAATACATTTCTTATTTTTTATTACTGAGGTTTCTAGCTATTCGTCTAATTTCATGGTGAGAAAAATTATAGAAATATTATGATGTAGGTACCTATGTCTCCATTCATAAAATGAAATCGGGTTTTGGGTTTTTCTAGAGTGCTGGTGGAGTTATTATTAAATTTTTAGGATTTGGGTAGAGTAGTGCTCGAGTAATATCTATGTAACCGCAGCTTTATTAACAAGAGCATTTTAAAAAAAACTTAGAAGTGAAAAGAAATCCTAAGATTTTAAGATTTAGTTCTTTAGATTTCACCAATCATCTTTCAATACCGGCAACTACTACTGCAAGACTGTCAACCACTATATTAACAAACTTCACTTATGACATCGTCTAAAAATTAAACTTAAATTGTTACTGACTTACTGGCTTGAAAAAAACCCGATTTATTACCAAAACACTTAAAAATAAATTTCTTTATCTTTTCAGAAATGTGTTACCTTCTGTCGGTGTGTCCAGACCAGTTTTGGACAAAACACAGGACGAGAGGACGCCATTACTGGGTTAAGTGATAACAACATTTAACAATGGTGTCACGTGAAAGACGTGGCACCATGATCAATGTTAAGAGATGCACATTTTACTTAGTCGATCGACCTGAATTGCGATCTAGTTAATCTTCGTACTGCACCAACACCAAACCTTAGAAAGAGCTCAAAATCTTTATATTACCTTCTGCCCCTTTCCACTAGCCGGTGCAACCTGCCTACCTCTAAAACGTGCCATTTTGACGCCTCTAGTGCCCCGGTGCTTAACCGACCATTCCACTTGAGCTAGTATTAGTTCCACGTCTGCATGACCCCTTACTTGGATAAAATTATCAGTCCACACAACATCGATGACGAACCGAACCTCACTTGTATTGAGGTAAGCTATTTAACATCTGTGGCTGCTGCTAAGCCAAAAATATGAATGAAATAAGCCAAAAATGATGTTATGGTAGAAAATGGTAGAAACTAGCCATATAATGAAGCAAATTTTAAAGGTAGAAATTCTTGATCGACTTTGCTTGGGCAACCTACTATTGATAAAGCAACACTTTTTCCTATTTCTCTTTATTATATCCAAATGTCATGTCAACATGTCAGGTCGCACAATTTAATGTTATAGAAATCACTTATTTAATAGATTTAAAAGACTCCGTTGCCGCCTTGTAGTGAAACCTAGACCTTTGCTTATGTTATCCGGAATATAATTAAAAATATTATCACTAAACAAATAAATTCAAATATTAAAATTATAAGAAAAAAAAATTCCATTACAATTTATATTTTAATGTTATATTTAGATTATCTCATGTGTTGTGTTATACAACCTACTTACTTATTATTTAAGCAAAAAAAGATAATTTTTTGTATCAAACATCACTATCAAGATATTAGAATCGTGATAGTTAAATATTATTTTTGTATGCATAATACTTCTAGTAATGCCAAATATATTTTTTAAATTTGTAAGACTGCTCGTAATTGTGATGTCTAGTAAATACAATGCATGCTGTTAATTAATTTATATTTGAAAAAATAAATAACTTCGAAGCATTTTTTTTTATTTGAATTCAACCACCAAAATTGACACCAGATTGCATTAAAATTGACAAAGTGGAAGTACAAGTCCTCAAATAACAACGAATAAATGATAAAAGAAGGAAACAGGATCAAATTATGGATATGAATGAAAGTTAGTTTACCTATTACAAATACAATAATAGTTGATCAACTGACTATAGGTAATAAAAACCTGGAATTAAAAATGTACTACGAAAGTTAATTGCTATCTGTCTCGAACATGTTGGAGTCTAGTCATTTTCGTCTTGAAAAAAAACGCTATTTGATACTTCTCAGCTTAATATAGATAATATAGGGCTTAATAGGTTGAAAAAACGGCTTCGAATAGTTTAACGTAGTAAAAAATAGTACCGCAACTACAAATATTTCTATACAAAACAAAACTCCTCGACTCGATTTTTAAACCGACTTTTAAAAAATGAGGATTTTCTCATTTCGACCATATATATATATATATATATATATATATATATATATATATATATATATATATATATATATATATTATCTTGATGAGCTCGTAGCTCATACATTTATAAGCATGTATTTTCCATTAAAGGTAATTCCAACTCGTTAGTATGTATTAATATTTTTTCCGAATTACGCATAGGGATACCGTTTTCAAGAACAAAAATGTAACATGAAATTTCTAAAAGACTATTGTGAATCGTTTGAATTGTTTGCAAATTCATTATTTTTACCTAAATTTTAACCCAAAATTTATAAGAATTAATATTGGCAGGATTTCATTATGAAACTTTATTTGAATTAACTAACTTGAACTGATACAAAGCTACGTTCACTATGTTGGATAATACAACAGCAGTTGTTATCTGCGTGCTTTTATATTAATTCAATTTTACTTAATCTGGTACCATTCAATCAGTCTAATTCGAAGGTCCACCATGTCTGCCAATGCGAAAGATTAGCCATTCAAATCATGTGCAGTGGGCCCTCAGTACTGCGGGACGGACAGATAGACAAAATCTAAACCAATTAAGGGCGTTGATAATCTCTGCAATTGTTGTTTACGCCGAACGGCAGAGGGAGACACGCTTGCGTGTTTTTGATAGAATTCCATTGAAGCTGTTATATGGGGTGTTTTGTAAGGCATGAGTTATTGTAAATGCGAATTTTTCATTTATATGAAGGTCAGTATTTTCATGAATTTTGCTTCCAATAAAAAAGCAAGAAATGGGATAAGGCGTTGATAAAATGGCTATTATGTATGTAAGTTTAATAAGAGTAGGTATACAAATATAAATTATCTACTTTCCATTCACATGAAAAATATTAATCATTTGAAGCCAGAGATCTTTAATTTTTTTTCTTACCTGATTATCCATGATAGCTTCGAAGTCTAATGACCTTCACAGGAAAGGCGAGCGCAGTAGCCTGTCATCCCTAAAAGGATCTCACCACTACGATCTTTTGTAGTAACTAACCGTCAGTGGACTTAAAACAATTCCCCAAACTTAAACTCCTAAATTTTTAAATAAATTTAGAAATTACATATGATATATGAAAGTTATTATGAAATCATGAAAATGTATAAAAAACGTAAGCTTAAATAATAATGTTCGGTGAGTCACAAGCCGAGGCAGATATATGATGACCACAGAACGAGTGGTTTCCTTTTTTAACTTTCAAATCGCTCCACCAATCATCATCAAGTATACTTAAAGAAGAATATTGAACCTTCTTCTCATTTGAAATCGTTTAAAACGGAATTTTTACTTGATATACTTTTCCTCACCCTGTACATTTGTGCTATCTGCTCACCCCGACGAGGCTTAGATCAGTATAATGCCTACAATGCAACACGTTTAATCCCATCCCATTGTTGGGCACCCCCTATTTCAAAACCAATGCATCGCGATGTCACTGGCTATTTAACTTTATACTTAGTGGCACAAAGTCTAGAATTGCCCACCGACTTCGTGGCTAAACATTCGCCCTATGTAAAACTGTACGCATACTGTAACAGACAGACACATAATTATATCTGTTTTAAGCAATATTCATGAGACGAGATAAAGTATTAATGTTAGGAAGTTAATTTAATGTTGTACATTTTTGTTATTATTATTCGGTAATTGTGGTATTATTACGGTTTAAAAGGGATCGGGGAGAAAATGATAGAAAATAGAGAATTTAAAGTAAAACAGTGTAGGCATTCAAGGAAACTAAGGGAAGAAAGTATGTGACTGAACGTAAAACAAAAGACGATGTCTAATGCGCGGGTCCAATATTTTACGATTCGTTATGTGTCAAGAATAACTATCCAATTTTCTTCAACCGATTACGAGTTGTTAAATAATACAGTTCCATACAGCTGTCATCAGTCGTCCGTCAGTCGTTTTTAGCTTACGCGTCGTATAATTTATTACTATCCGTAAGTAGAACGGCCGTTTTTCAAATATTGGAACCAGGCATAAAAGAAGTAAAGAAAAGTATCAATAATAAACCACGTGGGGCTGATTGGTCACTAGAATTGATTAATTCGTCATTTTCCTTTTGAGAAATGGAGCATAGTGAAGTACTTATTTAGAAAACTTAATATGATATTTTAAAGAAACAGAACAATCTCATTTCACCTTGCGGTGTGGGATTTGAACCCACGACCTTCACGTATCACGCGTGCTGCTCTTCCAACAGAGCTGAGTTTTCAAAGGCGATGAATTTTTGTGTTGTATTAGCGGACCCGACAGACTTCGTCCTGTCTAAAAGATTTGGAATGTGGCTTGACTCTAAATTTTAGTTAGAAAACGTTTGTATGTACTGGAAAAAGGAAAAGGGGGATGTCTTTAGTTTTCCCGGAAATTATTCGAATATTTTTCCATCCTTTGACTTCAACGAACATAAAAAAAAAGAATTGTCAAAATTGGTCCAAGCGTTATCAAGTTATGCGCTTACCAACACATTTTGCGGTTCATTTTTATATGTATAATAGATTAACCTCTTCGCCTCATGTAGTTTTTTTATTTCTTTATAATTTAATGTTTGCGAGTGCGGCGTGAAACACTATAATAATGTAAAAAACTTAATAATATGATGTTCTGCATTGTAAAAAATCATTATGATATTTAAGTACGTACCTCTAGGTGTGTAGAACTGATTTAATGTAGTTAGGTAGGTACTTACCAATGCAAATAGTCTTCAATCCATCTTTTTTCGCAACTTTACTCAACACTTTTCATGATTTATATGGTTATACATTAATTAGTAACTGGCTGGTTATGAACTACCAATGGAATTACCCCTTTTGTAACCTAGTACAGTTTTGTATGGCAATTTCATGGTACGCACCGCTGTGGCGCCACAACGATTTGTATATTATGTCACTTCGTAAGACTTCTCGATTATATCGTTTTTGAACGCGCTAAGCCCATGGGTAGTTTTAATTACCTACACATTGAACTATGATTAGTGTAATACAAAACTTCTAATAACCAAGCTTCACTCAATGTGTATTTGATCAATACATTTTCATCATCCACATTGTTGCCACAGGCACTTCTGCGTTAATATCATTATCACGTTACGGCCACGCAATTGTATCATTTGGGAGTTGACCCCGTACACAAAATTAATATGTACCGCCCAATACAGTTAACAGCATAATTTCCGTACTCAGAGGGTAGCACGCAATAAGGTCCGTTTTGCATTGACCGCCATCTGCCGCGGGGTGTTGATAATAATATTTTATTCCATATTAGGCTATTGTTGTACGATTGGACACAGTCGAGTGTTCGCATTCGTCATTATGAATGATCATAGTTTTGTTTGGGGTTGTTGCATTGGCTTGTTAAACTAATACTTTATTATGTTTATTGGCTTTACAACATTTTAGTAGATACATTATTTTTGGTTAAATTAGGTGTCCATTTGTAACTGTGTCTAGTTTTGTTTGGCCTATCAACATAGTCGAAACGAAACATAAATATCATGATATGTTAGTGAATCTTTGGATACCTACTACTTTAATTAAGTAAAGCTTGTCAGTTTAACATTGCTAAGATGACTTTTAAGCTGGAGGTATATTGAAAACTCGGTAATCGACGAGTATTACGTAGTGAAAGTATAGTATGGAAATCGTAGCCCCATCGCAAAAGTGTGTAGAGGAACTACTGACAATGTCGTACAAAACTGCCACTACGAAATACTAGGTACCTATAACATTACTTACCGTTTTTGTGCGTGCTGTATTTCAAGAGGAACAAAATCGCTAATCGAGTGTAGTAAGTAATGCTAGTTTTCTATGGCTATGTGTGTAGTTCCGCTACTTACCGCTGCGGCGCTGTTATGAAATGCATAATATTATTTGATCATGTCTTTTTCTAATTGATTACCGTTTTTGTTCGTGTTAAGGATACAAAGGGTAAAGTATGAACATTTTAGTAATACTGCTGTTATGAGTATTGTAACAATTGGGATATGTCACGATTTATAAACCATTTTATGATAAAGATATAAGGGACTTACCGAAACCTCGGCCATATTCTTGTTGCGAATTATCTTTAGAAAGCGATTTCAACAACTTCGATACCATTGAGTATTGTCCGTCTATTAATAAATAAAACATGACGTCATTGTTTCGTATTTTAGCAGAAAATCAACGAAGACATCGTATTTTGACATGGTACTTTAAAGCTTCTCAATGAGGATGTTATCGCATGAAATATCTACTATGTAGATGGCGATCCATAGACGTGGGGTCCACCCTTTAATTGATTGGTGATTTAAATGTCATGGTGACATATGTCATGTAAACCATAACCAATCATGTATTAGTTGGACACCACGGCTACGTATCGCCACCTGGTGGATTTTTCGTACACAAACACCCTCATAGACATAGTTTCATGTGTGGTCGTGGTGTACAATAATGTATAGGTGTTTGTAATAAAACAAAAAATAATGGTTAATGCAATATTTATTAATAAATTTCACTGTAATCTCCTCAATCTATATGCACTTATATCAAGTAATAATTTATTTTACACTTACTTCCAACCTACTTTACATACATTTACCATACTCCTATACCACGTCCATATTGCATTTATTTATTCTTAATGAAAATATATTAAAAATTTACATCATTCAAAATGTAGAAGTAATGTTTGTATGCTGAACAACAGCTTTGAAAGTTTTTAAACAAAATACTTTTATACAACATTTTTGCATAGGTAGGTATACAGTTTTGTACATGGATTTCATGTGTTAAATTTTGATTGTCTACAGAATAATATATTCTGGTAATGTGATTTAAAAATACTGTTATTTTCGTGGTAAAAATAATATATTTAAGTTACTACATTATAATCACAGCAATATCGATCTCCTTACCCAATTCACAACAATAAATAATAAATTAATTCGTTTCAGGGTGTGCTACAGAACTGCGAATCAACACAAGTACTTACAACATCTATTAGTGTTACGATACACAATAATGCAAATATGATTAGTTTGCGACAATTTGCTGTCAAAGGGCAGGGGTGTTAAACAAATCGCTGTAACGAAGCCCATTGCGTAGTTTTTTCTCCGTATCATTAATATTTTGCACCCCACGCATACATCAAAGAAATAAAGGGTTGTATTCGCAAAGGGCGAGTAACACTCAATTATTACCCAACGTTGGCACAAACAATTTACATTTTATTTCCCGCCTTCACCGCGCGGAGATTCCTCTACTCAACAATAGATGGCGCTTACCTATATTTACAATCGACCTATTGCTTTCCTAGCTTACTATTTTAATTCAACCGTGCACTATGAAGTATATCACTCACCTATCTACGAGAAAAGATATTAATTACAATTTTCACAAACATAACTCAATTAGCGTTATATGTCATTTTGCACGGCCGCACTTACCTCTAAGTTTGAACATCATCAGTTGCGTCTTAAATTTTATGTATGGGAAGTATTGTACAAAAATGAAAACGCACCATTTAGACACGAAATCGGTATCACTGGGATTGTAGCAGTCTCTTACGATACGGAGTTGTTCTCCAAGTCCGCCGGGATGACGTTAGCAACATCGTGTCCCGCAGTCATGTTCAGAGCGTTCATCGTGAGGTCTGCGTAGTTGTGCGCGATGTCGCCGCTAGATGGCGACTCGACGTTCGGGTTCTCGGGCATCGAGAGGAGTCGATGCGGGAACCCGAATAGCTGAGATCACTGAAGCCGCCCCCAGTAGTTGGACGCGAGGTCGGGCCCCTGCGACGGTATTTGGACTGGCACGCTGACGCCCGCCGATATTACGCCTGCGGACAAAGAGACAGTCAATATGGTGGGGTGGATGCGATTCGCGACGGGTTTGTGTACATTTTTGAACGTGTTCGATTTGAACATGAGTTATCAAATAAACCGATGTTAACTTTTTTAGCGGTATTTATCTGGCTGCTGGCATTTAGTACTAGGCTTTGAGCTTATTAATCAACAAGTCTTGTCAAGTTGTTGATTAGATATATACATGATTGTATATCATGTAACTTTAACAGAAGCACTTTATATATAAATTAACAGTTGGTAAGTACTTGAAGAAGATTATGGATCATGGCTGTTTATATATTTGGAACCTATATCTCAAGCTAAGGGTAGGTTTAGATTACTTGGCACCAAAACGGTTATCGAATAGTATCATGAGGTGAGAAAATGCTAAGGAAATGAGTAGGTACCTACATATAACATTACTGAGGGCAGCTGTTATATTTTTAAATTCCTGACCCAGTATTAAAATCCTTAAAATCTGCCAATAAATGAAGTACCCTAAGCATAGACTTAAATGTCACGGAAATTTATTGGAGCTTTAAATCATCATAGCATTTAGGCGGTTCTAATTCAAATACGCTCAGATATGTCAATCAACGGACTCACGGACAAACCTATTAGCGCGTCGGTCACGCAGACGCCTCTAATAGGATTCCCATTGCGTTCCGTTTATTACACAATCGCGTTATCTGCCACCAAGCTAGCAGCATGATGTTATGCTGTAATTCGCTTTATGGACTAGTTTGATACGACGCACATAGGTTGATTTGCATGATTTAGGCGGCCAAAAGTCGATTTTCAAAAAATGCTCCGAATCAATTACAACTTACTATTTCTTATAGAGAATAGACCAAAGTACATCATACATCCCGTTCCTTGCATTCTTACGTGTTTAAATACTTTAGCGGGTAGTCGGAACGTGGTTGTCGCTCTAAGCGTCCGTATCAGTTGTCGGTGTTCGTATTTTTGCATAAACTTCAAAGTACATAATTTATTATTTTGACGGTGATATTGACGTGTTTGTGATGGATATTCCTAATTCAGGTAAGACTTAATATATTTACTGGAAAAGAATTATTATAATTATATTGTTTTATACACTAAAACGTCATCAAACATGATACGTGTCAAAACACTTGATTTTCACAAATTTTAATATTTGTTGAGAATTTTGTTATACTTCCGGGTTCTTCCCGGTTGAATAATTAATGACATGTGGCTATATATACATCTAGCTTTGTGATGACAAAAAATTAGCCGCAAGTTTTTGCAAGTTTTAAAGATATAAGACTTTAAAGAATTTTGGGATAAAATTTATAATTATACATTATTTAATTATTGTTAACTAAAGTATCTTTATTTTATTACAGGTTCTTCAGGTGCTTTAGGCGTAAGAGTAGAGTAATTCCGAAGTACCTATTTGAGTAGGTACAAGCTCAATATTTTTCAATATTCGTTGAAAAATTAGACTTCTATGAGTCATATTTAGTGTTCCATTATGGAGAGACCAAAGAATATAAACAGTGCCTTAAACACAAGTTTTCTCATATAAAATCAAAATTTAAGAAAAGATGGTCAAAAGCTCACAAAACAGAAGAAAAATTTCTATGGCAAAATGAGTGGTGGTTAAAGTGTACGTTTGAGATCCCGCTTACTTAGACGTGGTCGGCCATCGGAAAGTTTTGAGGATTTACCTATCTGAAAGAAGCAAACGAAGAAAAACTGAAGTTGTTCGGGCTAGTGTTGATGAAGCTATAATTGCACATGCAGCACAATCCTTCTGATAAGTTGTATGAGGGATATAAAACATAAGTCACGCAAAGCATTCTTGCCTGAAATAATTGATCACTTAGTGCCTGCAGAGCCAAATCCTATGTCAGAGTATAAGGAAGACTCTGAACAGGAATAAGAGTCAGAAAATATAAGAAGCAACTAATAAATATCCAAATTACACTACATTCAATGATTTTTATGCTTATAAGGTTTTATTTCTAGTCTCTACTTACGTATTTTAGATGGTTACAAAGTCAGTTTTTGTATGTGAATATTAAATGTTGAATTCATATAATATTATTTTGATGGTTTTGATGATTTGTATAATACAAATTTTTAATTCAAACTGTTTCGTTGTGAAATGTAATTGTTTTACTTATATTAATTTTTATATACTTAGTATATAGGTATATAAAATATATTTTTTACACAAATAAAGTATTATTTACACACTGAAGGACTTTATTTCAATTGTTTTATCATTTAAAAGCCATTAAAGCGATAAAATATTTTTGACCGCTTAAATCGTGAAAATCAACCTATGTGCGACGTCTCACTTAAAGGTGTCCGCTACTATGAAATGCAGACAGCGGGCTCGTGCCTACGTAGGTACTGACTTGATTCAGGGCGTCTACTCTTGAAAACGAAATATGTCGGATCCGATGACGTTTAGTATTTTTTATTGCTCATTATCGCAACTACCACACTTCGAATGCGAATAAAGCGTTATCAAAAAACAAAATATTATTTATACAAATCAAAAATCACGTTTTAATTCCCTAACTTTTGATGAAGATTGATCAACGAAACCTTTCGTTTGTTCGTTTCGTTTTCAAGAGTAGACGCCCAGTAATTACCTACATGGTAAACTGCTACGTGAGTACCCTGCATAAGATATTCTATGCACATAACAGTTTGGTTGTTACTATAGGTCCGTTAGAGATGAGAGCCTTCCATTGACACGAAACTTTCGTCAAGATAGGTCGCAGCGGTTGTCGATAGTAGGTAATATCGGAAAAAAAATAAGCGATGTATATAGGTTTTCCGTTCACAGGAAGATGTAAAATCTTATTTGAAACCGTGTTTTTCCATCTGTTATACTTATTTTGGTGATAATATTTATTTTCGCCGATTTTAGTCCGAAACTTTTTTGTCTATTTTCGTAATTAGTAAAAATATATGCGTAATAGATACAGTAGGTATCTTTAACTCGTACAAAATGGTAATCAAATAATATTACTACGTAGTGAAACTATACATTGTAGTAGCCTCACAACGTTGAAAAGCTGCCCTATTGAAATTGCTATAAGGTTCGAAAAGTACAGGTTTATCCTTCATTCTTATATGAAACTATTTAACTTCCATATGAGGTACTTAATTTAGTTGTAATATTTGTATCTGTAACTTTTTCGTTTCGGTCCGAAACTTCGTTAGTCGATTCTCGTGGTAGTTACTTTTGCAATTTCGCATAGTTTTTGCAGAAGTCACATCGAATAAATCTGAAGATTGCTAGTTTGAATTGGACAGTAGTGATCGCCCATTCACGCTGGCATTATTCAAATGCGCCTGGTATATCAATCAGCGGAGTCGGACAAACCTATTAGCTCGTCGTAGGCGACACATGTCAAATAGGATTCCCATCAGTTCGCGTTTATAACACACAATCGGGTTATCTGCTACGAATTATCGGTTACGAAGCTGGCCGCTCGAATCACAACGTAATTTCATAAACGGCTTGATTCGCTTAGCCATGCGACTTGATGGGCTCCTATTAGGAAACCGTTTCTAGTGCTAAGCTTTGTGTACTAAATAAATAAATATAAATAAATAAATATTGGACAACATCACATACATTGCTCTGATTCTGTGGTAAGTAGCTTAAGCACTTGTGTTACAGAAATCAGAAACAACGACGGTACCACAACACCCAGACCCGAGACAATATGGAAAAGTTCGTTTCCCATATTGACCCGACCGGGGATCGAACCCGGAACCTCAGAGATGGCGCTCGCCAAAGTCAGGCCCGCTCGCCTCTCGGCTACGGAGGTCGTCAAACCAAGCTATGTATGACAATGTTGTGATGTCTTTAATTTTTTTTTTGTTAATTTGTTCCTTTAGGAACCGGCTAAGGTCTGAGACCATGCTGCCAAGTCATGAGTAGTAAGTGATGTCTTTAAGTAATAAATGTTTTTTTCTGTCTTTCTTCTTTCTTTCTTTGATAAGGTACCGCATTGGACATCTAATTGTTAGATTTGCGCCGAATTGTAGACTGAACCGAATACGAATTTTGGCCAAGCATTCGATAAATTCGATTTTCGGCCGGATGAGTTCGAATTGAGCCGCCGAAATTCGGTTAAAACTAATGTCGGCCCATCCTTACTAATTTTCTTAAAGAAAAACACAGTAGCGAGCAATAAAATATAACCACTTAGGTAACCCGTACGCTTAGCATGAACCAAATCGGCATTATGTATAAATAGGTATTAGTAAGAAAATATTAAGGACATTGTGGTTGACTGCTGAAGTTGTCATACTTACAAAATTATCTGTACAACTCTTCGAGTACCATTTTTGTCTACGATAAGAGTAAATATTCTTATAACAATATTTTAAGAGCCATTTTAAATGATTGTACCTTTATAATTGCCAGAAAACGCAATAGTTAACGAATTTTCAATCGAAAGGACGTATCTGATGGACGACCTACTTTATTCTTCAGCTTTTCACGCTCATACTGTTAATTGAATAATTTTGTGTGATTTACGTATTCAATTCAAGTACTAACTTATTTTTAAAAAAGTAAAAAAAAATATAATAGCTTTTAATTATTAGGAAAAAAACGATACTGGCAGAAATAGCTATTTCAATAACTATTCCTATCAAGCTGCTTGATAAGAATAATACATTATTTTGAATATGTATAATTTTAATTCTAAATACGAATGTTTAATTAAAAGCCGCCGACGCTATTGTTATTTGTTAAATGGCCAACAGTTGGAACGGGCGTAATGTATTGCGCCAGTAAGTAATTAAAACTGCGGTAATATTGTTTTGAAATGCACTTTATTACGACGTTACCACAAAGCGTTATTAGAAACGAAACGCTCGATTTATCGCAATCAATTTCAATGAATTTTAAACCGATCGTTGCATTCAATTAATTTTATCATTTTAATTTTGTTATTAGACTTTTGAAGCCAGCGCTTCTGTGGTTTGCCCTTGTTTTATTAATTTACTGAAACCACACTTTGTATTATACCAGTACACTTAGCTATAGACGATAATCGACTCGTTTTGCTTAGTGACAAGCTATGTATGTCAGCAGTGGCGGATTTACCCCTAATTAATAAATTGTATTAATTGTAAGTAATTAAAAGTCTTTGTCTGTGTTTTACAGACTTAAGTCATTTATAAATTTTAAGCTGGTGACCACGGTTGGTGCAACCTAACCGAAACGTCGGGCAGTAAATAGTTCGTATTAACTACTAAATAAAAATGGTGTGGCGTTTTGACCCGTTAAATTATTTTAAATGTTTAAGAAGTCATTTACCGAGCTTAAACTCACTTCTTTTATTGCATAAAAATGTTTATGTTAGGTACTGCCTATCAAACCATACATACTACCATAACATATTAGGTAAAGTAAGTACACACTTGCTATTGTTTAAAATTTATCACGCTACGTTTACCACCAATCGTAATTGGTTGCCATGTTTTAAGGCTCATTTTCGCGTGTAAAGGTTCGGTATTGAGCCGCGACGCGCGTGGACACCCGAGATAACGCCGCCACGCTGATCATACGACTATCACCCTAAACAGCGAGAAGCTTACTCAATGGTCTGTGACATTTATGTATGGTAGATGAAGGTATGTACAACATTGAAGATTATTACGATTTGGGGCTGATGATAAAAAAAGAAAAAGTCATTTGGTAATAGTAACCAAGTCTGGTTGCAGTGCAGTAGCACCTAATTATTTTTTTTTATTGTAAGTTATTTGGAATTGGACCATATTTTATGGGAAATTTACAAAACTGGCATCGACAGCCCTGCCGTGTGACGTGTTTTTGGACTTTATTATATTGATTTTCTATATTTAGAATAATTTTATACATTCCTGTATCAAAGTCAAAGTCAAAACTTTTTATTCATATAGATTACATTAGTAATACTCATGAATAGTCTCTTTAGAAAACAAATGAAGCTACCTCCGGTTCAGAACCTATAACTACCGAGAAAATACCGGCAAGAAACTCAGTACCTAGTTTGTTTTACTAAAAAAAAAGCGAATCTTATTACTTATTTTGCAATCAGTTCATAAAACACCAAATAACCAAAGAGTAGGTGGGTATCACTACACTTTTATGTAACCAACGGGTTTTCGTTAGTTCTAAATCAACAAGTGCCTACATTCACAAAGTGTCGCATCATTTCTTTTAAGCGAACGTAGCTAAGTTTTGGTATGAATTCGCGTTTTAAATCGCGAATTTAAAATCGCAGATTTGTTATTCAAAAAGGTACAAAACTGGCGTCCGCGCCGCGCGGTCCCATTGTTTTAAAAAGCGGTAACTTTCCCATTTCATATTATATATCACGCGGCGGACATTTTTAGCCGTAGGTGGCGGAAGCCGGTATGAATTATTGTTGTTTGGGGCGCTGCGGTATTGTTCCCAGTTTCCACGCTGGCGTCGAACAAAAGAGTTTTTCGCAATCCAAAATGCACGCTCTCGTTTCATTTACTCCTTTGCGCTCTTTCCACCGCTGCATTTTCCAGCTTCGCGTATTAAATAATGCGGATTTGTTCTACTTTTCGCTTTTTGGCACCGTCCTTTCGCGGATTCAGTGAATACATTGAGATATTTTTCATTTTGCCCTCGCGAGAAATGAATTTCAATTTCGACATGTAATAAATACAATTTTGGTACACACTCGCTTGGTTTGTTTCTATTTTTCAATGTTATTAAGATTGTATTTTAAATTTGTTACACTGTTTAAATACCCGGCACCTACAAGTTCTAAAATGAAAACCAGTATTTTGGAAATATATGTTCATTTATGTTCGTTTAATTTATAATCATCATAATTCAATAAGTAGATATCATAAATATTAAATGAAAGAAAATGGGGTTGTCATATTCGCAACACAGACCAAGAAGATTCCCATTTATTTATTTTCGTTTGTTTGCACCTATCAGCGTTCGAAAACTCCATTTCGGGAGCGAAATTAATAGCCTTCCGCCGCAATCTCACTATTTGTTAGCAAAAGCATTCGATATTCAAAATCAATTTAAAAGCCATTTGTAAGGAACAGACAACGGCAAATCCAATCGGGGCATAGACTCCTATTTTTCCCGCTTTTCTTTTTTTATTTTCCGTTTCCCCGTCGCGGTCTTCGGCCAGACGCCCCTCGCTCTTGAGTCAGCATATTTTTTTACATTTTATTACGAACCCCGTAAATATTTACCGAGGCCTCTCATCTCCATTGCGTCCATTTTAATGTTTTTATATTATTCAAATACACTTGATGATCCGTGCTTTGGAAGAATATACTTTTTTTCTTATGATGGCGAATATTCCACCAATCCACAATCGAGTCATGCATAATATCTTTATTCCTAACACATGTGACGATTTTTGCCGAAACTAACATTTTTTTAATAATTAACTATAATTCAATTAATTGACCGTATTCAAAAACCTTCAACCGTTCTTTAAACGACTGTATTACTAAGTTAGAAGGTCAAATAGGTACTTAGTTTTAAAGAACAACTATAAACATCAGCGTTTTCATGAACTCACACCCTACGAAAGTTTTTGTATTCAGCGAGAAAGTATTTGTTCGAATCAAACTAGCGCCATTTCATGGATATCGCATGAGATCTATCATTGTAAGTACGTATACCTACCTACCTGGTTTTTATTTGCAACATTGACATTGTAAAGATACTTATGTTTACTGCTACGGAGGAATAGTTTTGTAGTTTTTCTAATTTCGGTCTTATGCTGAACATAGACGGGGCTCCCCAATATTTTCACAACTCCAATAGTTTTTATAACAGAACACTAGGTACCTACTGTGAATTTATAATATGAAATAGGTATGATTGTGAGAGATCTTCTTCGTAATAAACATAATGACGTCTACTTTTTTAAATATTCTAAAAGCAGATATTAATCATAATGATTTGGTTTACAGCTGTCCCAGGAATATGAATCATTTCCATTTAAGATTTATAACTACGGTAGATAAAACTTAAATCACATTAATGGTTTGTGGTGCCAACCTTACCATAACTGTCAATTATAATAATAAGCAAAGGAATTCAACACTGTCATTGTAAGCTGTCAACTCTTTTTTTTTAAATCAAAGGAATACACATACAGTTTAAGGCTGCCAGTTTTTTTTTTACGCAAAGGTGCACTTATAATGCCTTATAACTCACCGGTGCTTGCGGCGGCCTGGGGCTGCGAGTAGGCCGCGTGCTGTTGGTGCGCAGCCGGTGCCCTCGAGTACCCCCCACTGCCGAGCACGTCGCCGAACATGTAGGGGTAGCCTCCGTCGCGTTGCTGCAGGCACGAGGAGGAGAGTCCGCCGGACATCGAACTGTTGGCGAAGAGGAGATTGAGACTTGGACCAGGCTTAGTGAGAAAATGGCTCAGAGCCTAATGGGGGTACACTGAAAGTTTCTGTTTGTTCCAACGGTGAAATTACCAAAAAATATATGATACGTATTTTTCCTTCTATCATGTGTTTACATTTATTAAGATAAATTGTACTGTAATTTTGCGCGACGTTAATAATTCGCCGTATTTACGAATTAAACACACCCCTCCACTTAACTTTGATGCGCACTATCATCACCAATTTTTAGGCATGTATTTGTGGAAGAAAAAAATATGTTTTTATTGTATTTTGAAAATGATTTAACGGACTAAATATGAAATTATTGATTTTTTTCGTGTCATCTTCCCTATACTGTGGACATTTTGGACGCGCCGTAGGTACTGTGAAGTGGAACACTGAAATTCTCATACAAAATTGGTCGAGTTACTATTCAATTGCCTTGAATTGCCTTTTTTGAGCATACTTTTGAAACACACTTAGAAAATAATGATAATGTTCATATTGAAAAAAAAATGGAAATAAAAATATGTGAGTAAATGATGTGAGAACTTACAATTTCTCCAAACAAGAATGTAGTTTACCCATCTTATGTTAGTTCCTCATAATACCCGTCAAAGGAAAAAGTAAGTGTCAAGTAGAGGACATAATAAAATCCATTCCACAGACTGAACTAAAGGGGAAACTTCTCGTTCGACTAAGTTAATTTGCCCGACGACAAAAGCTAAAGCCCGTAGTTCACTATTAAAAATCAATTCAAGTGGAAACACGACCTTCGTTGAACAAGTGCCACTGAATTTGGGGTTCCGATCGCATTCTGGCTGGTAATTAACGAAGATATTTAAACTGTTGAGACTTTTTTTAAATATTTTTCTCAATGCAGTTTTTTCCCACAAGCTCCACGTTTAGCGCTAAATTAGTCCAGGAGTTATCAAGGTTCAGGGAAACAGAGATTCGTTTTAACCTATTTAGCAATTTTCCAATTAAAATTGGGATTTAATTGCTTTTTAATTGTGTGTATAATGGTTAAAGAAAAATTCATAGATTTAGCTCGATCGAAGTCATGACATAAAGAAATTACTTGACTGTCTTTTTGAATAGATTTGCCGGGAAGGAAAACCTTTTCAATACGTTTTCAACGAAATATCTGTTTTAAAAATGAATAAATTAACTCGAATATGAATGAAAGTGAATATAGGCTCGCAAATGCAGACAGATCATTTCATAAACTACACCAATATCTTAAGAATCTAATTAGATTTTAACAATTTCTTATAGTGCTTAACGTTGCACTAGGAAATTTAAAAAAATTGAAAGCAACTTTTCATTAAATTTAATTATATTCTATGTAATTTTTGTAATGTCATTTGTAATAACATAGGTTAAGGAAATATTGTCACTAACAAAATGGACTATGGTCTGAATTAAAGAAATTATTATTATTATTATTATTAAAATATCTTAAGAATCTTGTCTTGCTATTTGTGCGCTCCAACTTCAGGACCTTATTCAATCGGGTTTCAGCGTCTCGCCGATGCAATGGCGGGAAACGCAAGAAGGCGCGACCTTTGCCGCTCGATTTCGCGCGCAATCTAATTAGTTTTCACCACCCGCCGCTAGATGGCGCTGGGAGAAGACAAGGCGCCTTGCTACTTTTTTTGTTAACTAAGTTAGGTGTGCTTTACACAAACTCATATAGATTTTGAAGTGGGGCTAAGGGATTTCTGATTGCTTGAATAAAGAATCATATAGAACCGTACGATATACGGAAGTATGGTAGATAATAAAACATTTGTTAAATTTAAAAGAATCCAAATCAAGTTTACATAAATTTATAAAACATAAAATTAGTGGTAGCTAAGTAGGTAACTTTATCCTGAAATATTGTTCCTGTAATTGCTGGCAGTTCACACTCACCTGCATTATCTCAGCGACCCCCAATGAACGAAAACCGTAATGGAGTAGCTTTACCTAATGCTGGTTTTGTATGACGCGTCAGTATGTAGTTCCACTACCTATCCCTGCGGCGCTTCTTCGATTTCTATACTATTTTCTCACTACGCAATACTATTCGATTACCTCTAACGGGACAGTTATGCGTTATAACAAAACTTACCTATAAGTATCGCTCATGGTCGCAATAGGCTGAGGTATGGGGCTGTACATAGAGTTGAACCCGCCATTGAGAGGGAGCCGCGGCGCCGGTGGTGCCGGGGGGGACGCCGCCGGCGCGTCCCTCCGCTGGCTCCGAAGCTTCTCTTCTCTACGCCACTTCGCCCGCCGGTTGGAGAACCAGACCTGTGGGAGAAGAAGTTGTTAGTACTTAATTCTTCTTCATTTTGTATTGAATGGCTTCGTTTGCACTCTGCCAGTGTTTCGTTAGGAAATTTGATACAACGTCACGATAGAACTCAGGTTTTTGACGATGCCATGGCCAACAACCAGTTTCAAGGTACACTCGGGTCTGAAGCAAGTTATTCTCGTGGATAAGTGGCTTGACGCTCGATGCGGTCAACTTGATAGTTTATTTTTAATACCCACCATAGAATCTTATAAGATATTAATCTAAAACAAATCTTAGACGAAACGGAACGAACTTTGCTACGAATACTACGACGTGCTACGAAAATGTGAAGTTTAGTATAGTTAATTTTATGCTTCAACAAATTAATGCATGTTGATGATAAAACGCACATTAAAGTTCAGTGTATTCACTTGACTAATTCGTAAAAATAGTATACAGAAGTGACAACAAGGTATCTTAGTAAATTTTGGTTTACATGGTGAAGAAATGTAGAATAATATGTGTTTTATATATTCGGGTCTGGGTGTTGTGGTACCGTCGTTGTTTCTGATTTCTGTAACACAAGTGCTTAAGCTACTTACCACAGAATCAGAGCAATGTATGTGATGTTGTCCAATATTTTTTTTTATATTTTTTTTTTTATATTTTGCGGTGATCTAATTTTCGGACAAACAGACATTTATATTACTTATATTCAGCTACCCTATTTTTGGGTTTGCCCAACTTGCATCTATCGTGCGTACCACCGGCCATTTTATACTGCACTATGAAGTTGGTATTAAAATTCACTTAAATACTTCTAGCTCATAGTTTTTTTTAGTAAAAACGAGCTTAATTACTCCCATATTAGGTGTAAACACCCATAATGTAACTTCCCCTTACCATCTGATCACGTGACCGCAGGGCGTGTAATTAGCCCCTAATAAAGTTAATGCGATCGCAATTAATATACTAATAGGCGCCGGCAACTTGCCTCGACACGACATCGAACACATGACTAATTACTTTGATAGTGTTTTTCGCAAAATGTCGAAACACAGACAAGAAGATTTTGTTTTTTTAAACTTTCTGCACAAGTGTTTCCTATCTTATTTAGCCTTGGTTGGTGTGGTTTAATTACACGGCCATAATCTTGGGGTCTTATGTTCGATTCCAGATTGTTGTAAAGATGACCTGATTTCAATGACAGCTTAGTTATGCAGTGGAACGTTAATTTAGAAAGAAGATTAAAAAGAAGAACACATTTAAAAATAAAATAAAATTGTAATAATAAAATTGAGTCAGTTAGTAGGTACTAAAATTGAAAAGACCACATTTGCTTCCACTGAAATCTCAATTTTGTATCGTAGGAATTTTTTGGGACCTACTTTTTGATCTCATGCTCTCATACAACAAACACCCTCTCGTCCCATTTTCTCGCAACAAAAGTCGCGAACAATTAAACCGATCCAAGCGTGGACACAATATTGTGACATTGAATTGCGTGGAACGGAACGCGGTCCCGGAAGTGGCCCTCACGTGCGCGTCACTTCCGCCGCCGACAGTCATGGCGACGACAATATGGCGCCGGGCCTTCCCGCCCTACGAAAAAGGCGGGTAGATGTTTAATTCGTAGATATGATGGAATATGCCCATTCATAAGTTCAATGCTTACGTAAGAAATTTCGAAGGTGAATAAACTTTTGTTGTGTAAAGAAAACTGAGGCGACTCTATAAATAAAAATGTATGTGGGATTATGAATATTTCTGAACGAGTAACGAGTGAGAGAGAACGAGTGAGATAGATGAAGTATGACAGGGATTTGAATCTGTTAGGAATAGGATTAGTTTCAGACGAGGTTGACGATGTATTGAACGACGACGGTTTACATTTAGAAAATAAACGACATTGCTACTGGAAACCTGTTTGATTTTCTACCTCGAACTCACAAATTTGGGGGCTCGTCCGGAATGGGAATGAAAAAGCATTCAAAATTCAAAATTTTCTAATTTTTACGGGGAACGACGGCTGCCATTACGCGGAGAATATTTTTTTAGAAGACGTAACATTTTTTACGGAACGACGTTAAGACGATTTTGAAAAAAATAAAGACGATTGTGAGAAAGACAAAGACGAAAGGGTATGAAAATGATGAATATATTCCAGCTACCCGAGTTTAGCGGACGGGATAAATCCTATCCTATATGCCAATGGCTGGAAGACGTTGAGGATCAAGCCGAATATTTTGGATGGTGCTCACGTCAAATACTGCTTAGAGCTAGGCGCTCTCTAACGGGAATAGCGGCGTCATGGTTGCGGGGAGAAGAGAGACACGAGAGTTGGGATGAGTTTAAGAGTGCTATTTACGACGAATTCACCGAGGAGGAGCATTACAAAGAGAAGATTCAGGAAATGGCAGACATGTATTTGGACGCTATGGCGTATAAAGAGTGTACGCAAATTGGAAGTAACATCCCAGGACGCGCAGAAGCTATAAAGAAAAGGCATAATGAGGAAGAGAAAGTACATCATGTTGACGATGAGCAGGTCAAAAACGACGAGTACGAAATAGATGGCGCCACAGTAGTGAAAGATAAAATAAGGTTGACAACAGAATTCGAAGAAAAACTTGACAGTGACGACATGTCACAGTGTCATAGTGACGATGACACATTGTCATTAATTTTTATCAACAAAGATGAAAGCGAATCATTAGAATTATGCACGACGGATATTAATAAAATAACGGAAACCAAGCATCTGGAAAATCTAAAAAAACATTCAGTAGAGAGCATTGGAAACGAAGAAATTGAGAAAAAAGTTGTGATGGAAAGAATGGTGCGGAAAATTTTACCATTTACAGTGAAGGAATCACTAACTAAAGATGTATCTAAAACCAAAAGCGTCCAACACCCTCAAGGAGATGACGAGAACCTGTTAACCTACGAGTGCGAAATACGTTACGAAAATTATTTATTTGATTACCTATCAAGAAATAGTTGGAACTATGATTTTAAGCAGATTAAAAGAGACACAAGAAATAGAAGGAAACGTATTAGACTCCAATAGTGTCTTTTTAAAAGGCGAAATAGGAATCAAAAGAAAAAAAAATGATTTAGAAATAAAGGATGAAAAGAAAATGAATTATAAAAAGAGAAAAAAATGAGATTTATGTTTTTTTTATTTTTCTAGTTTTTATAAAATGTTAATGTAATATGTGAAAGACGACGTAATTTAATTTTTGTTTTGTGTGAGAAAGTTATTTAGTTGAAGTTTTCATCCTGTTCATTACGATGTTCTATTAAGCTGTTAAATGTTGTTTGTTTTGGTGTTGTATATATTATAAGATGTAGATTGTTTTGTTTTTTATGATGTTTATAATTTTGTGTTTACTTTGAGTTAAAGACGTATACGAGTTTGCGAATGTAGGATGTTTTTGATGATGAATGTCTGAGGACAGACATGTTTGCAGGATGGCCGAGTGTGGGATAGCGGATGTATCCGAACGTTGTGCATGAGCGATGCCTGTACGTTTAAATATCCGAATGGTGAGAATGTGAGTTAGATTTGAACGACGAACGACGATGTGCAAGACGTGTGTGTGATAAATTAATTTTATTTGGTAAATATATTTGGCTTATTCCTAATTTGCTTCTTTCATTTCCCATTCCACTACATGTATTTCGCGAATAACTTCTTTTTTGTTATGTTTGTAATTGTCAGGACAAAGTTTGTAAAATAAAAGTTTAAAATATACGGGGATTGTACGCGTACGAATCCATGGTTTTCAATAAATTTCGTGTGACAAGAGTTTGTTATGAAATACCTTAGATTTTAAGATTTTCGTGTACGCACGCAACGCATTGGGTTTGCGATTGGTCCACAGAATGATTATCAATTCAAGTCGTCATCATATCCACTAATTTATTGAACATTTACATATTGTCAGGCCACTACGACTTGAAATAATTGTGTAATAACTCATAAATATTTAAATTTACCTTTATTTTAAGTAACAACTAAAATACAGATAAAGAATTATGATGAGTTCAATGCATTAAAAATAAGCTCGTACAAGGAAATACAACGTCATGAAAATAATATAAAAACTAAATCGGCTGCAAACAGATTATTTCAAACTTAAAAACACCCAAAACCGCATCTAACTGACCCCACATAAAAATGAAACAGAAAAAAAAAATGTACCATTGGATTCTTCACTCCTTTTAGGAATGGCAGCCCTACCTTAATCAGTCGGCCCACAAAACGCGGCTAAGCATTACGATCACAATAATGTAAGCCTCCTTTGTGCTTCTTACTAACCGAGCGAGCACACAGAACACACTAAGCACATAAAACACTTTAATTATGCTCCCTTCTCGACCGCGCCTACCATATTTCTCCCGTAGGAAAAATAGGAAAATTCCCCGGTAGGCGCTTCAAAGACCCGGCATAGCAGGCAATATGTCATAATATTATTGCTTTGGCCTCCGACAAAATCGCTAGAATGTTGCCGGCGATATTTTATTCCGACCCTCGCAAAAACCTAAGTATAGGGACAGTAAGGGCGCTTGCTTATTGGCGCGGTATTTCGGATGGTTTTTTTTTGATGAATGAATTTTGTTACATTTGTAAGTAATCAAAATAATGCATGTTTAATTAAATTAGTTAATGTCATTACTCCGCAAAAACTTATATTTTTTTATTCGTGACGACATGATAAGCTACGTATTGCTACGAAGGCTACGAAAAATCGTAGCACGTCTGTGAAGTTGTAGTAAACCTAAATATTTTATAACAAAGGTTTTTTCTAAATAAATTAATCTGAGCTTACTTAATTATATTATTGGTTATCAATCAAAGCATGAAATTGTATTCGTATTATTTTGATACTTTTTAAGGCTACTGATATAATTTCAAGTACTAAAAGCATTAAATCTTAACTTTAATAGCCGTTCTAAACACAGTTGAAGTATCAATTATAGTGTTTAGGATCTCTCACACTAAATAGTAGTTCATTATATGACGTGTCATACATTGTTCTATATTTTAGTGCATTTTAACATATATTTTTGAGGATTTTCCTCGTGCTCCGTAGCCAACAGATGAGCAGGCCGTACTTAGTGTTGCGCCACCTCTAAGGTCTCGGGTTTGATACCCAGTCAGGACAAAATGGGTTACGTACTTTTTATATTATATCGGGTCTGCATATTATGGTGCCTTCATTACTTGATTTAACACAAGTGCTTAAGCTACTTACATGAGAGCGATATATGTGATGTTGTGTAACATTGAATGCTCAACATCTAATCTAAAGAATAAAAGAATAAATTGCCAATCCATATTTGTTGCCTATATCTGCCAACATTTATTGTACCTATTAGGTATAGTCTTTCTTATTCTTTTTCATGCAATTGTGCGCAGAGCTTAAGGCTACAGTAAAATATTATGACGTTTCCACTTTTTCCCATTCTGTCTCCACTGTGCGGGCATTTTTTTCTGACGGCGTTGACAGACCTTTTTCCTGCTCGCGCCGCCGCAAATTACGCCTACCCTATAGTTGGACGAAGGGCGAGAGGTGACGGCTGCAGACTTGCGACTAATCGCTGCGACTTTTAATTATAGTTGAAATGTTTTAGGTTGCCTTGTTGGAGAGTGGAAATTTGAATTTCAGAAACAAATTGGCTTTATCCGTTTTTTTCTTAATAAAAAGGTTGCCTTTAAGTACGTTGCAAATAAAGCAGAAGTTAAAAACCGTTTAGCGTTCATTTGAATAAGCTAGTTTACATATCAATGTACATTTCATAACTGCAACACGTGTCCGACTCAATATCTTATTTTGGCTGCAAAACTAATTGAAAATGTGCCCTTACTGAGTATGACATAAGTACCAATTTTGTAAAACCAAACCCTTTGAATTGTTTTAATATAACATGTTCGCAGTATTCCGATTATCTGGTTCTAGTGACGTCTAGTATTAACAATCTCAAATGTGTGGTTTCTATAACATGTTCTCAGTATTCTGATTATCTAGTTCGATTGCCCTTTAGTATTAACAATCGCAAATGTGTGGTGCCCTAAAAAACCTTATAAACGCCTAGCTGCCACAGAAAACGAGTATAGTGAGGTCGGAATAATATTACAGAAGGGTTCCCCTCAAATAGGATTTACCATAATTCCGTTATTTCGCCAACAAGTTTGTTCGCGTAATTGTTTTGCCTCGTAACAATTTATTTTTTATTACTAAAGGAATTAAAAGCGCTTTGAAACATCGATAGAAAATTAATTAAAACATACTTTTTATCATAAATTAATGTTGTGAATGGGAGATTAAAGAAAGCAATTTGTAAACAGAATCCAAATATATCAGCTAAACACAATGTATTAATTAATATGTCTTACGTATCGTTGACTTTTGTTTTTCAAATCATCATCTCTAATTCGGATATTCATATAATCCCACATAAAAGATAATTTCAAAACAATGCCATATTTTGGTTTAGTTTAGGTAAGCACAGGCATTTCCGGAGACGCAGTTTAGACAAAATATGGTTTGCTTTATGGAAACACAGACGTGTCCTTTTCATAACATAGAAAATAGATAACTGAGAACTCTTAGTCTCGAACTAACTGGGAATTCTAACATTTTGATAAATACAATACTTTCTGTTACCACACTACTGACACTGAAACAAAATTCGGTCAGAATTATGACGCAGTAATTAAAGTTCACTAATTAGTATAGTGTTTATAGTGTTCAATCTGAATTTTCCAACAATAACTGTGTCAGTATTAAAATTTCTGGCTGAGTCAGGCATATGACTAGAAAATGTTTAATCTTTTCTCTAAAACAGGATGTGTTGTTTAGTGGCACATTGTTTTAGCATGTTTATTGTTTGGTGGCCCTAGTATGTTCAAAATTTCAAGTAAGTTTCCATGTGACAAAAAAAAAGTACAAATTTGTTGACCAGTGTTATTAGTGATTGGTGTTCACCGTGGCTTTTTAAAGTAAGTTTCTGTGGAATATAATTACCTATGTATATTTTCAGCTCTCAGAGTGTATTTATTCATCTGAATATATTTTTTTCAGCAAAATACTTTTTCTAAGATATATTTAGTAGTCTAGTTATTCATTGAACGCTTAGCATTAAAGGCTAAGATTTGGCAACTTCTTACCACTTTTTTCTAATACTGCGTTATGGCTTGGACGTCTATTTGAAATTTAACTACTCACAATGTGAGTTCCATTGAAAAGAAATATTTGTATGTATATTTTCTCCCTTATTTCGGAGTAAATAGCAAATGAAATAAATCATAGCCTAATTATTTACCAACAAAAAGGCTTGTTTTGGACGGGACAAACAGAAAAACAAGATAAATCAGAACACCGTTCTAACACCGCAAGATCTCTCTGCTCATTCGAGTCTGGTCGTACAAAGAGTGCTGCGGGCGTCTTAAATCGAAGGGTTAAGGGTTATTTTGGATTGTTTTGGCGGCAAAAAGGTCGGGAGAGGTAGTCGGTGCCAATTTTTCAAAACACCCCTCCGGAAGAGGGAGCTTCCGTAGGCCAAGGATCGATACTCACCCTCCGTATTGTGACTGTGATTAAGAGGGAATATCGAGGATTATTAATATTGTAGACGTTGCGCAAATACTGGAGTTATTATTGCGGAGTTAAGTACCGGTATGTGTAGTGTTGGACCTCTGAAGCAGATGTTATTAATACTAACAGAGAACAGCTAAAATAGAAATACAACTAAATTTGACGGAATTCAAGCGTAGCAATTTCCGGAAACAATCGCAAGTGTATGAATTTTTTAAGTTAGGACACCGTTTTTTCAATTGTACTTATAAAAGCGCTGCAGTGTATAAATTTGGTATTAATTTGTACAGTAACTTTCGATAGTGAGTGATGAATAAAATAAAGTATAAAGTGAATCACATTTCATAGCGCATCGAGTGTTAAGTCACTTGTCCTCGTGAACAACTTGCTTCAGACCCGATTGTGCTCTGAAACCAGCTTAAACTGGATATTGACCTCCACGGAACCCTTGTACAGTTATAAAGCACCGAACACACATACATGTTCTATCGTGTAGTTGTATCAATTCTCACGTGAAACTGGTAGATTTCGTTAAATAAGCTCAGTTGCCATTAGAATAAAAATAAGAAGTAATAAGGTACCTACTTTAGTAACGTTTGTCTATAAAACTTTCTACCTTAACAGTTTTAGCGAGATCTTCCTTATTTTTCCCATATCTAAAACCAAATACGTAATTAGTTGTTTTAATGCTTTCATTACTTTTTCACACGTTCAGTCCAACCGTCTCAACATTTTAAAGCATGTGTTCTCTTCTAAAATCTACCGCCTCTCAGTTTAATCAATTCATCTTCACCTAACCTCCCCCCTTCCCCCCAAAGGCCGCGGCAACACGTGGTCCCGTCCGCTTGAATACGAAATGATGTTCACGCTACTTTTGCCTGCCTGGATTTGTGGAAGTGAAAGTGGACTTTGGGGTGTTGTGTTAGAGCTTTTTGTGGGTTTCCAGAAAACGGACCGTAGGGCTGTGAGAAAAATGCGTGGGCGGGAAATACATAGGATACACGTTTGTACCTACGCTTCTTATGATAAATTACCATCTTCATTCCATATTTGATGCATCAAAGCAAACAGGAATACGTGCTATTGCCATTATATACATATGTATTACATATAATGCTATGTAAATGAATTGTATTCCCTAGGATATGTAATTATGCGAGTCCCTAATAATAGCTTTCCAATAACAAAATTTCCTTTATTGTACTATTATAAATACATATACATACTTACTGTTGCTCGCGACTTCGTTCGCGATATTTCGGTATAGAAATGTCCCATTTGTTAATCTAATATCTCATCTATCTTTCTACAAAATTTTACCTTTTTTTTATATTTCACTTCAAGATTGACCTCATCCCACCTGATGTTCGGTGGTAATGAGGTCCTAGCTTAAGGGTGACAAGTACAGCATAATAAATCTGTTACTGGACTTGTCACCCTTACCTTGAAGGTTTGAGCCCTGCTACTAATGCAGCACCCCCCAGGAGCTCTGGAAACCTTGCTCACACGCAGGTACACAACAACACAGAAGTGATTGTTATTTGGCTGCAGTCTTCTGTAAGGTGGAGGTATTTCACCAGTCGGGCTGCTCCAGTTCGAGCGATAAATCGCTATGCCCTACGTCTAAAAACCTATACCTATATCAATTCAGTAGATTTTGCGTGAGAGAGTAATTATAAATATCCCTCTGGACCTCTATATATTCATACAAACTTTTATATTATTAGGATATACTAGTAGGATATACTCTTAATAATATTTAATGAAGAGTGTATTAGTAACATTAAATAAGCAGTAAATTGAGCCCTTAATTCATAAGAAATTGTATGTTCAATACTATAAATCATTAAGTTTAAAGAAAACTATGCAATAGTTACTAAATCACGTTTTCATTAATAGACATAAAAAATGGTAAACTATAATATAAGTGATGATACATGTTACCTTGTATGGAAAATCTAGTTTGTTAGACTAGACTAGAATATTGCCTAAGTTAGGCGAGCTAAGACATTCTTGATGAAGTAATTAAACTTTAATTAACCTAAAGTCTAGGGTCACCATAAATGGTTGCGACGATGAACAGATTGGAAATATAATTTAAACCTTGAATCAAAACAGAAGAAACATCAAAAGATGATATTTAATTCGGGAAAAGCTGTTCTTCAACAAAAAAATAAAACTATGACATCCATATTGCCGTGGAAATCATAAAATCCTTTGGTGGCGCGTTTCACAATGTTTGAAAACGGTTTTCGAGATAAAACAATTTAAACGATTTTAAGTCTAGAAACCAATCAACGAATTGTCCTGTTGCCAGTATTATCATTTCTTTAAAATGTCATCCCATAGCTGCGCAAGCTTCTCGGGACGTCATAATTGTGTAAGTAATATCGAAATCATGTGCATTATTTATATGGCAATAGTGTCTATACATATCAGCGAGTATTACGCATTTAACACCAATTTCTTGCTTTTAGATACCATTCTCCGGTATCTGTCTCATTCCTTTTTTTATTTTAATCGAATTTAAAAAAGGAGGAGGTTCTGTGTTTGACTGTATGCATGTTTTTTTTTCGTTAAGTGGCAACCATATGTACGTGCGTAGGTACTCTGAGGATGTTAACGGACGACCGAGCTTAATGCGGGGCTTACCCGCTGCGCTGAACAGGGCGCCGCCATTTTGTCTTTTTGTACTTTTTTTTGTGCCGCGCAAGGACATCGCGCGAAAAGTTGCAGGAGAATTCAGTAAGAGAAATTACTATGAGTGTTTTTTAACAAGACTACTAAGTCTTGTATGCCTTGAATTGTATATTTTAAAGACCATTTTGTACTGCAATCTGCTGCCACCAAATACATTTTGATTGCAAATAGACTTGAATCGCGCGTGCTGTTCTTCCAACTGAGCTAACCGCAAGTTATCGTAGGTGACGTTTTTTATGTTGTATGAACCTGTTAGCTTCCGAGTAGGGGAGATGATTTTTTCAGTTACTTAACAATATTTGTGTTTTTTTTTTATTTGATTCCAATTGAAATGTCTTGATCACGAACAAGTATAGGAACCGTTTTTTTAATGGTTGTTTACTTTATGAATGTTTTCGCATACATGTCACTATTCAATCAAAATAATGGTGCCCTAGCTACCCCGTCGCAATAATTTAACCGTCACCATTATCCTCAAAAATTAACGCACAGAATTGCAAAACGTCCTCATTTCACCGAAACACTTTAAACTAATTCGATTTATCTCGAATCAAAGTTGAGTGGCGCGTTTTAAAGGCGTCGAAATCACGCCGTTTAGAGACGCGCCAACTTCGAGATATACGACCTTTTAAACTGTTGGCAGCGGCGGAGGGTTAACTATTATATTACAATAGTTTTTTTAACACTTTTTGATGGTAAAACGAGCTTAAAATATTTCGCAAAGTAATAGTGATGTGACATTTTCCTTAACTTAATTTGTACGTAGGCGACTTTTACCCCTACTGTGAACAGCACATTAAGGTAAACATATTTAGTTCGATTTTAGACCTTATGCCCGTGACATAAGTGCTGTACAAAGTCCAAAGTGTGTAGTGTATGTGTAAAAAGTATCACATTCGTATACTTTAATGATTTTTTTTAAGAATGATTTCGATATTTTTCCTGTAACTGTTGACGTAGGTTAGTGAACTCCAATATCCTGCCACACCCAACATCTAAAAGCTTGTTGATTCCAATCAAAATAATGTAAACAAAACCCAATATCCCAATACCGATGGGTCTCTTAACATTTCCATCATCTCCCCAACGAATTGCTCTCGGACCAAAACAAATCGTTATGCACATAATAATAACGCAAACAATATAATGCAAACAGTTAAAAAACAATATTTAACATAGGTACCTACCGCCGACAATACGCCGGCCTATTTACACATATTATTTACCGATAGGGCTGCCGCTTGCCATATATATATTTTTTAAATATAATATATTTTGGTCTCTACTAACCCGATTCCAATATTTGAAAAACGATCCGTTTAAGTTACGGATAGTAATTAATTATACGAGGCGTTAGCTAAAACCGTTCCAGACTCATAGTCAGTTAGAGAAAAACGGATTGTCATTTTTTAAAAAAATTCCGAATACGAAAAATACTGAATTCTATTCTTATAGAATCATAACATCTTTATTCATGTAAGCTTTACAAAAGCACTTATGAATTGTCGGTACAAATTAAGTATTCTACCGCCGTGTTTAGAATGTTGATGATGTCGAGAAGAACCGGCAAGAAACTCGACACTTACTCTTTTAAATTATTTACTGTAACTTATCTATTAATCTAACAAGACATTTGCGCGATCAGATTCTAGTTTCATGTACTGTGTATTTATAATAAGAAGTGAAGTATTTCAATTAAAATTAATTTAAAATCTATTAGGGCGCTTTCGGGTTGTTTTTATTTGATTTCATAAAACTTTTTTTAGAAAGATTTTAATGCCTTTTGCATTTACGGCTTGAGTGACCGTTTTTGTCCAAATTATACAGTAAATATACCTAATATTCCGGAATTTAATGAAAAAACAAAAATGGTTTAGAACAGTAGGTAACCATGGTCATTTTTTTTGTCGATTTAAACATTATAGCTGGTTGGTGTTAAATATGGTGAGACCAGAAAAAAGAGTTTGCTTTTGGTTTTTTTCTGGGCTACGAAAAGTTTCTGATTAATTTTGTTATTTGTACAATCCATTTTTGCACTGTTTACTATTACTACACTTGTAAACTGTCTTGATGATCCAAAGGTTTTAGGGCACATTATTTTCCTTATCTTCTATCATTAAGTCGGCATGTTATACTTTTCATTTTGCAAAAAACTTTAAAATTTTGATAGTTTTTGCTGCCGGCAGCCCTGTGCAGCAGACATAAAGCGTAGTACATACGTGGGATATTTGCGAGCCGACGCGCACAGGGTTATATTATGGCGCCCTTGTTTTTTTAACATGTTTGCCGAAGACGCATCTACACGAAGCCGCGCCTACGCAAACAGGCAGTGCAAACACGGCCTTATGAACGGCTTTATTGCCGAATTTGGGATTTTATTTAAAACAGAATTAATTAGGGCGATCGATGGCGGCGCTAAGCGCACTGGGACGAGGGTTAGATAACAATAAAACCGGTGCCGATTGTCAAAAACGATTTCTTTTTAAATATGTACCACATTGATCGGTTGTGGCGTCGAAACACAAAAAAAATGTTGGTTTTCAAATTTTCAAGTTATATTTAATTTAATATAACACAGATAACTCTCTGCATGACCCAAGGGTTGACTGGTAGAGAATGCACCTGGCATTAAGCCCACCTGTAGTACTCTTTGTTTGTGCCATAAAGTTTTTAAATAAGTACATACGAAGAAAGGGTTTCGTTTTCATCTAACTGTAATTATTGATAATTTTGTTAGAATGTAATGAAAGAAATAAATATTCAGTATATGATTAAGTACCTACGCGTAAATAAAAATGGTCTAACTCATATAATAATATAACAATAAGATTGCGCAACAATTTAGATTAGCTCCCTTATTCACAAACGTCGGAAGCGATCCAGATATGAAAAGCATTATGTTCTGTCTCTATCTAAATTTACAGGTTAAGACAAAGCCTAGTTCCGAATTCGTATCCGTTCCTGTACCTTTAAGAATAGAGGTTAATAATGATCTCATTTCTGATGGTTATGGATGTAGACTGTTATTTGTTTCGTTTTTTATTTAGTTTTAATGGTCATAAAACGTAAGTAAAATTTGAAAAGCGAAGCTACCCGAATCAAAAGCTGTATCCACACGTTAGTCACTCGTTATAAGCTGTCCTCAATCACCATAGACATTAGTAGGTTAGGTCCAAGGGTCAGGGTATCGATACAGCCCCTTACCGGTAAACTGGATGTTATTTTACCTGGATACGTGCCTCAGGCAATCCGATCTTTTCGGCCAGCCTCTCCCGCGCGAACACGTCGGGGTAATGGGTCCTCTCGAATTCTGCCAACAGAAATACTATGTTAGGAGTCTAGAAACAAACATATAGCACTATGACAAGCTTCAGTAAAACAAAACTTTATTATTTTGATCACTAAAATTGCAAGAGCTTTTGAAAGGTGTCATCCAACCAATAAATACATTGCAATTTCGTTTTTGTCAAATTGCGAAGTATTTAATGGCTTGATAATAATTATTTGTGTTGGATAAATTGTACAAAAGAAAATTACGACATAATACATTGAATTAATAAGTGTTTTCGATAGTTATGTTTGTTGAGTGACTGCAATATTTGAACAGAAAATAAATAAAGTTCTTTTAAGAGATTTACTTTATCAGAAGAACTTGTGCCTACATTTAGTTACCAATAAACTAATTAGTATTTACATTTAATTAGTACAAACTGTGAACTTTTAGGATTGAATAAAAATAGAACCATTTTTCGGACACAAATATTCTTATCTAATAACTTAAGACTAGTTCACACTTAATAATCGTGAATATCCAATGCACCTTAAGCGGGCAAATAAGATTTGTATTCAACAGCACAATTCAATTCCTATTGTCGCACGTAAATCGCAAACACCAATTAAGCGATCAATAAGCACTCATTATCGCAATGGACTTATTACGTAGATGCCAAACAGAAAGAACTAAGATTAGCATCGGTCAACAGCAATAATTGGTCTTGCTGCCAGATCTCGAGAGCCGAGCAAACACGGGGGACCGTATTTATATTTATTTACTAATAACCGTGTCGGCAAACAATAAACAAGATGAAAGGGACATTGGGAAATAAGTTTATGAGCTCCCTGGGGAGGTGGCGATATAAATCTACTGGGTTTGTGGCGAGATCTGAGGATACGAGAAATTGTCGGAAAGGTTGCGTAGTTCTTTTAAACTGACGAAAAAGGTGGTAGCTTGTGTGGAGTTACTGGGTTTTCGCTTGGTAGCGAGATCAATCGGAAAAGCAGTTAAGATGCTATGGATTACATGAGTTCTAAAAGTGAAATAATAAAGTGCTAACCAGCAAACACGTAGCTGATGGGATTATATTAGTAGTCGAATGAATAGTGCGGTCGATTTTTAGTAGTATATAATTTGACGCTGGTCTGATAAGTGAAGTTCCTCGCTGGATAACAATAATGGAATCTTGAAGTGGACCATTAAAGAGCTAAGGAAGTGTGGTTACCATTAAAATGAAAAGAATCTGACCCATTGAAAAATAACAAACATCAGCCATTATCCAGCAACATTTATATCGTATCCTGTCAATTAGTCTTTATTATTTTACAATATCATTACTTTGGTGAAGCGGTGAATAAAATTCACTGGGCAGTAATGGCCTATTCACTCTTATCGTCAAAGTACCCAAGTCGTACCTATTGTGGAAATACAGCCTTTGGAACTGGATTCAACTATTCAATGTACGGTCTACATAATCATCATGGTAACCACTTGTGATTCCTTAAGAATTCTTACGCCTACGACACAAGGTCGTTGGAAAGTCGAAAGTGACGTACGTATATCTGACGTGCTTTTAACAAGTCTCACCTTTCTCCAGGCTGTCTATCTGGTCGTTGGTGAAGGAAGTCCGGTTCCTCTGTAGCTTCCTCTTCAGTCGCAGCCTCATCTGCGAGTCTTCGTCCCCTGAGGAGGCATGTTCGCTGTTCCCGTCCGACCCTGCTTCCGACTGTAGCGGGTCTGCTGGGGAAGAAGATTGGCTGTTAGAATGGAGAACTTGTTAAATGAAGAATGCTGTGAACATAATGAAGTAACGAATTAAAGAAGATAAGGCTTCCTCGGATAGGATCCGTTGGGGTAGAAGATAGAATTTTTACAAGAGTTTTTTTCCAAAGGCGAAAAAGTGTTAAAAAATAATATTATTATACTTTTGTGCGTACTTTAAAGGGTTGGTAGTAGTTTTGCATCAATTTGTCAATTTATGAATGGTATTGTAAAGTTTATATGAATGAATATATTTCTTATTGAATTCTTTTCAAGAATTTTTAATAAAAATAGAGCTTTTGTGATTTTTTTGGTGGTATATAATATTGAGTATTTTCTATATAATTTGAAAGCTTATCGAACCTTCTTTAAATAAAAAGTGTGTAATTGACAGCAGGAACAACGCACCATAAAAGCTCAGATCCCAATCCAACATAGGTACATACAAATAATAATTTTGTCGCGACGTACCTAACCCTAACGCAGCCGAATAAAAAGTTAAATGACGTCACAGCGCACTAAAGTACATTAGCGTCATTTGCTACACGTCCCAAACAATGCGATAACATTACGTAACAGATCGGCACTCGTTCAAAAATTTAAACGCACTCATCTCAAGGGGAGAGGAACCACTCCATCACAACTATCAACACAAAACTCGACGAACACACTCCACGACTATCAAACAAATGCGTCAGCAGAATCGCTACTGACAAAAATTGCATAAAATCATCCTGACCTCCCTCTCAATACACCCCACTACTGCAACAGAGCTCTAAGCGCACTGGTTACATCAAAAACAAGGGGAAAATACAAGACCCTCCGAACCAAACAGTTACTATTACCAAAGAGGTTGATTTACGCTGGCTGGTTCAAAGTGAGGGTTCGAAATTAAACGTTAGTTGTAATGCCGACATGCCCTCGCTAATTGATTAATTTGCTTTATGGCCAGGCCCGGTTCGATTCCCGGCTGTAATGGTGCACGGGTAACTGACTCTGCTCAATGGATGCATGTTATGCAATCTGTCACATTTTGGGACGGCACGCCTCAATGTAGGCTTGGGCTGATAATCGTGATGAAAATCGTCATAGGTAAAGTAATTCAAGTCTTCTTGTTTTTTTAGATTTTTTTATATTATACTTCAAGCTTGACCTGATCTTAAGTGTTAATGAGGTCCTAGTTTAAGGGCGACAAGTACAGATTCATAAATCTGCTAATGGACTTGTCGCCCTTACCTTGAAGGATTGGGCCCTGCTACTAATGTAGAATCTCCTAAGAGCTCAGGAAACCTTACTCACACGCAGGAACACTACAACACAGAAGTAATTGTTATTTAGCTACGGTCTTTTGTAAGGTCTCTAGTTCGAGCGGTAAATCGCTATGCCCTAACTCTCTTAATATGTTAAAGTTAAGTAGGTACACTATGAATGTCATAAGATTTTCTGTACTGTATTTTGCGTTTTATATATGCACTAAATCCTCTTCTTTGAAGAGCGTGTAAGTACATTACCTGGTGTCCTATTTGCATCGACAACAGTAGTTTCGACTACAAAAGAGCTCGCAAAGCAGCCCGAATGGGCTCACGTCGGACCCTCACGGAATAAGCAATCACATAGTGCTGGAGTTAGGTCACAGTAAAGTAAGAGTACATTTGCAGTGAGCCATCCCTTCTTTCATCAGTTTTCTTAAGCGCGCGGTTGTTTTTGGGTTCTAATTAATGAAGCATCAAAAAAATACCAACCAAGGTTAGGTTAGTACTTTTGTGCTTTTGTGATAATAACTTGACCTAAATAATAGGTTTGGACCAAATTTAACAAGTGAGCCACTTGGGCTCCGGCGACTTATAGCTTAGTTAGTATTCTGTCGCGCAAATTAAAAAAAAAGGTGCCTGTGAAATTATTTATATTGTTTTTTGCATCGTTCATTTCGGCAAGCGCTCTACGTTTATTGCATCAGTATAATATGCGTTTATGATCAAAATCCTGGGACTGCGGACCAAATGTCCGTTTCTATCCTTAAATAACTCAACGAAAACGAAAAGACTCTATGGAACGATTTGTAATGCAAGAAAATGTCGCGAGAAAATATTCTCGCCGACGCTTTTCAAGGCGATGGACAAACCTCATCAAGTCTGTGACTCACTGTCTAATAATATTTTTAACCTTGAAACCTGTGTATATAAATAAAAAATGCTGCCACTGACACATGTTTCCCCATTTCGAAGCCCTAATTCTATTTCTAAACAATTTAAAATGAACGTTTTTCAAATAAATCAAGCCGACATGTTTCAATATTAAAAATAAGCCCAAAAATGTACTGTAAACATGTAATGTATAAATAAAAATTTCATGCTAAATAATGATTTAAAATTAACAATTTAACCAGCTGTGGCCACGAAATAGATTGCGTTCTTACAAGATAAAAAGTATCCTACCTATATTCCATGATCTCATTTATCTATCTACCAAATATATTAAGAAGTATTTTAGTAAAAGAGTAACAAAACTTCCATACATTCTATTTTACCGTTTTTAATTAGTAGGATGAGTTAAAGGAAGAAAGCAAGACACCTCTCTGCCACATAATTCATTGTGGTCAGGCTGACCTAGTACGGCTGGAAGCGCGCCAGCCCCGACTAGGGTGCCAATTGTACACTTAAAATAGATAAAGGTACAACAAGAAATGAAATGGGAACTTGGACGACCCTGTTGGGGCTATAAATGGACTCCATTCATGAAAATGTGGGAAGCGCTGAAATAGTTTTGGGGACATTTAGAGCCTCTGAATTAGGATGTTGACACCATCCACGAATAATTCTAAGATATCAATACAGTAAAAGAGCACATCATACATCTGAAATATACATAAACAGTCAGTGTTAGTCTTTATCATATAAACTTTTATACAAGCATTTACTGCTCAGATAAAACTTATATTGATACTATCGAGTAGATGAGCCAAGAAACTCTATAATATATATTTTTTTTAATTATAATAAAAAATCTTTCAAACGATTTGTACATGCTAAAGGTACTGGTATGATTAAGCACCTTAGATACTCGTTATATCATTATATATCAAATTTGTGAGTTCGAGGTCGAAAATCAAACAGGTTTCCTAATAATAATCTCGTTTATTCTTTTAAAATGAAAACCGTCGTCGTTCAATACATCGTCTAAACTAATCCTATTCCTAACATATTCAAATCCCTGTCATACTTCATCTATCTTACTCGTTCTCTCTCACTCGTTACTCGTTCAGAAATATTCATAATCCCACACTATATATATATACGATGACTGCATTGATGGAGGCCTTTGCTCTGCAGTGGGACATTAAAAAAACACGTTTAAATATTCAGAGCATGAAGTGATCGATTACAAGCCCGGTACTTTGATCGAATAACACAACAAAAATATATAAATATATCATGTCTAGCCAAATATTTTGCACAGTGACGCAACAAGAACACCTGTGCATCAAACGGAGCCACACCCGTCGGCAACAAAGTGTTCCGCGGCATGATTGATGCGCGACAGTCACTCGGCAACATGCCGTACTTTCCAATCGGTTGACAATTTTGATTGATCACCCGCAGTGTGCACACGCCCTTTGCGTACTTGAGAGAGTAACAGTGAGGCGTCTGCATTCCGTTTTGAATCGTTTACTCCGCGTTTTCCAAAGGCAGTAACTAGCGATTTAGTTGTATCTGAAGTCTAATAAGATGCTTTTAAAAATCAGGTTAATTTTGGCAATGAACAAAATATGTTCAACGAACCAAATATCAGAATAATTATCATATAACCAAATATATAATTGATGCACCAATACCCGTTCCTACAATACTCTCATAGTAAGGGAAAACCATAGTTGATACAAAGTCTTGGGTAATGTGATCCTAAAGCATCAAATTTGCGTATTTTTTGAACTATTTTTAATGTGTATAAATATTACTCGTAATTACGACGATGAGTTTTATAAAATTCTAAAATTCAAACAGCGACAAAACATGATTTTTGTTGTGCAAACTAAGTCTTGTTAAATCCCAAGAATGTTTCTGCAGGCATTTTCTTTATTTTCAAAGTCATAATTGCATACTTATATCTTTGACAAGCGATCGACTTCACTGTTTAACTCACTTTACTATTTACTTGAGCGCGTGACGGAGTCTAATGAGATCGAGCATAAGATTTGAAGTTCATCTCGAGTTTGGATGACTTTAGGAATTTGGCGAGTCTCTGTTTTTAGGAATGATTAATATTTTTTTGTGGTCACGAATTCAGATGTTGTCTCGAATTTAACCTAGTTAAGAAAACAGTTTCAGATACGGAATCAAATATAATTCTTAAAACTATAACTAACTCTTGAATTATTTAAACTCTATGGTTAACAAAATTTGTTTTAGTAATTACTATCCATTTTCAGGCTGGTAGTTTTGTATGTCAAATTTCAATTTGAGTATGTAATTTGTCATACGCGACAACCATTTAACCGTCAGTAACTTAGTCAACTAGAACTAAGTTTGTTAATTAACTTTAAGTCTTCGCGCTTGAGAATTCAGAATTCGCGTGAATCTATAATGCACGAAGCAATGTCATTTCAAAGGCGCTAAAAGCAAACTTCTATTCGTAATGCAGCCCGCCAGGTCAACGACCGCTTAAAATAATCAACAATGCTCCTTCCAATATTTTTCCTCCGCACTTACCACCCTCAAAGTCTAAAGTTTCGAGCAAACGAAAAAGAAAATCCTCAAACCGCATTTATGTACGAGTAACGAGACTCGAACACAAAAACACCTCTCCGAACCTTTGTTGGAGCATTCCAACAATCCGCGCTTTCATTATTTATTATCAGGCCGTCTCCGTATAAAGGAAGAATTCATTAAAAAAATCGATCCCACCCCGGAGCACTTAGCCACAATCCACCAATAACGACCTACGAATGATTGAAGCGAAAGCCTCGGAAAGGCCCGGATGAAACACGAGAAATACATAAGAGAAAATAATAGTAGTGAGAAAATAAGAAGGCGAATAAAAGTGGGGGTCGCGGGGAAAAAAATTGGAGAAAATAAGGTACAAAGGGAGCGAAGAAAGTCGGGCTGGGCAGATAAAGTGGGATTGGAGTTAGCGGGGCGTGCGCGGTGCGTAGGTAGGGCGATTGTGTGAGGTCGATACTGTCACTCGGTGGGGGCCCACTGACGGCGGGCGAGCGATATGGCGCGGCTCAGTGGAGGCTCACTGACAGCGGGCGGGCGATATCACGCGATTTCTCTCGTTGATGTGACGGCATACAAGCTATATCAACGAGAACATTGCTGCCTGCCTGACTCAATTTTAAGTACGTACTCGTATTGCTTTACATTAATATGCTGTCGCCTATGGCTGCAAAAAAATCTATTATAATTTAATAACAAATTCCCCCTTGAAATCTTTGATAGAAATTGTTCATATTGCGGGTTTTAATAATATAATCTAAACTGATGATGTAATTTTGCTATTTTCATAGACACATAGGCGATGAAAAGTATGGAATATGGGAGAATCGACCCGGCACTCGTAAAAGTTGGTTTGTAAGATTTTTCATTTTAGGTATCTACTAATATTGTAATTTTACCTCCAAGCCAAACTGGGGTTCCGGATTCATCGACAATGAATACATACGTCAGAAGATTAAATTTTGAAAGAATGATTTTTTCCTCATTGAGGTACGGAATAAAATGTCAGGTACTCCAATATAATTAATACCTTATTGTCCTACTCTAAGGTGAGTTCGTGGCACTTTTAAGCGGTCGTTTCAGACTTTGACCATGATCTCGTACACTACGTGAAAGACGGTAAAAAACTAGAATAATGTAGTAGCGGCAAAACTTAGTGTGCATTTTAACCGCAGAATCTACCCGCTACCGCTCATAACTCAGACCAACCAGCTCGAAACCCCCGCGGCCGGTCAAGACGGCTCAAATTCTGGACGCTTCCACAATATGCCTCCGACTGTATCGGCTCGCCGTGACCGATGCTTGTCTTCATCTTCCAGTCTGATTGCTTTCTGACTGTTTGTATTCAACTTCTTTGCACACACGCTTGATTGTGTTCACAAGTTTAAGAATGCAGTGAAAGTAACTTATGAATAGACCAAGCTTTTCATAGCCAGTCCTGTATGGAGAAAATCTCTACAGCGAAAGACTGCATTCAGTAATTTATTAATAAGAAGTTTTCACATAAAACCGCACGAATAATATTTGCACACGTCATTATAATTTCTACGAAGTAGATATTTTAGCTGAGTTAGATATTTCCTCCTGAATACATAAAAGATACTGTAACCCATTTTGTACTTTCCTTAACAAATAAACGTGTATTTAATATGTGTAGCTTTTAATAGTCATAATGAATCATTAAAGTGAAAAAAAAAATGAAATATTCAGTTCAATTACTACAAAAAACAAAGTATAGAAAATTACGTTACCTGATCTTTCATGAATCGTTTTAAAAAATAAAAATACATTTTAGTATTGGCTTTTCATAATTACTTAAAACGCTCAAAACTTTCATCTAAACAAATTCATCAGCATCAACCGACCAATTTCAGAAGATCCCCCACGCATTATCGCTTTTTAAACACTTTATGAGAACCATGGGACCAATCGAGGTTGGTTACTCCACAGTTCCCAGCAGGCCATCTAAATTACTTACCGAGGGTAGATAAGGGTAGTTTTTATTATTGTCATTTGGAGTGGGGCAATTGGTCGTCTAATGATTATCTGGGGATGTTGGGGAATGACATTTGTCGTCTAATAGGGTAACATGCGGCTTTCTTTGAGTGCTTTGGGTACATAATTATGAAGTCTTTTAACGGTCGAGATGGTTTGGTCAAATATTATTTATTCCTTCCTACATACACATATAAATATTGTTGGTGGATAGTGTTCAAATTTTCTTTTAACCGTTACGCAACGAACAATATTATCTTGCAGACTAACAATATAAACATAAAATTGTGTTTGTAATCATACAATATTTAGCGTAATGGTACGTATAAGGTCCTAGAGCCGCCGAATCTCATTAAATCTTGATATAATAATAGGTATATATAAATATAAATAAATATTGGACAACATCACATACGTTGCTCTGATTCCGTGATAAGTAGCCTAAGCACTTGTGTGTGCCCAGACCCGAAACAATATGGAAAAGTTCGTTTCCCACATTGATCCGACCAGGGATCGAACCATATGAATAGACAAATTCCTTTTTTAAATGAATTGTAATGAAATATAAAAATCATGAATGAAAACCAAATATGATTTGATCTCTATACAAAGTAAAGTTTATTGTGGATCATAGTTATAGCAAAACGCATCGATTACACGACTTTAATAGCCGGCGTGCAATTACTCAATTACAATTGGGCTGCAACACGTGGCTTGCAAGTGCTCTTGACGTCGACGACTATGCGCTACGCTAAACGGCATCCACACGTATTGTTTCAGTTGAAGAGGCCGGTGTGTTACTGAGAACGTTTTGTACTGTACGATCAAGAGCATGAGCACTTTGGACTTTTAAGAGAGGTAGGGCATAGCGATTTATCGCTCGAACTGGAGCAGCCCGACTGGTGAAATACCTCCACCTTACAGAAGACCGCAGCCAAATAACAATCACTTCTGTGTTGTTGTGTTCCTGCGTGTGAGTAAGGTTTACAGAGCTCCTGGGGGGTGCTACATTAGTAGCAGGGGTCAAGCCTTCAAGGTAAGGGTGACAAGTCCAGTAACAGCTTTATCATGCTGTACTTGTCACCCTTAAGCTAGGACCTCATTACCACTTAACGTCAGGTGGGATGAGGTCAATCTTGAAGTGAATCCCTTATATCGTGAGCATAAGAACGAATATACAACTGCAAGTGTTAGCTTAAGTGTTAACCGTATATGACGTCAATTGGCACGTTTTATAGGCTTTTGATGTTTAATAATGTGTTAAAATACTTTGGGGTTCGGCGAATTTGATTTTTTTGTTTTAATTTTTATTCGGATTTATACAGAAAAACAGTGAAGCACCAGTTTTTTTTATTATAAGACACTGTTGTTTTAAAATGATTTAGATGCGAATTACTTAGGGATAGCATAAATGAGAAAAAATAAATTATATTTTCAGAGAACCCAAAAAACATTCCAGTAATTACCGATTTGCCATATATGTCAATAATTCAGCGGCGTAATAATCTACATGACATTACCATTACAGATTTAACAAATGTTAAATTTAGTCAACGGCTTGACTAAAGTTTCAAATCAATTTTATCATGCTAAAATTTTCATCAAACATAAGGATATATGACTAAAAATGTGTGTCTTATAATTTATTTTTAGCTGTTTTTAACCAATATAAGCTGAATAAATTGGAAAAAAAAATTTGTTGAAGAATATTATGATCACATTTAAATTAAGTCACATTGTACTATAATCCCGAAATATTTATTTGCGAATATATTCATCATAGAATACAAGGTAAATATGTAATATTGTCCAACATGTATTTATTTGACTGTCATTTGTAGTCAGACTATTGAAAGTCTGGCCTAAAATAACTTAAATTATAGTTTTTATCGTAAAATAACACGAACGATGTTGCTGGCGACATCAGTAGTATGAATGTCATGCCAATAAGGCCAGGGAAGTGTGTATGTGACGACCTCCGTAGCCGAGAGGCGAGCGTGCCGAACTTTGGCGTCGCGCAATCTCTGAGGTTCCGATTTCGATCTCCGAGCGGGTCAATATGGAAAACGAGCTTTTCTGTATTGTCTCGGGTCTGGGTGTTGTGGCACCGTCGTTGTATCTGATTTCTGTAACACAAGTGCTTTAGCTACTTACCACAGAATCAAAGCAATGTATGTGATGTTGTCCAATATTTATTTATTTCTTTATTTGTATTATTATCAATGAATACAATTTGTACACTTAATGCCCAGTAATGGTTGTCCGAATAGCTCCAGCACAATACCGGATGATTAGCTACGACCGCTATGTCACTACCGCGGTCGTTGCTATATGTCCACTGTATGTCACAGTGTGTGCAGGCTATTTGCACAATTATTTGTGCCGCGTCCGCTCTCCAAATATTGTCTAATTTTGTGTCCGCTCGTGTCCAATGTTTGTCAGCCATCACCTAATGTTACGGAGTCACGTTGTGGTTTATGAATGGATAAAAGAGAAATATTGGAAACTAATGACCTGTAAGCACTAACTGTATATCTATAGTATTTTGTTTGAATTGAATATTGACTAGATTGTTCAAGAGATGATTTTTATGCTTCCGTCATTTCTGTCCTTTGTGTTATTTAAATTATAATATGTAGGTAATTTATTCTGATAAGAGTTTGGATGGAATATATTGCTTTTTAGCGGTAAAGCAGTTTATAGCAGGTTATCTAATCTGCCTGTAATGCCAATGTCTATATTGTAGGTTCGGTGCAGTGAGAGTTGCGATCTATCTGAATATATACAATTTACTTAGCTTTGATAATTGATTGTTAAATAAACGTTTATAAAGTACGGTTCCTATTGCCATCAGAACGGTGTGGTACGGCTTAAGATAAAATATTGTGATAAAGGCAAGAATTATATTAGAATTGATTCAGTACGCAGAACATATAGCATACCTAATTACCTATATAGTGAAAAGACAAATGGCTTTAACAAAATTTCGAAGATTATCTGCATTTTGTTATTTAAAAAAAGAAACTACGATTTGGTTCTTCATTACCTCTGAACTAGTTTTCACTATTAATATATTCCAACGCGGACATTCTGGTAAAATGTATATTATATCTTAAGCCTATTATAGATTGTGAAGCCATTGGCAACTTGATTGCGGGTCGTGATTTCAGTTTTCCACGTGTCAAGCCTACTTAGGAATTAAATAATCAGTGTGTCCTGCTTTATATTGCTTGCGTTAGTAAAGTAACTTAGAGTCTTTCATTTAAACGGTTTTATTAAAATTCAAGATTTTAAAAGCATTGAAAGCCTCGTTTGTGTAGTGGTTTAAGAGCATGGTGTTGATCGTAAGGTCCTGAGTTCGATTCCCGGTTGGAGTAAAGAGTGATTTGTTGTGCATTGCTCGGGTATATGACAACTATATTGGGCTGGTGATTAGGCCATTGTGTTAACGATGACTTGATTTCAATGAGGGAGTCATCGCATCTTTTGGGAGATACATAGGCTAAAAGTTTATTTTAAAACATTTCCAAATATCGCATCGCGTACTATGCGATATATAAAAGTCGCAGTGTCCGTCAATCACACTCACGGGTGGGCTTTTTGTGCAGAAATACGTCGTTCATTTTTTATGCTGTGTATATTTTTTGCGCCATTTCTGTGTACTTCCGAAACATTGGGCGGGCCCGTCGAGCCGTGAGCAAAACAGTGCGTCGAATATTAAAAAATATTGGAACGTCCGTACGTTGCCCTACGTAGTGTGTTTTATTGAACTATCATTTGTAGGTATTGAACGGTGAAAAGTAATTCCGCGGGCTTAGCACGTTAAAAATGGTATTCGAGCGGTGACTCGGAACGGCGAAAATTATGGAAATTGTGTTGGCATACAAAATTGTCGCTTCTCCCGTTTAATATTATTTATTGAGTAGTATTATGTAATGACGTATTTGTAAGGCGATTGTAGTAGCTAGTTCTGAAGTACTACACTTTCCAAAATATTTTGTCAATCCGTAATATCTACTTCACGTGTCTCAAGACTCAAAGCAGGTTAAGCGTCCTAGATCAATTAATAGATTTTCCAACGTGACTTTACGAGTAAGATGGTTGACCATTTTCTTGCACTAATTCCTATGTAGGTTTAGTTTTACATTCAGATAACAGTATTTGAAATTTTTTTCGTATAAATAAACTCAGAATAAATTTTTGTCTGAGTAGGAACGTAAAAGCTAAATTGAAATTAACCATCAGAAACCAATCTAATAAAGAATGAAACTTTGTGAAAACGTTTACTACTCCAATCCAATATTCCGTACCTACTTATTTACTAAGAAATCCCATCCGCCACCTTTCTAAAGAGAATTGAATGAAAAATAACAATATTCGCAAATAAGCACAAGCCGTTGTACTCGTAACTTCGAAGTTTCGCGAAATAAAACTTTTGTCAGTTCAGCGCTGGTGCCATGTTGTTCGCGAAACAAAATAAAGATGGCGGCTGTGCGTCGCGGCGGAAACGCTACAGGCCAGTATTCCATCGTTTTAAGCATCCGCCATGAAGTTGTCGAGATTTGCAAACGTGAAAAATATATATAATGCTTAACTAATACATTATAGTCATGCAGTTGAGTAATAATTATGTACCGATTTGATTAATAAGCGGCGTAACTAGGTAACGCGGTACGAGTTGACATATGTCAAAACGGTAATTAAATAAATAAATATTGGACATACAATGCTCTGGTTCTATGGTAAGTAGCAAAAGCACTTGTGTTACAGTAATCAGAAGCAACGACGGTACCACGACACCCAGACCCGAGACAATATGGAAAAGTAAAATATGGAAATACTCAACAGCTTGACTGTAGTACCTATAAACTATAGTTTTTAAGGATGTTAAGATGTCTTAATCTCTGGTTGAATGTTCGCTACTCTTCCACACAAAAACTACTGAAGGGATTTGGAGAAAATTAGGTAGAAAGAGAGATGAGATACTGTATGTTAATATGTATATAGGATACATTTTATACCAAAATGAAATTGATCAAGTCCGTGATTTTCCTTTGACTACTATACGCCCATGTAGAATACCAGCATATAACCGTTTATAAATTTAATTAAAAATGAAATGATATGTTTATTCAATCAAAAGTTTATTTATTCATTGGCACGTAACAACATAATCACTGAGAGAATGCAAATACAAAACCAATAGCTTATTGCACCGCTGTCGCTACAAATTAATCTCAAATATAAATTTCCTTTGCTTTTTACATTTTTCATAACAAAGGAACATAAATCGAAAGTAACCAACATTACAGTATAATTACCTTTACCATAAAACAAGACATCGAATGTGGTTCACATTCGTTTTCGATCAGAAAAATAGTAAAAATAAATACTTCATTTCACGTAACACACTTTTCTATTTAAAACACTAATTCGAATTTCATAGTACTTAAGTGCTCGAGTGAACGAGTCTAGGCGTCCCTAGTGCTCATATTTCCTTCAGCGGTAATTGGCAAAGACGTCGGATCTACCGCGCTAACGATTTCACGGTACATTGACCGCTGGTAGAACACGATTGATCGGTTTTTGTTACAACAACGCATTGTATTTAGAACTGCGGGTAGATTACCAACGTTAAAATGCGTTAAGAGTGTCAAGCCAATGTATAGTTTTTTATCGATTTAAAAATACCTTGTTACAACCACCAGTATCATAAATACCTCTTCTATCTATGAGTATCTATGAGATCTTGAATATCACAGCAACCTTATTGGACAACTTCGTATACATTGCCCTGATGCTGTGGTAAGTATCTTAACACACCCAGACCCAAGACAACATTGAAAAGTTCGTTTCCCATTTCGACCCGACCGGGGGTCGAACACGGGACCTTTGAGATGGAGCGGCGCTAAAGTCTGGCCCGCTCTCCTCTCGGCTACGGAGATCGTCAAAATGCGTTCTTGTAAAGTCATAATTTAAAAGAAACTGAAAAATTTAATCTCCCGCATCACGTATCGCGAATTCTGCTCTTCCAACTGAGAAGTGAGTTGAAAGGTCGTAGTTTTTATCCCCACACTTCAAAGGGATATAAAATTTGTCTATATCTATAAAATATATAAAGTTCGCTAGATTCACTGTAAAAAAATGCTACCTCACTTTCTAGGATCGAAAAATAACACCAGTGGCGACGCTACCTGTATCCCTTTTAATTCTAAAAGTGAACCACAGTATGTCGCGATGTCAAATGACGTAGGCTAAGGATAGCGCTCGCCTCTTTTGCGTAACCCTCAAACCCACTTGCCATGTTGCAAAGGTTAAATTCTTAAAACCTTGTCGAAAGCTGAGCGCAGGGCGGCGCGCCCCGATTAACAAAGTTATCCGTCGCGGTAAAGAGTCTACGCAGTAGTATGAGTATGTACTATATACTATATGCCATAAAGATTCTGGTGACGTAACTGCGCGTTGCGTTCCTTGATCGAAAAGTTAAATCCGAGCTTTTTTGTTGAGTATTGACTCAGGAATGAAATGTGTTATCTGAAAAATGAGGTAGTGTAACCAACTCATACCATTTTAAATTAATTAATGATTAATAAACAACGTCGCATACATTGATCTGATTATATGATAAGTAGCTTAGGTACTTGTGTTAAAAATATAAGGAACTATAGTACCGCAGCACCCAGACTTGTGACAATACAGAAAAGTTCGTTTTCCGTATTGACCCGACCGGAAGTGTATAGAGTGCACATTAACAAAACGTCTGAAATGGATTCGGATGTAAAATCTGTGCCTCCTCTCGTTTAAAAAAAAAACAATTATAATAGACAGAAATTAAAAATAAACTTTCCCTATCAGTTTATGACATTTAAAAATAAGAAGTGGGCATGCCTTCTGATTTGCAAGTTGCGAAGAAAAACGTACGATCTCACTTTTCAGCATTGTACAGACAACATCATATTACGGTAAACACTTGTAGTTCGATATTAGTCCTAATGCTGACGACATAAGGGCAATAAAAAGGTCCAACATATATAGTTGGAACAGCTTTTGACTTGTTACACTGGCGACACTCGCATGGCAGGGCCCGCCCGGCGAACCGTTCCTTCCTCCCGGCACTTACGACCCGTTGTTTGCGCGCGTGACCCGAATGTCTGCTTAAAGACGTGTGCAAAATTGTGCGAGCGTAGAGACTTTTGCTGCGCTTTTTGAATGGCTCTCACCCGTACTAAGTGGGTCTTGGTCTTTGACCTGGCTGGGTCGAGCGAGATCTCACCCCGACTGAATTGGTCTCGTCTTTGACCTGGCGAGGTCTTTTAGCCGGCACACGCACTTTGCGTATACGTGATCTGGCTTTCAGTGTTTCGTTTTTGTTTTATTAAGAGTTTTACTATAATTTCTGCAACGCGTCAAGCATTGATGACACTTACGTCCATAGTTTTGAAGAAGATTAAAAAGTATTTTTACGAATCAGAAACATTTCATAAGATGCAGGTGGCGATTTTTTTGTTAATACAACTCTGACGTCTACGTTAGTGCCATTTGCTAGGCAATTTATACTACAAAAACAAACTAATCTGTTTTTATTTAAGTTCGATCAATTGTTGATAGGTTAAAAAAAATAATAAGCAAAAAAACCGTTGAATTTAGTGATTGGATCATAAAACAGCAGCTAACTAACTGACGTATATTGGTTTCAATATTTCAATAGAGTTTTACATTCGCTTTTATTATCGTAAGCAAAAAAGAAAAATCCGTCGTTATTATTCATTTTTCTAAAAATTCAAACATCTTATACTATGTAAAAATGAACCGCTGTTCGTTAGTCTCGCTAAATTCGAGAACAGCTAGACCGACTTGGCTAATCTTGGTTCTGAAATAATTGTGCAGGTCCAGGGAAGGTTTAAAAGGTTAGAAACTAAAAAAATAGGCGTTACGAAGTTCGCCGGGACAGCTAGTAACCAATAAAAGTGTATTTTCGTCCACTTAGGTGTTTAAGCACCAAACTTTGAAATATCTAAAATAAAAAACGAAATGACACTCCAAATTCGTCTACTAAACATACCAACTATTATCTCAAGAAAAACGAGCGAAGCCTCACGATACGTTAAGAAAGTAACACAATTAATAACAGTCTAACAACATTACTGGAGCATCGCAAAAAAACAAAAGCGAATGTATAATCTCCCCGCAACAAGCCGGAGGTGTTCGGAAGTCTGAAGCAAGGAGATGACACCACCCTCTAGGAGGGTAGGGGTTATGGGGGGGCGTATCGAGTGCAAACGACTGAAACGATTCCGGGACCAACAGCCCGCACTGTATCGACTTGTAAAATCGTAACTGTGCTGATGCAAACATGTTTTGATAATGTAATTATGTTAAAGTTTTTTTTTTATATATTGCACTTCAAGATTGACCTCATCCCACCTGATGTTACGTGGTAATGAGGTCCTAGCTTAAGTGTGACAAGTACAGCATAATAAATCTGTTACTGGACTTGTCGCCCTTACCTTGAAGGCTTGACCCCTGCTACTAATGTAGCACCCTCCAGAAGCTCTGGAAAACTTACTCACACGCAGGAACACAACAACACAGAAGTTATAGTAGAATAAGATGATAATGATTGAAAAATTCAAATGACTTGCTACCTGGACTTGAGTACATAGAAATACACATATTCTATTTCACAAAAAAAATATTAAATTGGTTTTGCACATTCATTTCTACTAACTTAGGTAATTCAATTTGATTGAGATAAATTAATAAGACGCGTGATTTTCATTTTCAAACCACATTCCGAAGTGTTTTGAAAAGTTAATCGTTTCGTTTTTACATATCAACGTTAGGATCTCATGAATTGTAGGTATCCAAGGTAAATACATATACAAAGATTGGAATTCCATTCACATTCGTCCTAATATAAATAAACTAGCGACCCGCCCCGTCTGCGCAGGGATGTAATGTTAATATTTAGAAATATTGGCTTTTCTATTCTTTATTGCAAATAAAAACCTTCCTCTTGAATCACTCTATCTATTAAAAAAACCGCATCAAAATCCGTTGCGTAGTTTTAAAGATTTAAGCTTACAAAGGGATATAGGGATAGAAAAAGCGACTTTGTTTTATACTTTGTAGTGATATTGGACAACATCACATACATTGCTCTGATTCTGTGGTAAGTAGCTTAAGCACTTGTGTTACAGAAATCAGAAACAACGACGCTACCACAACACCCAGACCCGAGACAATATGGAAAAGTTCGTTTCCCATATTGACCCGACCGGGGATCGAGCCCGGAACCTCAGAGATAGCGCTCGCCAAAGTCAGGCCCGCTCGCCTCTCGGCTACGGAGGTCGTCAAATATAAAATATTTTATATGTAGAAAGGTGAAATACTCATGTAATTCTGTAAAGACAGGATGAAAATGCTACATTCCGAATGTGTTGCGAATTGTCCTAGCCGTCCGTGTCGGCGCATCAAAGGACACTAAAAGACAGCGCGTCATTCGAACATGGCGGCCGAGGTACACCTACGAGATTGAGGTCTTTTATTTTTTGATCTTGTTAACGTATACAGATTTATAGACTTTATAAAATGCGGACTTCTTTTTGTCTCTACATAGTTTTATTAACAGTTGAAAAAAGAGACCGCCGGATTAGGAGCCTATCGTGACTGACTGATGGGAAACACAAAAACCATACTAAAGGGTTGGAAATTTGCAAAAAAAGTCAGAGTGTGAGTTGAGATTACGGATTCCTTCTACCCTTCTACTGAGAAGGGGTTTAAGAAAGTCACAACAAAAATTAAGATACATTTCTTTTTCAAGTAAACAAAGACATTGCGTCAAAATTAAACGCGTCGGCACTTCTTCGCAGTTCCTAATTAGTTACGTAAAACACCCCTCCACTGAACTTTTAATTTATAATTATTTGTTGAAGTAAAAAATTTTATGTTTAAAATCTATCTGACGGACTAAATAGAATCATTGCTTTTACCAAATCACAATCTCTGTTTAGGCGGTGTTACCGGTGCGGTGTGCCATCAGCCCATTAAGAGTAGCAAACTAACAGGCGTGGCATGCGCCTCACGACTAATTTTTATCGCCCTCTTAACAAACGTCAAAATCGATTGAAGTCAGTGCGTCAGCTGTTGATCAGCTGAAAATACGAGTGCGGTGTGTAATCAACAGAATCGAAACTTTTGTCGTCACACGCGAGAAATTTGACGGTTTGCGCATGCTAGGCCTAAATGTGTCCATGCGACAAACGTATTTCGCATGCTCGTATTCCAGGTTATTCTGCGCAGACGCAACCTAGTTCACTGACCTCTTTTATGATCGTCCGTGTTTCCTGGCCTGTTGAGCTGCGGGGGGAGGGGCGCGGGTATCGCGGGCGCGGGCGCGGTGGGTAGGCCGGGGTACCACCAGCCCGTCGCGGCCTGTCCGTTGAACATTCGCAGTTTCTCGTAGACGCTGTCGTTCTGCGCAGACGCAGCTTGCTCTTTCTGCGACGCCAGGTTCCGGAGGACTCGGTTTATTGATGATACCTGCGTGGAATGAAATGTATTAAATTTTTGATCGGTAAAGTCGGGTGCAATTTCATCGTTTGCCGTAGTTGCCGTGCCGAAGATAAATAAGGTGCGATTTCATGCAAGGCGATGAGGTCCAACGGGGAGGTTTTAGTGGGTAGTCCTGCCCTTTTCAAGGCAGGGAGTCCCACATACGCCGTCACCTTCCTCGGGTGACGGTACGGTACGTCAAGGTATTTCCGCCCCAACAAAAAAAGGTGCGATTTCATAGTTTGAACGACGGCGCCTTGGGATGGGAGATTCAATCTTAGACAGCCTTCCACAGCTCTATTCTTTTGAAATCACTGATCTAAACGCGTTGAATAATATTTGGAAGAGAAAAGTTTTGTTTGATCTTTCATATTCTGTTCGAGGGCATTGTTTGAACAGTTGATACATAGCTTGGTATGTAATGGAATGAAACTCTACTTGGTTTTCGAGGTCATGATTAATTAACTACATGTTCATATTTTTTTTTGTAAGTTTATAATAATTAATCTTAAGAAATAAAAATCTCGATTTAAGTTTTTATTTCTTCATTTTTTTTATAAGGCAGTAGGAAAATAGGAAACGTATAAAAATTTTGGCTCTAAGATGACTTTCTCCTGTTTTTACGAGTAAATATACTTAAAAAACATGAATATTCGAAATACTATGAAATCCATTTAAACTCCCAACAAAATTTAGTACAAAACCAATCCCACTGTTACAAGTGGAAAATCCGTAATCTCAACCCTCCACCAAACAGCTACACCCCATCAGTATGGAAACAACTATCTAATAGGAAACAAATTGCGGACGACCCCACCCTTTAAGTTGAAAACACGTGTAATTTAAAATCTAATATGATTACTAAATTCCAATCGGGATGCTCAAAGGGCCAGATTAGGGTTTGCCCCACCCCCGCCCCTAAAACCCCAATATCTATCTACTTTCCCCGAAAAACCACGCATGCGTAAAAACCTGACTCACACAGACATAAAATTCTATGTATGCCTATTTTAACACGTAGTACTCAGGGTTACCGCTTCAGTGGTTTCCGCAAATGGACCGCCGCGGGCTCCCTTTTTCTTTACAAATTACCAACTTTTTCGGGAAAAACGTTATATTTTTTAGCTTTGTGCTACAATGTTCCGTATACATTCTAGTTCATTTTAGCTCTTAATACTTCTTAAAAATTGTAGTATGTATTTGCGTTATCTAAAAAATGAACTGAAACATCAGTCTTCATAGTTCCACTTCAGGGCTAAGGCTTCTACTATTGTAATCATATACGGTTCGGGTATTAATCAACAAATTTGCAGTGGAAATCAAATACCCGAGCCAAAATATATAAGTGATAAAAGAAACAAGCATATTTTTATCTCAAAACACTAATCTCTTGGTATATCTTGTTGTTCAGTTATATACTAAACTAAGACTACCTATTTCACAAACCATTTTGGAGTCCAAATAAGTATCAGTGCTTGAAAAAAACTTTCATTGGCACACATAAATTAAAAACAAGCTTGACTACTTAATTACTCGAAGGTTTGCCAATGAGGTCCCAGCCTCATAAATAAGTGCGTATGTCTATAAGCACGTGTCATTTCGAAGTAAAGTTTGTTAAAAGATTTTGCTTCTTTTTAATTTTCATGTAGGAAAGAAAAAAAGACACTTTATCAAAAGGTTAATAAAAATCCATCGAATTCCTTGCCGAATGCAACGTTCACTCATGCGGAACTCGACAGCCCTAATGCCACAGTTATAGTTATACGTTCCCGGGGTGCTTCTAGATATAATATCTATCTGTTTTCTCGTTGCCAATGGCAACTGGGAAATTGTATTTTTCCCTATGCCGGGGCGGGAATCGCCTCAATGGGAGGGGGAGGGATACAAAATCGGCCGCTTTGTGTTTCATACATGATCGGGGCCGGACAGTCGAAATGTACATACTACATGTTTCCTTTGTATAATTCAACTCTTAGACTATTGAGGTGCGGGGGCTTTTTCTTAATGTCAGTTGTATCAATTTAACTTTAACGATTACTGACGGCTGTCTGAGAACCCGCAATATTTAACGTTATGTTCTAAGTAGTAGAGTATTTAATTTTAGGTTTGTGTTTCATGTACTTTAAATTTTCTTCACATTACTTGCTCTTAAACTGTTTTAATTGTTAGAACATGAACGTCAGAACCTTAAGTACATTAACAACTCAATACTCTCTATCTGACTTACTCAGTTATTTAGAAGTTTAAATGTGATAAGATACTAAAGTGTACACAAACTTTAAGACCGCAGCCAAATAACAATCGCTACGGTGTTGTTGTGTTCCTGCGTGTGAGTAAGGTTTCCAGAGCTTCTGGAGGGTGCTACATTAGTAGCAGGGGTCAAGCCTTCAAGGTAAGGGCGACAAGTCCAGAAACAGATTTATGCTGTACTTGTAGACCTTAAGCTAGGATCTTATTACCACTTAACATCAGGTGGGGTGAGGTCAATCTTGAAGTGTAAAGTAAAAAAAACTGATGATATTGACAAAATACTTGATTTAAAAGTCAGTGAGTAGACTTGCTGTATAGTAAAGAAAATAGGTGTAAGTTTGTATATGACACGTTTGTAATAAATAAACTAAAAAAAATATTTACTAGTAAAAGAGCTTTCAAATTCATACGAAAAAACTTATTAATTGATCATAAATCAACTTCAAACGTAAAATTATTCCGAAACTTTCCAAATCAAACACTAAACAGTCTCAAAGTGGAATTAACTCCTAAAACAATACCCAATACCTATGAAGTAAGGTGTTAAGTAAATATAGCAACTATTCGGCAGTAAGCCGTACAGTCAACCGCAAATATGAGGTCAATCTTTCGTAAGTTTGAATATGACATGCAAATACCTTTTACCTAACTAGTACTAGTTTAGTTAATTTAATATTATATCTTGCATGTTTCATATTATTTTAAAAATATAATATGACACATTTTCTCAATCAATGTCAGTATTGGGCCACGATGACGCGTGTAGGTCCTACAGTTAATTTAATTTATTTTACAAATACTTTTGTTTTATTTTAATTTTTTGCAATAATTGATTTTTAATTATTATTTTACAATTGACAAACTAACTGTGTGTCTTAGTGTAAAATTAATGCCGGTATCTTCTCTTTAGTTATAGGTTCCATACATCGCATACATCGCATACATTGCTTTGATTCTGTGGTAAGTAGCTAAAGCACTTGTGTTACAGAAATCAGAAACAACGACGGTACCACAACACCCGAACCGGAGGTAGCTTCATTTGCTTTATATAGAGACTATTCATAAGTATTACTAATGTAATCTATGTGAATAAAAAAGATTGACTTGACTTTGACTTTGAATACTGTAGGTACTTCTTCTTTTATTTTGTCTTTTTCAAATTCGAAGAAACATGAGTTAAACCTTGTTTCATGATCCTTGGTAATGAGTGAATTGCTTGCAGTCATGTTAAATTTTCTTTAAACTGCTATACCCATGAGATTAACGAATTCTTATATATGTCTTGTAACTTGATATGACTAATTTAAATCAGTCGAATAGGTTGAGTTTTTTACCCAAATGTTAAAAAAAAAATAAGGCGTAAACTATTTTTTCTTGGAAGTTAATATTGAGTAATGTTTGGTATTTTCTATGGTATAGTAAATAGGCGCCTAAAGCGCGCAAGCTCCCAAGTAAATTGGAGAAACGAACATTAATTCTAAATTGGCTTGGATTTGGGTGTCCATTTCATTTCTTTAAATTAAATCATACTTATATGATTGAGTATTGACTATATACTACATTCGCAAAAACCCTCATCGGCATTATTTATGGTAAAGCCAGTACCTAAATCTGGACATTTAGAGCCAGCACCGAAACTATACGAACAGTAGTTACGCTCCGCATAATTCCGGAGCCGACTGTACTGTGTCTGGCCGTACACTCATCTGATTTAATCCCTTGTTCGGCTAATGGAAGATAATGTACGTGGGACGGCGAAAACATGTTCCGAGCAAAAATAACAGCCGCGAATGGTAGCCCTGATCGGAGTACTGAGTTACAAGGCAAAGCTGACTGGCTAGATATGGAACCGAAATGGTTTTGAGCGGGAATATGGGAGCGGGTATGAACTGGGATAACAGCTTCAGCAGCTTAAAGAATTAGCCTGTTTTATATGCCATTGCAGACTCTCGTCAATCATTCGATAATATAGGCGGAACATAATAAATTTCCGTAGAACCTATTGAAATAAATTTCCGTAGAACCTATTGAAATTTATTTTTAAACTAGCTCACCCGACAAACGTTGTTCTGTCTTAACGATGACATTTTAATGATATATATTTAAAAAAAAAATCTTTTATGAGAATCTTCCCCTGACTATAAAAAACACAACAAAAAAAGTGGAATTGGAACAGCCGTTCAAGCGTGATGGCGTGACCAAGGGACATAGGGATTCATTTTTATAATTTAAGATATATAGATAGGTAACTCGTAAATAGGTAACTCGACAATGCCTATGATTAAGTTAAATAAAATAAGTAACCCCTTTTTACCCACCGTTTTAAAAAGTCGGATTTTAAAATAACCTCTGAAATTAATGATAATAAATACATTTGTGATATAAAATTGTCTATAGATAGTTCTTTTTTTTTTACTAAGAAGTATTTTTAATCATAGATTCAGTTTTGTTTTGCTTTATTGTATAATCGGAATTCTAAGGATCCTAGCAATGTAAAAGTAGGCAAATGACATTCTAAATAAAAAGACCAATCAGCATCGTGAGAAATACTAATCCATCTGATTCGCATGAAAATAAACCGGTCCTAACCAATCAAATGTAAAGGTCATATAGTGTCGACACTAGAAAAATGATTTCTATTAAGTAACCATAAAAACTATATTAGATTGAAATATATTTACTAATCTCACGTATTAAAAAATCTTATTCGATTTAAAAAATGGAATTCTTATAAATGTACTTTAAGTGTAAACGATTCTTATCCGATTGACAAAATCTTTTCTTATCTGACGCGACACAAAAAAAGACCTAGACGGTTTAAAAATGGAATTCGAATTTCAAATTGAACCCGGCGGCGGTTATGAAAACGCGAATGTTTCTGACAGCTCGCCGGCCAATCAGATAGGTGCTCTGAAAAGATTAAAGAGCGTGCCGTACACTCCTGTGAAGAGTTGTAGTCGTCTGTTGTTACTAAATACGGTTGGATTTAAATTGGTTTTGATAAAAAAACTACTTTTATTCCATTAGATAAAAAGAGCAATCAGAAATATTCAAGTAAGTATAAAGCCTTAATTAGGCAAAGTTAATTATTTGTTATCCTTAAAAAATGTTATCCTTAAAATTAACTATCTGTCCCCAAAATAATACAGATACAGATGTAATTTTCGTTGCTTTATTAACGTTTTCAATACAATTCGTATTTTATAATGTTCTGAAATGGAAAACATTGCTTTTTATTTATTTGCAAAAAAAAAGCAATACAGGACCGATTTTGAAAACCTTTTATCAGTAAAAAGCAAAGTTTATATATGACTTTGGTAAGACATGTTTAAAATAAAAACCAAATACAGGTTGCAGACAAAGGAGAGAGTTCTACAATTTTAAAGGTCAATGTATAATTAAAATAATTCCTCATTTTCCATCCATTTAAATAATAGGCTTTTAAAGATATTCTAGCGTATACCCTCGTAACAGCAACCCCAATAAACGTTTTGACAGTCATTAACAAACTCATCCAACCATTTTCTCATCCAAACAAAATTGTCAACTACATCCAGTTTAGTTACCAAAAAACTGATCTGATAAAAATACAAAGCCAATTAGCAAAACAAATGCTACAAACGTTATTGAATGAAAAAACAACACCAGCTGCGCTAGATGCGGCCACAGTGCACGGTAATAACAGTGAGGTAAAATAATAACGCTTAAAAAGGTACAACGAATCGATTGTCAAGCGGTATAATGATTTCAATGATGAAAGCCTTTGCCATCTGACATTAGCTGATACTTAACTAAAAAAGTTTTATCATTTATGTATTGATTCAAACAAAATGTTTTTTAAGGTACACGCTAGAGTTTTTGTTTTAATTCTACCAAAGAATTGAGCTGACGACTTTTATCGTAGCGAGGTTACGAAATAGTAGCAAAATAGTGCTTCAAAGTTGCATAGCCAACTTTCATAAACGCCCTCGACTAAGGAATATTATCAAACTGGAATTGTCATTTTGTATTTCATAAAGTAAAGTTGTTATATTTAAAAATACTAAGTACTAACGAAGTACTGAATGAATGGACTGAACTGAAAAGGAATGAACTTTTTTAGTTTTTCTGGAATCTTTATAATAATTATTTTACCTATTTATTATTACTATTAAATAAGAAGTGGTTGTGTTTTTAATTAGATTCCATTTAAAGTTAATATTCTGGTCTCGTTTTTAGAATACCTTCTGCTATTTACTTCACTGTGACGTAGGCCAACGCGATTATTCCGGCGATGCCTCGAACAGTGACATCTGAGCAAATAACGATTCAAAAAATGAAAAATCTACCTTTTTTGAGGTCGGCTAAAAAGTCCTTTTGTGTCGCTTTTTGCAGGCACGTGCTAAGATGTTTTCGTTTAGATTTTAAAAGATAAATCAAAGTGTAGGTTTTTGCAATAATAACCTTTTACATCAAGTTTTCATAAACAGAAAGTATTTACGAAAAATACATGCAGTTATTTGTTCTTTCGAAAGTTTTGTTCCATTTATATTTCATTTCGAGCTCTTGTATTATGTACCTCCGTAAAATAAATTCAACTCCCAATAAAACTATTCCATTTTATTCTCGTCGCCCAAATTGGTTCCCCAAACCAGTCACCGTCTAAAAGTTACAAAACTCGCGCGGGGCACTTTATTTTTATTTAACACTTACGCCCTTTCGTCGCGAGCGGCCCGAATTAGTGATCAGCGATGTGTGTAAAGGGCCTAAAACTTTCGACAATTTTAGACCGGGGTGCGAGTGTGCCCTACGGCTAAAACGAGATTTTTTAAAACATTTACCCCCTTTTCGTTGAGGTCGGATAAAAATGAGGCGCGGTGCTTTGGCTTGGGACGCTGCGATTGGCCTTTGGACAAAAATAAACGGTTTTTTTTCTGTGTCAGGCGCGTGAAAAAGACAATCTTCTTTGATGCAGTACTTAGGTATAAAGCCTGTATTTTCATTATCATTTTTAAGGGTGCAAATGCTTCTAATAATAATGATAAATAGAAACTTTGAATTCACTTATTACTTACTCGTAAATAAACTTTTCTAACAGTTTAAACCATTATTGAGAATTACAATATCAACATGTTCTTTATAAATCAATGAATCACTGAGTGTCTCGCTCAAACTCGATAATCAGGCTTAGCATACGCAATATGTCTCATTTATCGCATGAGATGACAAAAGTCTCGATACTGTTGATTGGCTAATAGCACACCGCACTCATATTTTTAGCCAATCAGCAGCTGATGCACTGACTTCAATCGATTTTGACGTTTGTTAAGAGTGCTATAAAATTTAGTCGCGTTGCGTATGCTAGGCCTGAATGTCTCCACGGGGCTACTGTTGGTTTAGAAATTTGTTTGGGAAATTATCACTATCAGCTTTTATTTCCGAATGATCTAAACCTTTAAAAGTTCTGTTCAGATTTATAGGGTTACGTAGTTTCGAAAAAATAGGCGGTACGACGTTACATGGCACTTGGGATTAATGATTTAAAATAGACATGACCAAATCATACCTTAATACAAAAAAAAAGTGTCAAACGATTTTATAGTGATACATTGTCATACAGCATTTCACTCAAACACTAGCAGTTCGATATTAGCTTTTATTCCAACGACGTAAGAGTGGTAACAAGTTCAAAATGTGAATACAAATCTGTATTTAGGTACACGTAAGAACGGCAGAGATCCTACAATCACTAAATCGCGCTTGCGGTCACTCGCTTAAAGTTGACAAAGCGATAAAAAAAACGGACTCAAGTGCGAGTCGGACTCGCCCATGAAGGGTTCCGTAACAGCAAGTAGGATATAGTATTGACGTATAAAAAATACTTACTAGATCTCGTTCAAACCAATTTTTTGGTGAAAATTTGCATGGGTATATATGTACACCATATTATTATTTATTTTTTATTCAAAAGTTACACACATTTTACCACTTCGGAAGTGTCTCTCGCGCAAACTATTCAATTTAGGAAAAAAAAATGATACCATGAACTTCAATATCATTTTTTAATATTTATCCATAGGTATTGGTTTGAAGAAAAAAAAATTAGTTTCGGTTTTAAGTATGGCGAGCCTTAAAAGTTATCGTTATTTTTCTATTTTTTTAAATCTAAATGTGGTTTACAAAATATTCATCTACGTAGCAAGTTTCAACAGTACAGATCTTATAGTTTCGTCTGTGACAAACGGACGAACAGACAGACAGACATGACGAACCCTTATGGGTATAAGGGTTCAGTTTTTCGCTATTTGGCTACGTAACTGTAAAAACACACGCATTAGCATTGAAGGCGTGTAGCTAACGAGCGAACGAGATGCGTCAGTCGGCTGTGACGGCGGAACTCGACACCGAGAATGCGAGGATCTGATTCTGTCGGCTCTCGAGTCGAGCGCCGATTCTGGAATGCCGCTTAATCGGTAAACGGTTAAGACTTAGGCAATGAGGACGTAATAGGATTCGCTTACGGCGTACAAGTACCATGTCACTTTTTATTACTCGTTTTAAGTAGTGATTGTTAAAATAGGGTTGTAATGCTTTCTTTGCTGACCGTAGGAGTATTTACCTAATAAACACTTATAAATCGTATTTCAACTTACTCATTTTGATTAAAGTAGTTTATTTGTTGGTTTTGGTGCTCGCCCAATAAATTTTGTACTTTTGAATTAGATAATAACTTCCGATTATGTGCTTCTGGATATCACCGTTAAATATTTATATTAAAAAATAGTATTTTATCCCTACTAATATTATAAATGCGAAAGTAACTCTGTCTGTCTGTCTGTCTGTCTGTTACGCTTTCCTGCTTAAACCTCTCAACCGATTTTGATGAAATTTGGTATAGGTGTACGTTGAATCTCAATAACGGACAAAGGGTACTTTTTATTAGAAAATAAGGGGGGAGGGGGGTAATACCACCTTTGAAAGTTTATATGGAAAAATGTTTATTTTTGAAGTTAGAGATATGAAATTTTGCACAAATATAGCTCGAAACTTGGATTAAAATATAGATTACTTTTTGTTTCGAATATAAGGGGAGAAAGGGGTAAAACCGACCATGAAAGGATGTAGTCTACGCGAACGAAGTCGCGGGCACAGCTAGTACTAAATAAATTAAATGTTACATATATGCACTTCAAAATAACTTCTTGTTCTTCATCCAAAATTACATTAAAACCATTATTTACAGCATAAATATCAACTTATGTTGTATTTGTTCACACGTTGACGGTGTTATTGTATTTTTAAGTTGAATAACACTTAATTTGCATGTGCAACTTGTTAAGTTAATGGGTAAATAGTTGTTTGTACGACCAATTTTCAGGATAGCTATTCGGACACGCACAGAGATATAATATCAGAACATATTTGTGCATGTAATTAAACTCGAGAGATCCAGTTTCTCGCCGAGATAGCTACGATAGGTCATACCGTGGACGCGCGGGCGTTCCCGTGTCACACACAAGGATGGCGTTTAAGTCTAAAGACTTTAATGACAAAGCCGGTGGCCCAGGCTAAGGTGAAAAGTTCGCAGTTCGATTTCTGGTCGAGACAATTTGTGGAACGAAAATGTCTACAACCGTTTAGTGTGATTGTGTTGGGTTGACACCACAAGCTGGTATGCGTAGCTGTTTTTTTTTTGACATATCTATTTTTATTGTTTTATTGTTTTCGGATAGTTTTAATTATATACATTATTTAATATCATCGATTTTATTAAAATTTTAATGCTGAAATGTTGTTGTAAGTTGAAATGACCGAGTAATCAAGATTTCCTTTTTTTATATGTTAATTTTAAACATTCAGTTCTAGACCAAATAAATAATTTGGCAAGAACTACACAACTCGTCTTTTAAGCGAGTCACAGAAAAAATAAAGTCATTGCAAAAATATGAGAGAATAAGTATATTATTGTGAAAAATATATATTTTCTGATTGTCAAAACTATTCTGATACTGCTGTCTGGTGTTTGTTCTTTCAATTAAATCATCTCTTTGAGTTACATCAGCTAATAGGTACTTTAAGCCATCTATCAGGTAAGACAGCCTTCTATATTTAACGGCCCTCTATTGGCCGCACTTTAATATCACATTTTATCCGATTTCCAAGAGCGCCATCCCTATTACAAAGTGACAGGTGTCACGTGGAGTGCGCGCGCGCCGATCATTACCTCCGACGCGACACGCCGATAGATCATCTAGCGATCGATAACGTTAGAGATCCACGGCGTTGGTGGTCTGCAGACAAAAGGTTTAACGGAAAAATGACGTTTACGCCTTTTACAAAAACTGTGCGTTTACGTCGTTGTCGCTTTTGCCACACGTTCGAGGGAAATTATGAGATGCTATGATCTTTTCAAAGGAAGTGAAATTTAGAGATAAACGAAACAGTCTGATTTATATCTTGTTGGGAAGTTGGAAGAGAAAAGTCTAGAAGATTATGCCATTAACTACAAACAACATACATGAGTTCGCTCTGAAATTCAAGCTAAAAATTCGTTTCTTCCTTATCTAAGTGAAACTCTCGAGTTTAGACAAAAAAAATTGACTAACATTGATATCAAGAGTTAAATTTTTATTTACAGTTAGCTTTATGCTTTGTTAGTTAGTTAAATAAAAGTACCTTATCTTAGAATATTTAAAACGGTAATTGAATAAATAGTATTAGGTAGTGGCAATCCAGGTATATGGAAAGAGTTGTTCAGTTACTAACTGCGGAGCCACTACAATGTCTTTCATATTTTGTCACCTCACTATTCGATTCGATTACCGGTTTTGTTCGTTCTAAGACTGCTAAGTAACAGTTAGTAACTTAGCATGAACAAAAATACAAAAAATATATTTTCGTAAAATTTGTTAAAATCATTGGTTTATATTTAACGATCTCCGTAGCCGAGAGGCGAGCGTGCCGGACTTTGGCGTCGCGTCATCTCTGAGGTTCCGGGTTCGATCCCCGGTCGGGTCAATATGGGAAACGAACTTTTCTGTACCTATTGTCTTGGGTGTGGGTGTTGTGGTACCATCATTGTTTCTGATTTCTGTAACACAAGTGCTTTAGCAACTTACAACAGAATCAGAGCAATGTATGTGATGTTGTCCAATATTTATTTATTATTTATTTATATTCGGTCTTATGCGTGATCTCGCGAATAATCAGTTGCTTGTTTTTTTAAATATAACAATATAGTACATTTATTGGAATACGATTTGTAGAGCAGCTATTTGACGAACCCTAAATTTGCTTATACCTATTAGCGCCGGTCAGCATACTTACGTCACATTTTCAACCATAAACAAACTTTGCGACAAATTATGACTAATCGTTACAAACATAAAAATAAATACAATTAAAAATACAGCACCTTTACGTCGCAAAACTGCGCAATACTCACCAATTATTTGTATCTACAGGGCCCAACTGTCCACTAGCAATCACTCAAATTATCTGGCCAAAAAAGATCACAACCGAATTTCTATGGCCATTCAACCCTCCTATTAAGCCGTACTTTTCCGTAGCGATTCAACATCAAACTGATGGCCAAGATATCCGGACAAAAGCTATTACGTTGAATACGGATTCCGTCAGGGTCCCCCACAGAAATTAGAATTACTATTACCTACATTGGTATTATCTATAAACATTTTAAGTTAACCCGCGGAGACCCGTCCCTGGTGTAAAGCGGTTAGGGGTCGTCCGGGTTGGGGGTAGTTTTTTGCAATTCTCTAAGGGCGCTGAGATTGGATGGTAGGTTGCGGCGGCGAGTTCATTATGCCGTTTAGTTGCGAGAGGGTTTAGCGAGTAAAACGCGATTTTGTTTTGTTCATCGTAGCTTTGAACGAGAATTGAAGACTTTTTTTTGAGTCTATCTTCTATCTTTAGTTGGACGACCTCGGTGGCGCAGTGGCTAAGGTAGGCGGCCAAAGCGCGATAGGTCCCGGGTTCGATTCCCGGTCGGGTCAATTTGGAAAACGGACTTTTCTAAATTGACTTGAGTCTCGGTGTGCTGGGATGACGCCCCCAGTTAGTATCCGTCGTCTGGTACTCATAGTATAAGGGAAAACCTTAGTTTGAGAACAGGTGATAGGTGTGATTGTCTGGCGCATTTATTTATTTATCATTTATTAAAAAAAAGTATGTAGGTACGTATTCAGATTCAAGCAGTATATTAAAAATTCGTCATTTTAGACATCTATCAGGTTTAGGATTTTTAATTTTGGTAGTTTTTATTTTGTTTTTTTATCCCCTTATTAATGTAAAATTTGACTTTACTCTGTTTACATGTTTAAATAAAGGATGGACTTAAATTATTTTCATAATTTTTCTTAGACTGAATACAATAAATCATTTGACGTACCACGCCCTTAGTGTTGCTTAAAATTTGGGACAATCCTCTAAACTATTTACCGAAATTGCAATTTTCAAACTCTGAATCATTTATTATCCAAGCAAACGTTAAAAAATAAATTTAATTTAGAGAGACCTCAGACCGGGAGGTCGGGCCAACATGGGAAACGAACTTTTCTATATTGTCTCGGGCCTGGGTGTTGTGGTGCCGTCGTTGTTTCTAATTGCTGTAACACAAGTGCTTAAGATACTTACCACAGAATCAGAGCAATGTATGTGATGTTGTACAATATAAAAAATAGAAATATTCATAAATTTGCAGCACTTTTTCTATTAAAAGCTTTCTATTTTCAAAACTTCCTGGCCTCTTGAATCTAGATATTGCGTAATAAATTTCGTTACTTGATCGATTAAAAAAAAGGAACATGTTCTAAAGTTGAACGTATCTTTTTCAAATTAACTTCCTGCCAGTACTTGCGTCTCGATCTAGTAAACAAAAGAAGGCACTTTAATAACGATACACGATTAATATTAAAGGCGCGTGTGTCGAGATGAAAGGTCGCTCCCCTCCCGGCCGTTACTCGCTCCATTCGTAGCTCGTCTTCTGTGACGGTATTTATTCGGAGGGAGGGCCGCGGGTAATAGCATTATTCAGAGGGATGTTCTGTTTTAAGGACGAGTGTTTAATAGTAACAGTTTTAGGCTGTTGTCACATTTATTGTGAATGGAATGGAAATGGGTTTTAGTGATATAATACTCGTTATGCGATTAAAGCTTTTAAAAATATTTTTGTAAAAGGTTTTTTATACCACCTAAGGCAAATATTAAACTTAGAACGATTTATACAGATTTCATTTATGGCACCTGTTACTGATAGAAAGCGAATTAGATACGTTTATGTAAACGTTTTGATGAAATGTAATTTTGAAAGTTATGACAGACGGCTTTTAGATTTTCAATCTGCTAATTTTTTGTTTTATCGAGATACGAAACAAATATATACCTAAATAAATACCTAATATTTATGTTTTCAGGTGTCAGGTGATAAATAAAGATTTTCACATGATCGATAAATATTCCACTTTTTTGTGTCCACAGTTTTTAGTAAAATTTACATGGGGCTCTACGTATTTGTTTTTAATTAACGCTAATATTGGTCCGAACACTTCCTCCTTAGTCACGGCCATACAGCTCCGAGTCCACTCCGTCTCCAGTTACAACCGTTTTGCTTGTAAACGAAAGCGAAACCTGCCACATAAGGCCACATAATACACTTTACCTGTACGAAGCCCCGAAAATGCTATTCGGTAGCATTTTGACGGTGTCGGGTTCGCCCGCGTTCGCTCGATCGAACTCATGAATTCCAAATTTAAATTAGGTGTCTCCAAATCGTATTTAACGGTGCTTGAGTCGGTACGGTGATTGGAGATTTTTGTTTCGCGACTTGCGGTTGAGCCCACTGTGCGATTGGAACTAATTAATTATGAGAGTATTGATAGTTTTATTTTTTATTTTAAGTTTTGATTCGCGCCTCCTCTCGTTTAATTTAGTAATACTGGCTGGATGTTTAAGTAATAAAAATATGTTTGCATTTTGCACTTATTTTTGTGGTTTGCTTTTTATTGTTTTTATTTACATATTTGGAACGACTGTTCTGAAACACAAACCTGATCATATTTTTTACAACGTAACATAGGTATTGTGTCTCATCGTAAATTACAAAATGAAATAATTTTCTACAATTTAACATTTAATTTTTTATATGGAACTTTAGTTACCCAATACAGTAGATGTATATGCATAGTTTAGATTGTAAGTGAATATAAATTGTTTTTTAAATGGCCAGTACACCTTTTTTAACATTTTAAGTTGATGGTTTTAGTGGCCGTATTATAAGAAAAACTAATTAACCTACACACATCACCGTCTAGGCATTCCTACATCATAAGCAGTTGACGTTAATCCGCTAGAAAAGAACAGCATGACAACTTAATGCAGATCCTTGCGGCGGCGCAGGGGGTGCAAGCGAGACAGCAGATAGTCTGTGCACTCACGCGTAAAAGGATTTATAGTATCACGCATCAGAAGAACAGTGACGTAAGAGCGGCGCGTTCCTGATAAAAAGTTTTCATACTGAAAATTACATTAAGGATTTTTTTCAGTTGAAAAGTTAGTAGATTTCTTAATATATTTTTATAATGTTATCAAAAAGCACCTATGAAGGATAAGCTGTGCTTATACTAAAAAATATTTATAATTTGTATTGACTAAAATAATTTCCACTGGCTTTTTTATGCTTGAAGGTAATAAATAATTATTTTTTTGACGAATTAATGATACTTATCTAAAAATATAATTTGATTTGTTTCCTTAGTTCTTGTTTAAATTTAAAATGTTGGTTCCTTCATAACTTAATTTACAAATTATTTGTACTCGTCAAATATTTTTTTTTTGTTTTTTTTTTAATTTAAAAACTTTATTGCACAAAAAAAGTACAACAGGTGGACTTAATGCTATGGGCATTCTCTACCAGTCAACCTTTGGGTCATGCGGAGAGTTAGTTTATGGGTGTTAGTGGTAGTTTATAATTGACTCTTTTAATAAAGGTCGGATTGTCACAGAACCAATTGGAATAACTAAGCTATACTAAACTACTTATTACTTGTTAAATACAAACTGCACGGTTTTACTCATATCAATTTGAATATGAACCTGGATCATTACAAAAATTTAAAACCGTTATTCAATAGGAAAATATTTAGAAATATTTTGATACTAGCTGTTGCCTGCGACTTCGGTCGCGTTATTTCAAAATAAAAAGTATCTTATATATCAATATATTACGTCATCATCTCTCTTCCTACCAAATGTTATCCAAATTTTGGCGTGAAAGAGTAACAAACTTTAAAACATGCGTATTCACAAACTTTCACATTTCTAATATTCGTAGAATGAACTGAATTTAAATGAAGTCGGTTATAATATACCATTACACAAACAGACGCTATCAAGAGTCCGCCGCGTAACCGCAGAGCGCACTTACGCCCTTCTCCGCCGGCCGTCAATCGATTGTTCCCCGTATTTTTGTCCGCTTTCATTTGGTAAGAAACATCACGCCCATTCGACCGTTATGACTACGCGACGCAACGCACGACAAACGCCCATCTCCCTCCCGCATATGTGTTTACAAGCTCGCCCTCCCTTTCCTTTATTTGCCCAGTGGGCCGAGTGCGTAGGTACGACAGTCATAAAAATAGCCCCTTTGGCGCCGAATCTTCAGGGCATTCGGCGTTTCGATTTTGGTCCTCTCGTTACGTGCTGTAGATATAATTAGGTGTAGCCATAGGTGTGTCTGGCGTCTGTCATTGGCGTATGATGTAGCTCCGATTTCCCCTCGGCTCGCGTGTATTGTTTTTATGAATGTAGTGGTGTTCTATGGAGGCGATCGTTCGCTGTTTTACGAGTTATTTTATTGATATAATTTTCGGATGATGTTATTATTTGGTCGGTCGTAAAGATCTTTCTAAATATAGATATGAAAGTGTTCCTTTATTTGTAATATATATGTTACATTTTTTGTAAATGGGTCGTTTAGGATGAACTATTTATGTTAAAATAAGCTAGCCAAGTTTTTTTTTATTTGTTGTTTTTTTAGTCTTAATAACGTAGCATCAAATGCCTAAAGCGCGATTTTTATAGAAATATTTATGGGGTAAACCAACGTTTGGCATTCATCGCGTGTCTAATTTCATCACTTAATACAAACAATAATTGAAAAAAAAAATTAAATGTAATTTGAAATTTTAAAAACTAAATCCTGTCAGTCGATTTCAAGGCACCTAAACTTTAACAACCGCACAAACAAACAACTTCGACACTCAAAAACGACAAAAACTCTTGTCATCGCGACCCCATTGTAGCAGATACCAAGTGTTTACATTCTAAGCACAGAACACAAAAAGAATCTCGAAATTGTGACATTATTAACAGAAAAATTGGCCCGATCGCGACTGAAAAAGTCTTTTGTCCGTATTTTTTGCTCGCTCCGGCCGGCAGATGTCGCTCAAAAACGCCAGGTTCGATTACCGGTCGTGTCAGAACGCGTAAAGCTTTATTTAATATTCTTGTGTGATACTCCATAGGACTGCGGTTTTGTTTTTTTTTGTTTGCCTTCGTAATTGCGGACTGAATATTTGCTTGTTTTGTAGACTGTTATGGTGTCAAGTGATTATAAGGCTGGGTACGATAAGAACAAAAAAATTAATACTCGTTTAATCAGTGCAAGTTTACGAAGACAGCTTGTAATTAATATAGAAGCTAACGACATTCCAATCAATGTTAAGTTTCACGCTCTTTCTATTTATATTAAGATGTTGGACTTATTTAATTATTCAGTATGATTGAAGCTATAAAAAAAAAGCTACCATTACATACGAATAATTACGTTTGTGTACATAGATAATATCTCTAACTGCCTTTTGTAAATATACTACCCAGAGTCCTAGACAAACAAAATCCTACCAATATTCATAACAATACATAACATAACATGTTGATTTACGATTTTAAGCTTTTTGCCTGAATTACACGTAGAATCAAATTCTCAATGCGATGTTCCTAGAATTTGGAAATATGAGAAAAAGTATTTTTTTTAAAGTACAGTTTAATCAATTTTATATTAAAGAAATTATTTTAATTACCTTTTAAATTAATAATAAATTCTTTTATTATCAATGACTAAAACAAGTACTTGGTTGGTTGAAAGCCTTCAACAAGCTATACCCACTGACAACAACTTTGTTTTCCTGGAATTCGGACACCCGTAGAGGGTGAATATTGGAAAACCCTTTCTTAGAGGATGCTTACGTCATCATAACTATTTGTGTATCAAATTTCAGTGCACTGCGTACAGTAGTTTGTGGTTGTGCGTTATGAAACCAGCCTGTTGTAATGGTTCCTTTTATTTTATAGAAGAAGATAGGAAGAAGTGATTATCTCTTTGATTATTGTTTTTTAAATACAGTATATTGGCTCCTCCCAGCATGCTGGTAAGCAAGAGAGAAACCCACATCGCGATGACAACGGATTTGATACCGTAATATCCTATCCGTTAGCATCGCCATATTGGTGCGCAATATATTTCTTCACGATTTTTTGGAAGGAATATCATCATCTTTTAACATAAACAAAAACGGAAATCAAACAGTATTACAAATAATTTTATTGATTTTATTGAGATAATAATGCTTATGGGAATTGAAGTAGAGTCAAAGCGGTTTGTAGCAGAAGTACTAATTCTACGAACCAATATTAATTAATAAAACTCATTGCAAAGTACTTCTAAAATACCTGACGATCTCGTGGTCCCGGGACCGAACTTTTCTAAATTGACTGAGTCTGGGTGTGCTGGGATGACGTCCCCAGGAAAACCTGAGTTTGAGTCCAGGTGATTATTTGGCGCATTTTATTTATTTTATAAATACCATTTTGTCTGTGCTAAAGGTAGGTATGGGTAATCACTGTTTAAACATGGCTATCGTTGAAATTCTTAACGACTTGGTAGAATGAAGAGAAAACCCATCCAACACCCAACCATGAAAGTATGTATAGTCCACACTTCAAATTCAATACAGTGTGACAATAAAACAGAATTAGCAAATTTATGAACTCTCCAGACATCATAATAGAGGACTATTTGTATAGCGCGACAAAGCCCAATAAAACGGAATGATCAAACATTCCGAACACAATTTTATAAGCCGTCATCAATAATGTTGGCAGAATGGACCTTTGCATTATACGGAATGGGTCCATCTTGAAAAGGTCCCCAACAATGGGCTTGGACCCGAAACATATGGCCGTTTTTGCCTATGAAACTTATAATATGGCGAAATTGGATTAGAGAGACGGACTGTCGCCAGAGGCACAGTGTATATTTGGTAAGAGTGAAGTAACGACCTACATCATTCTACTGCATTTAAATATATTAAAAAACTGCCGGTAAACTGTCTTGCAGTTTGGCAAAAAGTGTTATGAAGTACTGTATTGTTTTTGAATAAATAAATAAAAAAAAGATTATGCTTTTTGTAATCTTTCAAAATCAATTTTCATGGTAACAAAATACAAATGATCAGCATTTTAAAGTCGTGCTCTATGTCTTTGATAGATATAGGCAATGTGAATAATAATTAATAACGATTAAATCATACGGTACTAATAATAGAAAAGTATGCTTGTGTTGGCAGAAAATCTTTAATTTTTTATCTTCAAATATAAGCGATAATATTTTATCGTATTAAATAACTATTATTACAATGAGAACACTACAACCGAACGAATCAAAGCAAAAACTTTATATCGATCAGGGAGGGCATGTCACATCTACTATATAAAAATAAGTCGGGTTTTCCTTTCTGACGCTATAACTCCTGATCACACGAACCGATTTCACCGGTTTAGCATTCGTTGGAAAGTCAACAATCAAAACTCGGGCTCCGTGAGGTTTATATCACAGAAAATTTAGGAAAATTTCAACAGAAAAGCGGGAAAATCCTCTAAGGCGAAACGAAGTTCGCCGAGACCGCTAATTTTGTATAAAATTTACGACATTAGTAACATACATCCATTTTCTGATACTTTTCCATCACTGTTACTTACTGTACTGTGGCAAGGCTTTGTCCAGCTTATTTTGAGGGCGGCACAACGGGCGACTGGCATATGTTTGTAAAGCTAATTAAATTCACAGAATGTTTGAAAGTGTTTTGACGTGAATGTTGCGAGCAGTTCCTCATATTGCCTTTTGACGGACGTGTCGAGGTGACTAGTTTAATCAAATCATACTATTATAATGACACGAGCAAACTTAAATTTTTATGTCATTTTTGATTTGTTGTCAAATGTTACACTATGTGTCAAGTCAATCAACAGTATCAGACATAAATATAATTGGAGCTTTTAAAATGGCAGTCTTCAATATTTTTGTTTTTTTTCCAAACTTTTGATTTGGATTTTTTTTATTTACACGATACATCGTCTAAGTTATTCTAATAACTAATCTGCCTAGCTTTCAATGATAAACCAAATCCATTTGGTGTTTTTGCGTGAAATAGTAACAACCATCCATACATCCATGTATGATCCACAGGATGATATAACTGTTTTATAATCCAAAGAGAATATATGAATCATCAAACTCATGAAATTCAGAAAGTGCTGTATTAATAACTGGTGAACATATGGTGCAAAGTTCGTTGTAGTCTGCAAATTAAAGTGGGATTTCTACAACTAACTACACTAGTCTTTTAAGAATTCCTGAAAACGTCAAATAAAATTTTTACAACTACCTACTCTTGCACAAATCATGCGTTTTGATCTGACTTACATCAAAACATATAAAATTCAAATATTTATGAATCATATATATTTGACGACCTTGGTGGCCCAGTGGCTAAGGTAGGCGGCCAAAGCGCGAAAGGTCCCGGGTTCGATTCCCGGTCGGGTCAATTGGGAAAACGAACTTTTCTAAATTTTCTTGAGTCTGGGTGTGCTGGGATGACGCCCCCAGTTAGTATTTGGCGTGTGGTATTCATAGTACAAGGGAAAACCTTAGTTTGAGACCAGACGATTGGTGTGGTTGTCTGGCGCATTTATTTATTGTTGTAGTCATAGTACAAATTTCGTTCTCTCTCTCTTCTTCTTTAAAAATCTTGGGAAAAGCAACTACAACCATGCCAAAAAAGAAAACGGTACTCACACTGGGAATATTGTCGTTGTTGCACACGTTTTCGCTGAGCAGACGGTCCCTGATCTCCCACGCGAAGATCGAGGGGCACTCGCGCTTGTAGTCGGCGATCTTCTGCACCACCGGCGTCGTGGCCACCCGCGGCTTCGATCCTCCGATAGCGCGAGGCTTGATAGACCCAGTCTCGTAATATCTGCATGCAAAGCTAATCTTAGTTTGGATTGCGGAACATGGCGAGAGCGTAGTGCACAGGTTAAGAAAAAAAGTTAAAAAATATTCAACATAAACGAAATATCTTGTTCGATTGTAATATGTCGTGAGCATGGAAAAGTTCGTAATTTAATCGATATATTTATTTATTTAAACTTTATGGCACGTATTTACAAGGTACACAACTGACTGACTCTACCAATCAAACGTACAGGTTTAAGCCGAAAATATCTTGGCGATGCATACAATTTATATGAAATATATTAAAACAAATATTACTTTGAAGTTAATATTATCGAATAAATATATTATATTTTTATTTATGATGCGATATGGTGTGGACGGCCTATACGATTTCCTAGACGAAATAATATTGCTTGTGAACTTTCATAAGGTAAAATTAATAAGATTTTTGTTTTATTCAGTAATAAATATTATGAGTAAGACATTTTATTGTTTTCCCGGCTTTTTGTAGTTACTAATTGTGCTGTTTTTATTATATGTGTAGCGGGTCGGGATGCAATGAGAGCAATTGTATAGTTATATCAAATGTATTTAGAAAATCACTTCATTAAACCAATTATAAAATACACCATCGTCTTACTCGTCGTACGTCGTCTAGCAAAATGCACCGTCTTCTGTTCATCTTCTTATTCTTTCACTCATCATTGTCTATCACTCACACCGTTCGGATATTCGTACACACATTCAACACGCTCGGATACGTCCATATCCCACATATGTATTAGTCAACTGTACCATTACACAATATGTAAAGATTTGGATATGTCAAATAAAATTTTTACTCCTTTTATTTTTTTGAGGTGCTTATTAAGCATTAATAATTATGATACTATCTAGTATCAACACTTTTAAATCCAAACGATATTTTTAAACACATTTATATTAGCTATTTTGCTTTATAAACATCGCAACTGCTTCCCGTTCTACTCATAGAGCATTAAAACACAATTACAAACATAATCCTCGATCCCCTTAACTTGAAGTACCTACCCTTAAGAACACATAGACTCCAACCACTGAATAATAGCCTTAACCACGTTCCAATCGAAAACGTGCTTTATGACAAACGTGGTAAGAATCACTTCGCTGCTATTTGTAGCAGATAAACAAAATCTTATTTGCTCCTATCGCAAATTAAATGGTTGTTCGAACTTGCGCTCTGTTATCAAGACAATTAGAGCTAAAATGTGATTTGTGAAGCGAAAAAGATATCTGCGTGCTGATACAGGATGTGCCTGTCGGTTCCATTGTGAGATCGACATGTGTCGATAGTCAATATTTAGTCCAAAGTATCGACAGTTTCGTTGTCAAAGCATTATCGGAAATAAGCCACGAATTGATATTGAATACGCAAACAATGGTTCTGCACAGTGAACAATATTTTGGTCAAAAACGTTTCAGCAACGTGTGTATTTTTTTGTACAAGCTAAAATTGGTTTGCCCAGTGTGCATAGAAAGTTTTATTTGAAGGCTATCTTATGAAGCATGGCCGTTTGCTTTTTAAAAAAAATATAGGTTTGGTAAAATACCCGTCAAATCTTCGTTAAGAATAATAATTAATGCATAAGATGTACATAATATATTTTTTAATTTGGATTTTAAATGCAGAAGATACTATAGTTCCTCTGACGTCATGAATAAAAAACTGTGACGATCAAAAAAGGAGTGTCACCACTTTACAAAATGCACTTCAATTTAAACGGCATAACAAACGTCACCTTCCAAAGTTCACCGACCTCAGTTTTTAAATAAACTAGCACTCAATTAGCTCCCCTCCACAATGGAACGAGCCTGCCCAGGGCAAAAGCGATTAGGCGCGGCCCTGAGGCCCCGTGGGCAATAATGTCGTGAGCGTCCACAATGCTGGGCAAACACCAGATGACAACGTTGGTTTATTTGGGTGTTGACAAACGTATACAACGATTTGTAACGGTTTTTGGATTAAGAAACACAGTGTAACGTTTAATTTTTCGCGTATGAGAGTTTTTAAACTGTTCAGTAAAATTTGGAGAAAATTCTTCGATTTCAATGACAAACAATTGTCGATCGTACCTAATATGACCAATGAAAAAAATAATAGCAAAAAAAATGGTATGGCTTATATTTAGGCAACTTGTCAAAACAGATTTAATTTTGTATCTTAGTACAGATTAGGCATAAATACGTTTAGTGAAGTTCCATCCCAAGATAATAGGTAAATAGGTGAATTTTTATTTGAACACGCATTGTGTAAGACCCTGTATAGTTTAGAATCTAGAAGCCTTGGAAAGCTATATACATCATTGAATAACAATTGCTCTACTGTGATATTGGAAAAAAATACTTCTCTTAACAGTCTACTTTCTATTAGACATAAACGATGTTGTAACACAAAAGGCTATTGAAATCCTAGCTTAAAGATAACAGTGATTCCAGCTCAACCAGCGGAATAATATCTAAAACAAATCATACGACCGAACTCCACCGGTTGCCGGCCACAATCACAGCAGGACGAACAAACGAACAAACTGTCCTCGCCGGGCAATTACTTCGTCAAACAATAAACAAATTGACCGAAACCGCGCGATGCGATTCCGACTGAGGCCATTATTAATTTCTATTCGATGGGAGATCGAATGAGCGATTGATCTATCGATAAGATTGGGAAAGAAATGTCACGGACATAATGACGTGACATAAATGTCACGCTGCCGCGCTGAAATAATAAATACTAATTACTGAACTAGTAGGTACTATCTACTACAATATAATGGCTTAAATACTTAGTTTAACTTTATAAACAAAGTATCGTAATACAAATTGTATATAAACTCTTCAATTAATGTTTAGTAGCATATTTACAGCCCAATTATTTTTCCTAGTAAGTTTTTTATTCCATGATATAGATCATTTTATTCCGTTTTATAACAATTACTTTAATAAATTCTCTACTCCATCTAATTTACCGTAATGTCACATGACTTTTGATTCTGTTTACCAATTCTGTGTACCAACAATTTTTAATTTGAGTTTAAATAAATTTGCTAGATCTTTTTATTAAATTATAAAATAAGGTTTTTGTGTTATTACAAAACAAAGTTAATCGTGAAGAATCGAAAACTACTAAACCATAACCATTTTATCTGATAGCCCTTATGGCAGGACATATTTTATTGAGAAGACGAAAAACTATGTGCAGTTTAGCATCCGATTTATCGAATGGAATACGTTCTACTAAAAAGCTATAGGCCCCCATCCTCTAGTCTACTTTTTTCTAAATAGTTGTCATAGTTTACAGTTTAACCAGGTCCTTACAAATTTTGTCGCCAGAGACGGCAAAGATAAAGGGGCAGTAGTGCATTCGAGCATGTAAATCGAATATGCGACTAACCATCGGGTCAAAGATTGGCCGATACAGGGGGTGAGGGGATCAACGCACTTATCGAGATTGTTTCTGAAGTGGGCATTTGTTCGTAACCGAGTTACTGCTGATGACGAGCGTATTAGATGAAAAGTTGTTTCTCGGTCCGTTGAGTTTGCATGAAATTGTTTTTAAACCCTGATGTAAAAACGACGGGGATACAAGTCTGTCCGTGTGTATGTCTGTTTAAGGCATCGTAGCTCCCAAACGGATTAACCCCATTCGTTTTTTTGTTTGATAGGTGAATTAAGCATGAGAGCTATGTTTTATTGAAATCGGTCCAAGATGGCCACTGTCAAAAATTGTTGGATCAGATTTATGAAACCACTTCGTAAATATAGGCATCTATTAAATAAAAGGCCGTGAATAACACTATAATATGACAAATTCAAATCCAAGATGCGCTAATATCGAATTACTGGGAATTTGTAATTTTTTGTTTTATTTCATTGAGTCGAAATTGTTGTCGACATAATATGTATAGAAGTTTATTTTTTTGGGATATGTTTGGCAATTTAGTATGTCTACTTTCTGTAAAATAAGTAGGACATGGATACAATTGGTATTGGCACAGCCAAGTGTTGTGAAAGTCTTAGACTATGTTCACGAACGTCCATCAGCTGAAGTTTTAAATGGTAACTAAATAAATGCATGCAACCTGGGTAACCTGCAGGGGGATACAATTTTAATTCATAGACAGAGACTGGCTTCCAATAAACTCAATAAAAAACGAAAAGCAAAAATGTATGTCTGGATTATATGCAAAGGAACTATTTAGTAAACGGTATTTTGCTCGAAATGTCCGCTAAAATAATTTTCATATCAATCCTTTTAATCTTAACCCTAATCACTTCCTACTTTATCGCCCAATCTTTACAATCTTTAGGTCCCATACGAAACCAGGAGCTTTAGAAACGCGAAGACTTAACAGCGGGAGACTCCGTAATTAGGAGTCCTGCCACGCTTGCCCCTTGCTGAACCCTTCACCGTAATTGGCACGATAAGAATGTCAGGGGTGTGTGGGAAACACCACTTGCAGCCGTTGAGGAAAATGATTGTTGTGGGGGTGGTGGAGAAATGCGAATACCGTGGACAGCGAGAAATGTCAATAGATTGATTCGGTTTGTTTTTTGGCATCGATATAAGTGGTTTTTATATTTAACTAGCCACCCGCTCCGGCTTCGCACGTGTGCAAGTAAATACAAATGAAGTTTTCGGTTTTTATATACAGTAATATGAATGAGTTAAACATATAAACGTTCCTCATATATCACTCTATCAAGAAAAATCGCATAAAAATCGATTGCGTAGCTTTAAAGATAAAGCTGAAAGAGAAAGCTACTTTGTTTTATACTATGTAGTGATTCTTTAATACTTATTGCTAGGAAAAAAGTTCACCCATTGGTGAACTTAATGCATTGCGGTATTTTTTTAATTTACTACCAGTTAACCGTTGGGTAAGGCTTTGTTACAAAAACAATAAATTTATGATTAATTATAATAATTAATATAAATAGAGGGTACAAAAAACTAACCCAATATTGATTAATAAACTAAAATAGTTCTTGAACTATGTACAACATCAATTAATTTGAACTGGATATGGAACCTTTGTTTGTAGTATTCTAAATTAAACAGTAAAGCCTACACAGTGGTTGATATATTTTGTCATTTTGTCCAGAATAAATTAATCGCTTTCAACTTTCCAATAGCAATTATTGACTTATAAAATCCCCTCACCACTTGAACTTGTTTTGCCAATGTCTTAACAAGCAAAATATTACGGCATAATAACATGTGCCCAGAGGGCCCGCCTAAGGGTTCCCAGCGCAAAATTTACTTTCCTATAAGATCTCTTGACACGGCGTCAAGCAGTTTCCCTCCACAGGGGTGCCAATTACCAAGAAATAATGTTTTATTTAGATTTTTATTTAGGGGCGGTCGTGGGACAGCCCTGAAAAGCACACCCTGTATTAAATAGGTCTAGCGCTTTTGATCGACGTCTTTTAAGTTTTTTATTGCCATGAATTGACTTTTGACTTTTTGTTCCCATTGATTTGTATTGTTTGTGAACTGAGGAGTTATGTATGTTTGATAGTATAACCTTAGTAGTTTACCAGTTTTTTTACGTTTGTTATGGTTTTTGAACTGTTAATTCTTTGTTTTAACGATCGTATAATTTTATCTTCTTAAATTAATTACTGCAATACTCCTGCCACATTAAAAACTTTTTCACACAAATTAAACTCCTTATTTTCAACAATACTTAGTTTTTTAGGTTAGTTATCTTGTGTGCGGGTATTGTGGTAACTTTTTTATTTCTGATTTCTGTAAGACAAGTGCTTCTTACCAGTGAATCATACTAATATGTAGTATTGTCCAATATATTTATATTTAACTTGAAAGTACAAACAAAAATAAAAATTCTACAAACACAAACATTACCCTGGCAACAACACACTCATTCCAGCACTTGTCAAGTCGTTTCGATTAGCGTGAACAATCGAATTGCATTTCAATAAGCACTCTGCGGGGAGGGCCCAAATCCTCCTTGATCTCCAGATAAAATCGCAATCAAACAATAAAATGCCGTCGAAATTAGAGCGGCGCCCCACAGCACCGCAGCACCCGATGTCGATTCCCATAGTCGCCCGTGGTGTGTGTACTATTCAACAAAAACAATCCACTATGGGAATGCAAACTCGACTCAACTATTGTATTGATTAAGTCATTGAAATATTCCTTAATTTTGTCCGCGACGCGCTTTGTACGAACCATTGTGCGATGCCTTGGGCGGTATTATGGGAATTCCGTCAATTTGCGAACGCGTGGCGTCTCTGACCTCGTCTTGGATCGATTCTTCAGTTACCGACAATGGTTTTGTGCCAAATAATTCGTTTAGTCCCAGCGGTAATAGTACTCGATTTAATTGTTATGGGTGCTTAGCCTCTCGGCATTGTACGAGCGCCGAACAGACGGCGCAAAGGAAATAGAATTGTCTCCGATTACTAGGATTAAATATTTCTGTTTCTACGGAATTCGCTTTGCTGGAGACTTGGTTCAGCGATTAGGTTTCTACTTATGCAACTTGAGTTTGAAATGCTAATGATATAGTCTAAGTTGTGGTTTTAAATGTGTATTGAATAAAATAATCGTGAATATTTTCTGATAGTAAGTTTGAGTTATGTTGAATAATGGAGGAAGAGAGTTTCTTTCTAGTATCTCCTTGAAATCTCAAGTGCTAATATTTTTATCTCCATTTTTATAATTAGGTAATTTAGATACGTGTACTGTAGCAAACGACTTATATGCCAAAACATTAGTGTGTTAATCTGACCAATCAAAGGGGAAAACTAAACTAAAATATCTTTATTGCCAAAGATATCACACATCAAATTGTCGGTTAGTCGGAGTTAAGGTTTAAAATTCCATGTAACTTCTACAAAAAGAACTGTTTTTGTAACGAGGTCACAGCAACAACACCTTTTTTAAGCAAAACAGCTGTATCTGTTAAAATTTTGATCAATAAGTAAAATAAATAAATATTTGACAACATCACATAGTGTATTGTTCTGATCTTGTGGTTAATAGCTCAAGCATTTGTGAATCTGAAACAACAACGGTACCGATACGGTAATGATGTCTGATATTTATTTATTCATAGAGATTGCGCTACATCTGTTCAGTGCGCTGGATGTGTTAACTCATATCTTCAAAAAGTGTTAGCTCAGAGGCAAGATAAAAAATAATGTTAGGTGCAGCGACTGACCTGCCGAGTATCTTGGAAACGCATCCGTTGGAGACCTGCAGGATGCGGCTGATGTCGCAGGGCCGCGCTCCGGAGTGGGCCAGCTCCACGATCTTCTGCCGCGTGGAGTCCGGCAGCGGCCGCCCGTTGACGTAGACCCCTCCCAGCTGGTTGATGCCGCTGTGCCCCGCGGAGGAGCAGCCGAACAGCGCCCCCCCGCCCATCGCTGCGCTGTGCATCAGCTCGTCTATAAAAGAACGAGAATAGATTTATACCTATAACCAGGTAGCTAATTGAGATACCTACTTTAAAATGCCTAAAAACAATTGTTTCAACAGATGTAAAAAATATGTTATAAATAATTATTGGACAACATCACATACATTGCTCTGATGCTGTGGTAAGTAGCTTAAGCACTTGTGTTAAAGAAATCAGAAACAACGACCACAACACGTAGACCCGAGACAATATAGAAAAGTTCGTTTTCTCTATTGACCCGACCGGGGATCGAACCCGGGACCTCAGAGATGGCACAACGCCTAAGTCCGGCCCGTTTGCCTCTCGGCTTCAGAGGTTATAACTCATTGTTAATTGGCACCTTACAAATTAATTGAAGTTTAACGTACTTAATAAGACCAACATGCATATAAAGTAACCAGATATAGAAAGTATAAAAAGAAACTTGTCTGTCTTTAACTCACAATAGCTTGAAAACCTTACAATTTACGAAAACCATAGCATCTGCCAATTCTTAACAATCGGTGCCTTTGTCGCAAAAAATTCTAAGTGGACGCATCCTCAAAATCCATTGATATACCTTTAAGACTTTTTTATCTAGCAGATAATCTGTCCGCCATAGCTATTTAATAGCGAACGCATCTTCCGAAAAGGGTAAAAAACTTAACCCGTTTAAAAAAATAATCCGCTTTGCGAAATAAAAAGTAGGTTCCATACAAAAAGGGTTTCGCGGCGGCGGGGAACCGCAGATATGCAGCTAATCTGCAAAGATACCGAGGTTTTTACAACAAAAAACTGTTCTTAGGCGTGCTTATGTCAAGAATCTTTTAAAAAATGGAGTCTGTTTCATTGTAACTAAATTTAAACATTCCGAAATACTCAAGACCTACGCACTACTTGTATTTAGTTTTCCAATTAGTTGGTAGATATAAGCATTTATGTATTTTTAAAACCAAGTTGTAAAGTTTGGTTTTGTCCTACTCATAATAGTCACAATCAATTAAAATATGCATAAATGTTACAAGTAATCCTTGTCAAGGTAAATACAGACCAAATTTCAAGATCCTACCGGTACGTAACATTATCCCACCTAGAAGAGTCCAGCAAGACAGTAGCTATCCTATTATTTACAATAATAACACTACAGCAATCGGATAAATATGATATAAGTAGCTACCTATATAAGTAGTACTTTTAATATTTTCTTTCAGAAAAACCTTCTTCTGACAATAACAAACACAAAAAAAATGTTATCAGTCCAGCCGTTCACGCGTGATAGCGTGACCAAAGGAAATAGGATTTAATCGTAATATATTATCTAAATAGATACGAACATAGATCAAGTGTGCCAATGAGCAGACAATCTTGTCTATACTTTTCTACCATTAAAATATGCATCGATTTTGTAGTTGTCTATTCTCATAAGCACGATTTAATATGTCTTTTAATGTAAGCATTAGTAGGTAAGTCTAAATATATATATATATATACGGTCGAATTGAGAACCTCCTCCTTTTTTTTGAAGTCGGTTAAAAAACTAGAGCAAAGTGTACAAAAAAGGAAGCCAGTAGTCAAAGATACAGTATGTTTGTAATCAATTATTTCTAGATATTTAACGAAATGAGCTGTAATTACGTACGTAAGTATTTATACTTAAAGACGAAGTTGTATTACCAGCTAGTATTTAATCAAAAAGGGTTGAGAAGACCCAAGACAAAAGAGCTAGAGAGTCATGACTCGATCACGATTCTTACACGTTTTAATTACACAGAATATTTGGCGAATGACTGAAAGGTAAGATAATTTACCGAAAACGCCACTTACAATTTGAACTCGACATGTACAATTATAACGTAAGCAAATAGCTAGGTTAGGCTCAGCCAACTCGACGTCAACGACATTAAACACACTCGCCAAGTCTTTAACTAAGACAATATGCTTTTATAAACTCAACGTTTCGTTTGGCGCATTAATGAAAAGCCCTTGCCAAATTTGTAGTCACTAAATTGCTTCTCCACTTCAAGCCTTTAATCGTACGCAAAATTACAGATGGTTTTAGCGGCAGTTGTCTGGCCCAATTATAACCATTCGTTTTCACGCCAATAGGCCTCAATGGGCCCCAATAGGAGCGTTAGATCAGTTGCGCTCAACCGTTGGTCCGTCAGATAATTCCTTTTTTTACACACCCCTTGCAAACACGCCTGGCGGTAAAAAGTGAACAATTGAATGCAATTTGTGGGCGAATTTGGGGCAGGCAGGGCCTTGATTAAGGCCTAAAGGGTGGGGGGGAAGTTCATTGTTTTGGCCCTTTTTTGCGGCCGCGTATAATTTTCGTCGGGCGTGCATTGAATATGGATTGCGGTGTTATCCTTTTGTTTTTACTTAACTGGACGTTTGGACGCAATCGAGACGTATTGTCCTCAAGATAATCGTGGATGGCTACTTTGGTACGAATCCGTTGAAACCTTGAATACCGCGTTGAATACTGACAAGGTGAAAGCACTGGAAAATTTGAATATGCATTAGACTGTCGTTTTCTACGAAGTTTAAAAATTCGCAGTATTTTTTTAAGAAACAAGTGTCATATCACTATTATTGTTTTGGTAAGGTGTATATTTACGGCTGGTTAACGTTATGGTAAGATTTAGTCCGAATTAACTTACGACTTATTTTGGCAATTACAACAAAAAATAAGTGTTTTAGCAAGCGTTATGATTATCAGTGATATAGTAAGCGGAGCAAAGAGAATACGCTCCAAATTTTGGTAATATTATAAACGTTAGAATTTGGTTGTTAGTAGGTACCTATATATGGATGTAGCGAAAAAACTACAATGGATTTGGACCGAATTTGTATGAAAATATATAGAATACAATGGCAGTCTACAGCTTATAGTCCTTGATAAGTATGACTTGGGTTCTTTCAAGACCAAGTGAGTAGTATGCTGTAGGTTACGATCTCTTGTTGACCTAATGTAGGTAGGTTTTATACCTATTACTTAAATACTGTCGCTTTTAGATCCTAGAGTTCCTTAAATTTGTTCACAATGCATTACGACCCAGCGAGCGTTCCCAAAACACGATTCGTTTTTCATATATATAAAAATATAAGCTAGACCATCGATGACGGCCCCTCAATTAATTAGCGTTCGCGCGTAGAATCGGTTTCAGCGCCAAACCCGTTGTTAATCACACCTCTTCGCATCGCCTAGACCCGGCTAACAAGCGAGCGGCTGTTAAAAGAACAATGGACAATCGCTACGGCACACCTACTGACGCCATGACGCCCTGGTACAAGGGATACGAGATGGGCGATTTTGTTGGCGACAGATTTGATGAAATTCTAAAATGAGAACTTTTTTGTCCCTCTGGTCCATCATAAAATATAAATATACGTCCTAATTGAGTCTACAGCCGTGTATGATAAGCACGCAGCTGATAAAAGTACAATAAACAATGGCTACGGGACGACTATAGACGCTCTGACGCCCTGGTACGGGGGATAAGAATTGCGCAAAAAAACTACTGTACCCATTTAAAAAAATATTTTACTATTGGAGAGCTACATGCACCATTAGTAACATAGGCTACATTAATTGCTAGAAAAAACTAAACAATATTAACCTGACCCAAAGTAACTTAACTTAAGAAATAAGGAAATCAGAATGAACTGCGGTTCCTGAGATAAGAACATGTTCAAAAATCCGCAACATTAGTATTGGTACTAGTTGTTCCCCAAACCCATAACCCACCCTTTGATAGTGGCTCAGAAGACAAGAGTCACTGCAAATATGTCAACAGATACTAATATATACATATATTTCGGCCAGTGATCTGAATAAAAACAGAGGTTCTACGACTTTTGTATTTCAATGTACCTACCTACCCATTTATAGTAAAGGATAAGAAGTCTATCGTATGTCGACCATGATTGTCAGTTACAATAATCGCTGTCGCTTATGACTTGTCCCCATCTCGAACCACTGTCGCAGCGAGCGCGTGTCGCATGAGGGAGTGTTTTAATTTCAGAGGTGCAATTTATTCGAGCGATTTATTTTTAATCCCCGTTTTTATGGGTGCGACGCTATAAATTTCATGTGTAGTTGTAGTGTGTTCGTATTTATAGTTCTGTTGTAAAACACTTCGCTGTACGCTGACTTTGCAGTTTGTTTTGGTGTTTTTCCTAGTTTTGGGTCGCATAAAAGTTAATTAGGAAATTGCCTCTTAAATTGTGTTTCAACTGATAAATGTTTATTAACCTAACCTACAATATCCTTATCGGTGTTTAGTTGCAATAAGCGGTAGACATTTTTGATATATTCTGTTCTGTATGTCATTATTGGCTATTTTGATATTTGTTTTAAAACCAATGATTTAATTTTTATTAAAAAAAAATTAAAAAGAAAACAAAAAATGTTTATTGCCTAGTCTCATAAAATTTCATGAAAAGCTCAAGATTATTTCAATATCCCTCGAATTAAGCAGCTTATGGCTCTATCCAAGTTTTGTTTTTTGTGTTATCTGAATATTTTTAGTGCCATTCAGTTAGCATAAGATTAAAAATATGATTAGTTTTAAAACGAGCTTATCTCATTTTAAACGTAAATATTTATACACACGCATAATTTTTTTTACTAACATGGAACAAAACTGAATATCCCATTTCTTACTGACTTTAGAATCGGTTCCAAAGATCCTTCAAATCGAGGTGCATTTAATCCCAAATTATAATCGTCAGAGGGTCGCTTATCTCGTTCCCACCTTCCCTAACCAAACCAGATCGAGCGCATCCAAAATGGCGGCTATCACAATTAAACTCTCCCTTTGGTTGCGATTCAAAAACAGATACAAAATAATAATACGATGGTAAGTGGGGGTCGTCTGCCAGGTGTGTCGTCCGACGGGGCCCACCCCTATGTATAATCGCTTATGTATTATTTAGAAGTGTTTGATTAATGCTTGATGACAACAAATATCTATTTGAAAGCTTTATGTTGCAAAGCAACACCGAGCTTTGTGCCCTGAGCGTCTTCTAAATTGTATATAAATATGTTTTCCAGATTTAAACAGCTCATGAAACGCTGAAATGTTGTTTTATATCATAAATATTGAAAGTGATAAGGCATTCATTTGCGTCATCATTTGCGTGTATCCCGGTCATGCATTTATTAGGAAGCCCCCATTACGACTACGGTCTTAGTTTGACGATATTACTTCTTAAATTGGAGTGATTGCCGTCTGACCTTCGCAACTTTTAAATGAGAAATCAGGGGCACTATGTGGTTTATAGTTGGGACCAAGGAATTAACGTGCCTCCTGAAGCAAGTAATCATCATTTTTATTATGTAATTCCAATAGTTCTAACCAAACTGGGAATAGGTTTGCGTAAATGTGGTCAGAAAACGCTACCATTATACAGAATGAACACGCGACATGCGAAAATGAAAAGTTAGGAATGTAAGCAATGAAAGTATTGTATGCTCGATGTGCTACAATTTATAAGCTAGTGCTATGAAAAAGTCGACGACTCATGCATGTAGGTATGTGCAGGTACTTAATGAGACCTGCCTAACATTGTGTGTACAGCTTCTAAGCACTGTACGGTAAACGTTACATTGATAAACGGCCAACCGCAGATCACGGTAAAATATTACAATTTAATATAAGTTCTTATGCCCACAACATAAACGTGGTCCAGAGCATATAGTTTGACGTAACAGCACCTATCTAAATTTTTCTTTTCCATGGCAATTAGGTACTATCAGAATTTTGAACTCGTGATGATCATAGGAAAAATCGCGACCTAAAACAGACGCGACTCTAGTTTTTCTTATAAAAAAAATAAATTGTTGAATGAGCGTGTTCTCAGTCGATGTTTTATTATTAGCTCCATTCAGCTCAGCTTGTTTCCCGCGATAATTTATGGGTGACGCGCAGCCACGCCCCGCGTGCGTGCAAAAAATAAAACTGCCATTCGCGGACAATGCCGCGTAGACAGAAGCTAAACGATGATTTTTTTGGTGCTCAGACTCAATTCATTTATTCATTTAGAATAGGAGTAACACTTATGCATCGTCGACATGAATTTTAAGCTAATGGACAGTGCAGACTGTGATAGATATGACTAGGTATTATAAATAGAAGGAACAGGGAAAAAATCTTCTCTTCTGAGTTTTTATATATTGGATAGCATCACATATTACATTGCTCTGATTCTGTGGTAAGTAGCTTAAGTATATGTATTACAGATTAAACGATGGTTCTACAACACCCAGACCCGAGACCATATATAAAAATTCGTCTCCCATATTAATACGACCGGGTATCGAATTCGGGACCTCAGAGATGGCGGGATGCCAAAGTCCGGCCCGCTCGCCTCTCGGCTACTGAGGTTGTCAGATTTTTATGTTTCATTTAAATATATAAGTTTACTAGTGAACATTAAATTTTGAATCTAAAGCTGCTAGCTTCAGCAAGGTAAAAAGCCCAAATATTAGTTTGAGTTTTGATAAACTTACTAGACTTTGTTAATTTAACCTAAAACATGCAATCTATCTCTTAAAAAAGTCTTTGTTATTTAGAATATATTATATGCTGTTTTTTTTTCAATCTGATTCTAATAAAATAATACCATTAGCATCCAAATTAATGACTCCGTAAGTAAAATTCACGCAGACCTAATAGGATTTAGTTAATGGAATGTTCTGTTTATTTATTTCATTAATTATTATTTGGTAACTATATCGCCAAACAAAACATATGGACTCACCTTCATAAGTTTATAATCGACCATTTTTATTATTCATATTTTATTTATACATGATTATGTGTTACTCATTATTAAATCACTTTATTGTATCACTCCATAATAGCCTATAATGTCTGTTTTACTACGTTTATAAAAACAAAAATGTACAGTTAAATCCAGATAACACAATGCCAGATTAAAATAACAAAACATCATTAATCTCATGACTAAAGCTCTCAAACAATAAATGTATTGTCTAGTGCTTTTTAAACGCTGATCAAAAAGTGTTTCAAAAGCATGCTTTTTGTCACAATGTTTTTAAAAACAGTTGACAAATGGATTAACAAGATACAAAAATGGCGTTAACGGGTCATTAATTTGAATAATGAAAGAATGAATTTTAATTTCTTACTTAGTTTTGTCTTTGTATTCATTTAATTGTTTTGAAGTCCTACGCTAGTTTGACAGTTTTTACTCGTAAAACCAAGCAAAGAAGATTTAAAAAAACAAACAACGTCTTTTAGTACCTTAGGAAGAAATAAGATTAGATTTGTTAGTAGGTACTTATTTTAGCCAATATAACTAAACATAGTAGATAGATTGGCAAATAATATGTACCTTTTGGTGTACATTTTTTCTATACTCAACAAATTTCATAGAAATCATAATACCGTCAATATAATTACGTAAATGTGATTTCCATCAATCAAATGGATGAGTCATATATTTTAATGAAGAATATGTAAACCAAGAGAGCAAACAAGATTATTATTTTAGATTGAATCGTAGTAGGTAACTTATTAAGAAAGTAGCGATTCCAATGCTTCCTCTTTAACTGAAAACATGCATTATTATGACACAAAAATCAAGACAGCCGACTCGGTAAATCATTAAAATTCCTCTAAGGGGCAACAATGTGAACTATCTCCGTCCCGCTCACCCAACTGTTTTCCGGTCTATTTGTCTTTATCTAACGCCTAATATGACACCATTGCCGCATGCTCAGTTTGCCCGGCCCTACATAATTATACATATATAATAATAATGTCTGCGTTTTCTGTTGCGCGTTTAGGCGAGAGAACGGCTTCGGAATGTAGCTTTGAGTTATGAGAACTGGATTCTTTTGCAGTTTTCGGGAGTTTGTGACTGAGATGAGAGGCGGTAAGGTAATGCAGTTTTAATGCAAGCAATGTTTGCATATTTTGGCTTATATTATTTGACTTGGCTTTCATTATAAGCTTTTGTCGGGAAAATTCATTACAAAGATTCCGGAATTTGCGAACGATTGAATGTCGAATGAGGTATTATTTTCATTACGATAATTTATATCTATAATAGTAAATCTATCGTTTTTTTCCTCTCATTGATTTAGTATGAAAAGTACATTGCCTTAACAGAAAATAACAATAGCCTGATTGGCAATTAAAATGTTAAGATTTTTATGCCAATTCCGACAACGGAGTTAACCAATAATATTGCCTTAATATTATGCTTACAAATTTAAAGACTACCATACTTCAAAATCAGTTAAGCCCTTTAGGCTCCAATAAATGACAATAAAACGCTTGAAGGACAAACCGATGGATATACGATAAATCGAAAGGAAGGTAAAAAAAAAATTCGGATAAAAATCAACACTTTCATAAGCAGCAAACATTGTTCATTTTAACACAATAAGATGGTCATGATAATGATATTAATTATAACTTTACGCTATAACAAGATGTTCTCATGTTTCAAGTAAGTTATATTAATCCTCATAAACAATGTCCAGAACATCAGCTAAAACAACAACGCAAGAGGGACAAGCAAACTAGCTATGTAGAGGTCGGAGTGACTCCTCTCGACTTAGAGGAACTCGGCCCGCGACTGTGACGTCACGCCTAATTGAGGGTTAACTTTGAAACCTAGTGGGAAACTAATAGCGGAGTTTGTAGTCGTCTTAATGTCTTTTTTGAGCTATGACCAATTACTATGTGTTCTAAGTAACTCTAGAAAGCAATTTTCATTGCCTTCACACTTTTTTTTAAATTTAAATCTTTTAAAATCGGATTTTAGATAGAGTATACTGTAAACTGTGTTTACATAACCTTCAAAGTTCAAATAAAGCAAAATGTCAAGGACACTAGAAACGGCCCTAAAGATTATTTCAATATTAAAAACATCGATACTTTATACAGTTCCAATACCTACTGTTGTATAAAGCCAGATATGATGGCGAAATTAGGGTTAACAAATCTTTTTTTGCCATTTTACAGAGTATTTATTAATTTTTGTAATTAAACTGTATTGTACGTAATAAATAGAACAAAAGACGAACTTAATGCCTAAAAGGGTTCTCTACCAGTCCTTCCCCTCACCCCTCCAAACATTTGATCGAAAAATCATAGTGACGGTGCATGAAATTTATCAAAGAAAGATCTAAATCTAGAGTATCTTGTATCCAGGTAATAAAAGTCGAAATCGAGGGCAAATTTCTCATAAACTACATCAGTTAGAGCAACAACCTAAGAGGGACAAACAAACTAGCTGAGTGGAGGTCGGGAGTGAATCCTCTCGACTTAGCGGAACTCGGCCCGCGACAATGACGTCACGCCTAATTGGGGGTCGGCGTTGAAACCTGGTGGGAAACTAGCGGAGTTTTGAGTCGTCTTACTGTCTTTTTTGAGCTATGAATACCAATTGCTACCCTCTAAGGTTCGTGAAATATTTTTTTTGCCTCTACACTTTTTAATTACAAATTTTGCTTTCATTACGTAGCTCAAACTGTTGAACGGATATTATAACTGACTTATACAAGAGGAGGTTCTTCTTAACTCGAGCACATAACTCATATTTTTTATATGTGTTCCCGATAACTTTGTTATTTATGAACCGGATTTTGAGACTTTTTCGCAAAGAAAATATTTCTACCGTACTATGATACAGTCACCAGGATCAGAAGTGGGCATCCCGGTAAAATGGAGGGGAGTTTCAGAACATGAGAGAGACAAAAATTTCTTATTGTCTCTCCAATATATGATGGTGTAGATGTTCGTGACACTGACTTGCTAAGCTAAGTGTAACCTTAACTAGATCTTCTGAAAAACTTGATAAGTATTTTTTTTTATATTGCACTTCAAGATTGACCTCATCCCACCTGATGTTACGTGGTAATGAGGTCCTAGCTTAAGTGTAACAAGTACAGCATAATAAATCTGTTACTGGACTTGTCGCCCTTACCTTGAAGGCTTGACCCCTGCTACTAATGTAGCACCCCCCAGGAGGTCTGGAAACCTTACTCACACGCAGGAACAAAACAACACAAAAGTAATTGTTATTTGGCTGCCGCCTTCTGTAAGGTGGAGGTATTTCACCAGTCGGGCTGCTCTAGTTCGAGCGATAAATCGCTATGTCCTTCCTCTCTTTATTATATTCTATTTATTGAAGCCAATCCAAAGACAGTAGTTACTAATTCTGTCCTATAAATATCACAGTTCCTTGTTCGATAATTTTAGTTTTATTCGCAATAGTATTAATTTAGCAAGCTATGTTTATTGTTGACGGCAACTTTTGTTTACGTGAGCTATTCTTGTTGCCTATGAATTAAACAGGAGTTTGGTCGTGGGGACTCGTGAACTTACTGCGCAGACGCAGCCGTTGCCTAGCAACGGGACGCGATAAGTTTTGGCTTTGTGGATTTCGTACCAAGGATTCTCGAATGGAACTCGAATCAAGATTTCCATGACAAATCAGAGCTTGTGCCTAATTGCACTTTAAATCTAGCATTAAGTAAATTAAATAAAGTAAATTAAAAAAAAAATTGGATAACCTCACATACATTGCTGTAATTCTATGGTAAGAAGCTGAATAGAGCACTTGTGTTACAAAATATAAAAAACTTCGTTTCCCATATTAAACCGATCGGGAAATGAACCTAGGAGAACAGAGATGGCATGACTCTAAAGTTAGGCCTGTTCGCTTCTAGGCCTCGTAGGTAAGGGATAAAAATAAATGTTTTAACGAGAATAAGTGTATTTAGATATGTATGAGAAGTAGTTTACCTACCTTAGTAGTTTACCTACCTTCTGGAATATATTGAAATGTTTATTGTCCTTAAAATAAAAAAAGTTAGGTTGGGTAAACAATTAAAGTTAGCCATTAAACAACCAAAGTACTTACATATATGCGAAAGATTCTGAGTTGAAACATTTCGTGTAATATAAATCACAAACTTGTAGAAATTGATGAGAGATTAACGTAACTTCTCAGATAGCGTAAATCTTTAAAAGTAAGAAATATTTGATTTACGAACTTTCTGTATAACGTACGCAGCAAAAGCGAGTGAATTACTTCCAAGGCGTCAAACTTTTTCAAAACGAGAACCAAAGTGACAATCGACCGAGTTCCGTTAGTACCCCACCGCAAAACCAAATCCCAAGACTAAGCGCGGAGCCGACAAGTTATCCAGTAAACCGGCAACTTGTACAGTTGTAACTTGTAACGTTTGTCGTGAACTACCAACTGCTGAAGTTGCACCTTGTTAGCCGCTCTTATTAACTTCACGTTTTAGATTACCGCTAAAAGTGCCGAGATGCTATGCTATGCCACCTTTGCAATTTGGTGTGACGCGTTCATCATAATGATGACAGTTGGAACTAGTTCTATTCAAGGAACTGGTAATAGGGATCTTGCTCGAACATACTTGGGAGCATTGAAGACGTCTACCAAAGATTTCGTTCCGTTTTACAAAAACTCGGACTAACTAATAACTAACTATCAGCGTGAAGTGTGAACCAAACAGGGCGTCTTTTGTATATGCACCATATTTGCAAACAAATTATTACGATTTATTTTTTGTGTCTTGATAATTTTCTGGGTATACAAGAGCGCTCGCGACTGGTTTTAAAAAAGGTTCTTGTTCCGACTGACCGATTTTTTTTTGCGTACACCGTGTCCCTTCACGATTTTCTCAAGAGAGGAACCCACATCGCAATGACACCGGGTTTGGTACCGTATCTAATATCCTATCCGTAAGAATCGCCATACTGGCCAGCAAGATGTTTCTTCACGCTCCTTTTGTAGGAATTTGTGTCAAAGGAAGAAGGAAGCACAGATCTTTTTTTTATATTGCACTTAAAGATTGACCTCACCCTACCTGATGTTAAGTGGTAATGAGGACCTAGCTTAAAGGTGACAAATACCTGACCTTGACCCCTGCTACTAATATAGCACCCCACTATACTCTGGAAACCTTACTCACACGCAGGAATGCAACACCGAAGTAATTGTTATTTGGCTGCGGTCTTCTGTAAGGTGGAGGAATTTCACCGATGGACGGTTGGAGCGATAAATCGCTGTGCCTTCTCTTCTGGTGTAAGGTTACAGTTCTTACCTTTGTGGGGCATCTTCCAGAAGGCCTCTGCCGCCGTGGTGGGCTCCCGCGGCGGCGCGACCAACCCGCCGACCAGCGTGGTGGCGGCGTGCGCGGGCGCCGGCGCCGGCCGCCCCCACCCCCCGTGTAACGCCACAACGCCGGGCGTGCCGCCCCCACCACACCCCCGACCGACTGAAGGGGCTGATTATGGTTGGCGAGGTTGGGACCTGTAAAAACAAAGTTGGCGTTTAAACTGTAATCTACTTAATAATATTATAAACCTGAAAGTTTATTTGAATTGATCTTTGTTACTCTTTCATACAAAAACTATTGAATGATCTGAATTTGGTAATTAGGCAGATGAGATCTGGTTCCTGGTTCATTTGCCTAGTTGCAATCAATCTCGTAAGGCTGAATATCCTTTTAAACCATACACAATAGATTTTCCGGTTTACTGGGCCTTACGACCACAAAGGATACTTTTTGTCCCGAGGAGACAGAAGGGCAAAACTATTATTCAAGTTAGTATGAGAGTCCGTGATTACGTTGTTCATAAATTTACGTTTTATCCCGAAAGAACGAGACAGAAGTTGCGGGCAAAACTATTATTCAGGTAAGTATAAGAGTCTATCATTACGTTGTTCGTGATTTGCCTATATTTTATTATTTACATTGGACTACGAAGTGTTTCTGTTGTAGTCGTACTCCACTCTCATAATGCTAATGAAAATTATCGTAGACACACTATCAATGTTAATGGTCATTGGCGAAGTAATAATTCGATTTGGAGAATGGATCTTCTGACCTGGTTAAGATGGGTTATCGGAAAAAAAAAACTTTTTATTTGCATCACTCCTCCAACACGCGGGTACAAGGTTAAAGAAACTTATTGACCCCAATGCAGCATTAGACAATCACATCATCAATTACAATCAAGTCGCGTCATTATTCTCCTTTGAAATCGGCTTTTTGTCTCGCTCGCCGCGGTGCCGAGTGAAAGGGACAGCGGGCTAATTGGTGGATGATGTTGCTGAATCGTGTGTTAGTTGGAAAGCGCCATCTTTTGTGGTATCTTGGTACAAATAGTTGCGCGTTCGTGAGATCGATAATGATCGGTGGTAGTAATGAAGTAAGATGGTGAGATGGAGTGATAGCGTGCCGGGGCGATGCCACCCAACGCGGTCGGACAGTAGTCGGCGGTGCTTTGTTTGATGGGCTGCTGTCAGTGATGAGGTCATGTGGAAGGTCGGAGATAAATTGATGGGTGTGCGGGGTTGCGGGCCTTTGAAAGGAAGGAAATGATTCTACTTTTACAGTGGAACACTCAATAAGTCTAGCGTAGGTGGTAGCCTCTATTTGACTTTGTCATGTCCTGACTTAAAAAGTTTGGTTAAAAGAGTATGTCAGTAGATGACATTCGGTATATTTTTCTTTAAGTTATCAAGCTAAAACTTTTACTGAAGTAAATAAGCGAGTTTATGAAGATACATAGTTTGATTTTATGACCACCAACTCGCATTTGGCAAGGGTGGTGATTAAGTCAGTAATGAAAGGATGGCTTGATTTCCAATGATAGATGCATTAGCCCTGCAGTGATATGTCAACTGATGATACTATATATTACTATATTTGTAGATATGCTAATGTTCTTAGTAATCTATATTATATAAAGCTATCTTTTATATATAAATAAAAGTATTCGCCGTTTTTTATGTGTTTGTAATAGTCAGGAGAAGGTTTTTTAAAAATAGTTAGATATTTTATCGTAACATACGCGTTTGGTGGTGGCGCGTGGTGACTTCACACCACTGCAGCAGGTCACTATAATTTATTTTAAAAGTTTTCCTTGCACTACTCAAGTATCGATGGGGTACGCTATTTTTAAACTTTATTGCACATAAAAAAGTACAAAAGACTAACTTAATATCTAATAGCATTCTCTACCCATACATTTGAGCGTATAATATAAGTCGATGCATGAAATTCATATTAGATATTATAAAGTTACCTATCTACTTTGCCGATCATGTAACACAATATAAAAGCTAGCCTGACGCTCGCTCTCCAAAGGCCTCCGTGCCCCAGAGACAAAATTCTTACATCTCTAACATCATAACCAAATCCAATCGCATTACAAAGTCACAGGTACGAATACCCGAGTATCGAACCATTTGATCTTTTCAAGTCCCAATCGACTGATTTCACTTTGATATTTCCCCCGCGAGGTACAATGGAGAGTGGGGTAGCACAAATTGATATGAGTCAAAGCAAGTGCTCTTCGCGAGGGTCACAAATCTTTGGACACTAATGGCAAGCGTACTTGTATGCTAACTATGTATATTTATTACATGTAATTATTTTAAGGGTTTTAGACAGTTCGTCGGCAAAGTTAACAATTTAAAGTCGTGGTGTAAGGGTGATCTTATTACTCTTAGAAGGGATCAAAATTTGTGGGAGCGAAAATTAATTTAAATCATTATGATTTAGTCGATTTTTATTTTTATAGTACTTTACGCCGTACTAGCAAACTTTAAATATTAGAAACAGAAAAAATGTATCTCCCCTTGCGGTGCGGGAATCGAACCCACGACCTTCACGTATCGCGCGTGCTGCTCTTCCAACTGAGCTAACCGCAAGTTATCGTAGGAGATACAATTTTTCTGTTTCTAATAATTATGATTTAGTATTTTTGTTTTCGTTCTTTAGAAAACAAAAATACTAAATGAAGAAATACTAGTAGAGAATTTTCCTAGCATTAAGTCCACCTTTTGTACTTTTTTGTGCAATAAAGTTTTAAATAAATAAAAATAAAATAAATTGTTTCTTTGCACACTCTTAGTAACTGTAGTCGTTGTAAGTGTCTAGAATGAAAGCCTGATTAAGAAGAAACCTACTACAACGTCGTTTGGCTGCAAATTTCCTGAGACCAAATATTCCATAGCATCAATGAAATGACATAGCCTGCGATAGGTATTAATTATATTTGATTTAGTTTTTTTGTATTTGCATAGTTATTTTATTGGTAAAGTTTTTATGATTTCGAATAATTGATAGATATTGGTTATTCTATAGTTTGCCTTTATTTTCATCGCCGTGGTTTCTGTGGCCAAAATTTCTGTAGAAATGAAAATAAACATGGCCGTAAAAAAATAAAAAATAAACATCCACGGAAATGAAGAGAATTACACCCTCGAATACAATGAAAAGTGAAGAAATGTAATGCATTATTTTATAAAACTTCCTACCAAACATTTTGTGGAAACCCGATCACCGTCGTGAATAAACTTATTAATGAACTCCAAGAATAAAACAAGTAGAACAAGAACTACAAAGATTGAACATAATTAATACCATCAACAATGGCCGAACATCTTAGACAAAGTCAGAAATAAACCAGAAATATTCGTAACAATAATCGTAAGTCAAACTCGTAACAAAGTTCTGTACCTAACGGCACATGTTTATATGCCTTTGTCTGTTCAAACATCTCTCTTCATGATCAGCTACTGATCTAACAAAAATCTGGTCAAGTGCGAGTTGGATTCACAAAACAAAGGTTCCTTAAAATAAATTTATTTTTTTTGTTGGCGAAAGCTTTTGTTCTACTAAAGTTACTATCACAATATTAAGTAGTATTACCATTTTGTGTACAAAACATGTAACATATTTTATTACTGAAACTATTCCTACGCTTTCAATAATTCCTTATCATCTTCAGTCCCGTAGCTTTCAATGTTGGATTTAGGCCTTTATGTTAGCTCATCACTGAGCCATATAACCACGATTCATGAATTGAATTACTTAAATTAAATCTAGTAACATTTGAAGAAAGAATCATCAAAGTAAACAAACCCTAAACAATATCTAATTCTGATTCGGTTTGTAACAATAACAAATTCTCTTGTTGCAGTTTTAACACACATAAGCGCGGGCAAAAGAGGACGTCGTTTTCTCCTTTTCATTCACAGAACCCTAAAAAACGAACGGAATCGTAGATCCTATCACTGATACAAAAGTTTCCTAATAAAAAAGAGCTGGACGTGCGGCCACCAAGAAAAGTAGCGTAACTCAATAATAACAAATATACAGGCGAGCAATCCGACGCGTTATCAGATCGGATCTGAGACGCCGCGGTCGAGTATCGGGTTGCGTATAAAAACTTGCTCCTAATTAGAATAATTAGCCGCCGCTGACGGGCACACAGAGTGCTCTGTGAGAATATTGCACTGCGAACTATGTACTTAGAGACCGGGAAGTTGTTAATGGCACGATTTTATGTGCGTTAGAAGGATACTGATTCTGGTCTGCTTTATAGAATACTAGCGACCCGCCCCGGTTTCACATTACGGATGTTAAGTATGTATGTACTTAGAAATATTGGCGTTTCTATTCTTTGTTGCAAATAAAACCCTTCCTCTTGAATCATTTTCTATTAAAAAAACACCGCATAAAAATCCGCTGCATAGTTTTAAAGATTTAAGCGTACATAGGGATATACTGACAGAAAAAGCTACTTTGTTTTGTACTATGTTGTGACTAGCAGCTTCGGATTCACATGCGTAATGATCCCGTTTTTTACATATTGTCCACTGATAATGATACTTCGCGTGATGTTATATTGCCTAAACTTTACAAACTTTAAAGTTTTTACTACCAACGAATACAAAAATATGTTCATTTCAATTTAAACATCCTTTATTGCATTCTGGCCACAATATTTTTTCAGAGCCTGCCACTTTTAAACTTTTAAAATGCAAAGCACTTTGCATTCGTTACAATGTCAATAACCACTTGAATAATATAACGTCTAAAATCTCGTTCCTAACTTTGCAGACGCGAAAAAATACACACTGCCGTTCAGAAAAACGTTGTGGAAAGAACCTAAATGTTGGTAATGTTGAAAAAACAGTTTTCCGTTGTAAGTGGCCGTCTGAGTACATCAAAGGCAACTCTGAGACTGCGTGCAAAGCACTCTGATGGGTAAAGTCGAGCCATTTTAAATTCAAGCTGCCTCGAAATGTGCGCTTGCCGATAATTCGACTGTTATTACAACTTGTTATTTATTTTCACTAGTGTAAGTACTTCAGAAGTCTTGTATAAGATGTGCTAAAGATATTTGATTATCCTTTTACGTTAAAATTCTATCTTTTTTAAGTTACGAGGAAATAAATGTTAGAGGGATGATCCGTCTATTAATTCTACCATCAGTAACTAGTAAGTAGTCATTCAGTTGAATGTTGATGGTGAATCTAAATTTGAAATATGTATCTTTAAAAACCGTTCAGTTATAAATAACCACTTGTTTATGGTGTAATAATTTTAAAACAATATTATCCGTGTCTGTCCAATATTACTCACTTTCGTTCACAAATATGCTTGAAATACTTTTTGTATGTAGGTAAATTACTACTTATAAGGTAGGTACAGCACACTAACTGAAAGCTTCATTATCGGATCAGCACGCGCGATTCGCGAAGGTCGAATTTCACACTGCAAGGATTGTTGTTTCTTAAAAAGGTTAAATAATTTATATCGTATTAGTATGTGTGCACGCATGTGCCCTAGCCGTGCAACGTATATATCTTGAAGAGGAAAAATAAAGCCACAAACAGAAGTTGCCAGCTCTCTAACAGTTCTCATTTCCATGCGGCCGACGTGCCGCACACCTCATTAGGCCCGCTTTGGTTCGGCGCAGGTGCCTCTAATGCGCCCCCTTTAGTTCGACGACAGATTTTCCAATTTCTTCTCTTTGCAGTTTTTTGTTTGCTGCCTTCGAGTCAGGATTTGCGACGTCGTCCTTTTTGTCGCTAATTTCGATACAGCTAAATAAGTAAGTATTTTGTTTTAGCTATTGCTCTAATTTGTTTGTCTTCTTCTAGATCTAAAGTAAAGTGCCAATTTTGATACAGCTAAATAAGTAAATATTTTGTTTTAGATATTGCTTTCATTTGTTTTTGGATGTCTTTGCCTCCTTCTAGACCTAATGTTAAGTGCTAATTTCGATACAGCTGGAATAAGTAAGTATTTTGTTTTAGCTATTCTTTTAATTTATGTATATACCTATGTTTTTGTAGCCCTCTATAGCACTAAGGAATACCTTTGTCATTCCCTCCTTCCAGATCTAAGTAAAACACGTGGTGGGATGGTTATACCACTAATAAAATACAAAAATAAAAAGTCAATCACCCTTGGCAAAATGCAATGTTGCTGTTGAAAAGAAACATTTGTTCATTATGATTTTTTTAACAGATGTAAATTCATATATGTATATACTCTTAAGCTTCTTTTTGTTGGAAAAAGGTAGTATAGTCACTTTCATAATTGTTATGTCTAACTGAGTCTATAGTAAGGTTTAGATTGCTCAATGAATCGCGTTTGCCAATTGGCGAAACCAGTAACTTTTAAAAACTGATACTTATTCCACAGTTAAATATAAAGAAATATTGGACAAAATCACATACCTAAATTGTTCTGATTCTGTAGTAAGTAGCTTAAGCACTTGTGATACAGTTATCAGAAACTACGAGGTACCACAACACCCCGACCAGAGACAATATAGAAAAGTTCGTTTCCCATATTGACCCGACCGCGAATCGAACCCGGGACCTCAGAGAGGGCGCGACGCCAAAGTCAGGCCTGCTCACCTCTCGGCTACGGAGGTCGTCAAATGTTATTTATTATGAAGTAACTTATTTATTAATCGCAGCCTCTGAAAATTATTTTTTATTATTCAGTCTCGCAACTTATATTGTTGCGGAGCAGTTTCATTGGGATATATGTAAACAGCTAGTCGCTTATCACATAAACAGTGGCTCCACCTACTGAGCGTCTTCGCAAGTCAGTAGTACCTACTACTTATTAGTGTGTCAAATCTCTTCTAACGTGACAAGTATTAAAAGCCAGTTCGTTACCTAATATTACCATTAACTCTCCGATCAAAGAACATCTAACCACAGAGGTCTCATATCATAATTACATTCGCATCAACAAAAAACGCTCATCATCAAAGCGGCAGCATTCAGAGCAACTCACAAAGCCGTTCCATTCCACGGAGGGCCCTCACGTGTTTAACTTTAAAAGTCAAAGCCTCTTCCTTTTCACTACGTTTTGAAAAAGTCCGTAGGCACATAATTAACAGAGTCTACAAAGTTTTGGAGTAAACGCAATGTTGTAGTGCCTTTGAATTGTCGAGTGTCATCGCTCGGTATGACGTTGTTTTGTGCAATTTGTTTGCGTGGGATGGGAGGCCGTGATGTGGGGATGTGTGGCGTACAAGTCTCAAAAAGAAGAAAAGGTGAGTGGTGGTTTTGTTTTGATAATGAATTTACATTTTGATGCCAATTCCTGCTTATATGGCATCTTTAGGACATATTTTACACTTAATAAATGAATCCTGTAACATATTTTTCCCAATAACGCTTTAACCATTTTGAATAAAAAATAAAAAAAAATTATGTTGTAGTTCCAAAGGTAAATGTTAAAAATGAAAACACTGATCATTATTTATTTTACTAATAATACTAATATAACAACAGCAATCAGACAAGATTGAATATTACATTAGCCAAAACGATCGAGAATTATTCTTAAGCATACCATCATTCAAAACAAAATTTAAAAATGCTTCGAAATAGTTTCATATTAAGAATTCTAGCCAATATTAGGAAAGCAGAATACAATGTCAGTTACAAATACGTATTCTAACATAATCGCAATAAAAAGTCCAGCGCTCCAAAAAACCTAATTAGGACTGACTTTTAGCGTTATCCTTAACGAACCGACTACCTCAAAGGGTATTCTCCACAAGTCCATTAGGATATGTGTTTTGTTGGCACCTACTCGCGTAAGGCAAAGACGTTGTGTCTGCGTCAGTGTGCCGACTGATTTATGTTGCCGACATAACATGCGTGCCATAACCTACCGGTTGTCGAATCACTGCTTGTACCGACAGCACGGTAATACTAATCAACACGAATTAAAGTTAGTTTTTAAAAATGAAAAATTGATTTTTTAAATTTTTTCCGCATCCAATAATTTTAAATATTTTGAAGGAACAGGAGAAACAGAAGTTGGGAGAGCAGCTTGCATGATACGTGAAGATGGTGGTTTCGAATCCTTTTCGAAGATGACTTTTTTCTTTTGTTTAAGATATGGATTCAATTCTAGGAGTCAGTAAAAATAATCCAAGGAGCGATATGTTAAAGAACTATAAAATAGACTAGCTATTTACTTCTATTATTTATGTCGATCTGCTGCTGCTGCCCAAAGCAATCAAAAGAACTGATGTGCTGCCGGAATAGGCAGATCCATAACCTTTTTTAGCATGTCAGTAAACCTGACCATATCATTCGGAAAACTGAAAGTAAATTATATTGGGATTTTTTTTTATTAAAATCCATGCTCTGATATGAATAATCTCTCTCTCTATCTTGAATAATGCAGGCTTATTTTTTTAATCTTTTTTTTATTTTGAGAAATAAAGATCAAATAACTTGTAAATGTCAAGCTTAGATACTTTTATAGTGCATCTATAACAGATATGCAAAGTTAAGTCACTTTGCTCAAATAAAATGTGGGAAAAACTAAAGTACTAACATTGCGACATTGGTTAAATATTTTTTAATTAATAAAGAAATAACTGTCACCGGCATTATTAAAATAGTTTACTTTGCAAAGTTCCAACACTAACATCAAAAGCAAGTTTCATTCAACGGAATAAACAATAATAATCCTAATATTGATTTGTCTGCTGACACTACTTGTCAGTTTTAAATCAATGTAACAAATCGCCGGCGTGGCTTTGTGCTGACCGTACAAACGGACGGCAATGCACCGGGAGATTGTAATTTATTTCTATTCTGACAGTACTGAAATGTATAGACCAGTAGAGCCAGTGGCTGTGTTCAATAGTTTAAAGTATTAAACAAATGGGTTGAAAGAGTGCGCCGCTTTTTGTCTAAATATTTCGGGTATTCGACGCCACATCGTGTTTATAGAAACTATTAGGTACACTTACTTCGTGTTTGGGTTAATCTGTCATTTCCCACCAACATTACAATGGCTCATGAGACTTATACAGTAGTAGCGCCGCAGTGGCAAGAAATAGAACTATAACACTATTTGATTTTTATTTTTGGGTGCTGATTTCAAACAAGCTTCGAATTTGTATTGAGAAGTCATTTCAAGACATGTATTTGGTTGTAGTTTTAAATTATTATTTGAAAATCTGAATCAGTAATTTTCAATCAACAACATGAATAAATTAGTAAGCCATTTGTTAGTTAGTAATAAAAGTTAAATAGAAAATATGAATGGCTACCCATAGAAAACACTCACAAAAAAGGTTTACTTTTCTTCAAGAAGATGATACTGAAGTATAGTATGGCTCGTACGATAATATTATGTTGCGACTTCGAGTGACCTAAAAATAGTTTGATAAAGAATATCTCTTAGAAAATATTCTTCATTCAATATAAAAATATTTTATCAAAGCGTTTTGTAATGCTAAAAGCTAGTTTCATAAAAATAGAAATGTCAAACAGAATTCAATAGACGGGAACAATTGGATTAGAATCTTTCATGATAAAATAAACTCGTTTTATATAAAATCTCTATTAAAAATGTTTATTTTATAATACAATTTTAACAATTTTATAATTTCAAAAAAATTATAGTGGTAAGAATTTGCAAAGGAAATAACTATTAGATATCTTTAGGTTATTTTATTTTGTACAGCTACACACAGTCTAACATATTACATATCAGCAATTAACTTACCTATACGTTCCGTAAGATACATTATTCAACAATTTCACTTATGATAATCACACTAATTAAAACGACTGCGTTATTTGAAGCGGTCTGTTTTAAATTTAAAGACTTCACTCCTTAAAACGTCAACGCGTTTAATATCTAAAAATTGAATAAAAAAATCATAAGCGAGATACATCGAAAGCTTTTTACTTCAAAAAAGGTTCTATCTTAATCTTTATTAAGCCTTAACGACGGAAGGGTGGAGCATTGAAACCAAAGAGGTGTTATTTTGAAGCTGTCAGATTATAATTTTAATATATTTTTTCGGCTAATAAGACTTTGGTATCGTAACACTAGGAGTCGGCGTACGTTTCACAGTTAAGGAGATTATTTTAACGCACGTTTTTAAAAAACTATATTCATGTTTCATTTACATATTAAAAAAAATACAAATATTAATTTGTGCAGAAAGTGGTGATAATTAAAAAATATGCTTCGGCGATAAAAGTGTTAAATTGATTTATTCAATGTGATAAGAAAAAAAGTTTTACTAGCTAATGATTACTCTTAGTACATAAACGCATTTTATTTTTATTTTTTTAAATTACGTCACCCTATTTTCTAACAAAAAGTGTTTTTTTCGGGGATCGATTATATTTAGCTACACTTAAAAGTGTCAAGGGTGCATAAAAGTGTATCTAAAGTGGCAGAATCGCATTTAGCACCGTGTAATGACAGCATGTGAGAACTTGTAGAACTGTCAATGGTTATGTCTCTCTTTGTCAAAAAATATGTCATTAATACCAGGTGAAAAAAAATATAAGAGTGCGAATGGGCGCCCCAGGGAGTTGTTACATAATAGGCATGTCAACACTCGACGGCTTTCGAGTATAAATAATAGTTGGAGCTGGGATCTCAATTGTGACTTTGTCGGCGTTTAGTTGACTCCGCATCGATTTATTGATTTTGCTTTGACGTTATTTGTTGATTTTGCTGTCGTATCTTTGATGAGCCGAACGATTTGCAGATGCTACTTGCTTTTGCATTTATTTTTGATGCTTAAAGAACTTAGAAAATCTTACACTACATTTTTTCTTGTTTTATTCTTAAACATAATAAAACCGTTTAAAATGGCTCTCTTCAATACCTAACAAGAGTAATTGAAGAAAGTTAGATTTTTATATTTTATGGATTGGGTTTAAAAAATAAATATATTTCAAAAGTAGGTTTCTTGACTGAAACCTCTTTTCTTTTTAAAAAATGATGTAAAGTCCTTCCACGTTTTTTAGGCAAGCCAAAATATTTAGGTACGAAATAAATATCTCGAAAATTTTTGACATGCAAACACAATATGCTCGACTTCAGTGCAGCAATCGAAGAATAAAAAAAATCAAATCTACCCAAGGTATCGTCTTCACTGTCTGTTCGTCCCAGGCCGCATTGTGCTGAGTATCGCTTACCGCAGAAATTATGCGGCCGACAATGCTCCCGGGCTCTCTATTTAACGAAATTACTATTTCGGACTTACATCGGTTCGACAATGGCCTCGAGTCTTTGACGGCGACATGAAAGATGCGCGTTCAATGGTTACGCAGTTTTGCTGTCAATGGAAATTTTGAACCGCTTTTTGATGTATCAATTTTGCGCGATGTATGTGAAGGTTAAGATTTTTTCACTAAACGCGTATCAAATCTTTGACAAAAAAAAATGGCAAATATTTAATTCCGAAATGAACGACGAAAAAATTACTTCAAAATTACACTGCATTAAATTCAAATCGTTATAACAAAATTTTAAAAATGTCTCGATGCTTTTAATTTCAAACATAATATCTACAAACTAAATAATCATGTTATGATGGCTAAACTCTTCTTTTGTAAGAGTTACAAAAGTTAAACATTTATTTTAAAGGAAGAGTCCACAAGAGTTGTGAATTAGAAATTACATATATGATTCTTAATATTACCAAATTAACAACAAAATTAATATTTTAAGTAAATTTTGAATAATTATAACTTTCTTTTATATATCATAACCTACTAACTTTGATTCGCGGGCTTACTTTTTTTTTTAATTTTATAAAACTAAGTAGATAAACCTTTTTGATGTGTTTCCTAGCTCAATTTTCAAAATAAATTTTGTATTAATTATTCTGAACTTAAATGATAGCATAGATAGATATTAACAAAAAATGCTTTATATGCATTTTAGTAAGATATACGTATGCATTTGAATAATTTTTATTTCTATGTTTTTTACTTAGTTAAGAAGCAAAAAATATTTTCGTTTGTAATTGTAGCTTTTAAAAAAAAAATTAAATAATTTTGCGGTACACATCTGCAGATTAAAAGTGAAACTTACTAAGTTACATCGCAAAAAATGCAACAATGCGACCAAATGTTTACTATTACGAATTATCTCCGACAATAGATATTAAATTTAATGATTCGATTACGTAGGAAAGTGAACACTTGGCCAAACAAAAATATCAAGTTACTAAATGGGGAGACCTTCTGGCCTGGCTCCAGAACAGGTAGGGAATTGTTCCAGCATTCCGTACCAACAAAAAATAGCCTAGGATTTATTTCTTTTCACATTGAAATATCTTCGTGCAATTTAAAACAAAAAAAGTTAAAATTTGACACTTAAAGGTTATTAAAAACGGGAATTTTGATAATTAAGTATTTTATTTTATTTTTGTGCTTTTTATAGTCTGATGACACGGTATTTGCACTTCACTAAAAAAATTGCTTAATAAAAGAAAAATATCGTTTTGCTCATTATTTAAATATTTGGAAATTAAAAAAGATATTTTGTATGTATGTAGGTACCTAGTAGGCACATCATACGTGCCAAGTAGTAGAAAAAATAGGCTAGCTTTGTATGTAAATAAAAAATTGCATAGCAGGAAAACTTTACATTTTCCTATGCATTATTACATACTTGGAATTATACCGGCTGAAGAAAATTACCGATGCATATATTTTGTATCTCTATTCATTGCATTTCCATCTTAGATAATAAAACGACAATGAACTCAGTGATAAGTGAGTTTTTCTCGTTTATTTTTTTAACATACTTGGTTAGATTGAATTAAAAATAAATTTAGAGGTTATTAATTCTAATCGCGAAGACAAATATGTGACACTATTTTATTGGTACTAAATGTTTCGGGACGGTGCTAGAGTCATATTTGAATGATGCATGTTATTTATTATGATGATATGAATAAGGATAATTATTTTTTTTCAATAAAGCTAAATTAATAAACTCATTTATTTTATAATTTTATCGCTTGTAGAGCTTTCGTAGCATAGGCCTACGTATGTCTACGAATTCGTAGTCATTGAAGAGTGATGAAGTTTTGGAGATTTTTGCCTATTTCATAATTATGAGATTCACATTAAAATTAGTAGCAGTACTATCTGCCTACATATTGGCAGCTCCATAAATGGCATACAAACGTAATACTCAGGCTACACAACAAGAAAACGTACCCAAAGCCAGCAATGCACGTTCACAAAACACACAAAACAGTTTTATCACAAAAACAGTAATCACTAGAACATGCGTTCACACCCGCCCGCGTGACGTCACCCGAAATACTTTAATTTGTCAAGTACGTAACGGGCCGGTCAGTGTACCGCGTAATTATCGGGTGGCCTAAGTATTGAGTGGCGTTAGGAAGCGAACCGTTCACGATGTCACGGCTCGCTTGCGACTGGCCGAGCCATCTGATTCCAAGTCAGCCGTGTGAGCATCGAAGGGGGCGGGGCCTCGCCGGGGTGGGACGCACACAGGCACACCAGCACGCACACTGGCGCGCGACAGACGCCTACATACGCGGAGCGCGCCGTCTTTGACTGTAGCATTGTTTCAATTGTAATGAAAGGTGATACGGCTGCGATGAGCGAAAGTGATTTTTAATCTGTTACGTTGTAGTAAATAGGATACTGACGTTCACTTGTTTGTTTTTGGGATTTGAAGGTTTTGGTTTTTAATGTTTTTCAGTTGGATTTGGTACATGCACAAAGTAGGCTTTGCAATAACGCACCATTAAATATTATGTTGTATTACTTATTAAAATATTGTGACCACTTACATGATTCAACTAACAAAGTGCTTCTTTATAAACGAATGTTGATACATAAACTTTCTATTTACTAAGTAACATTGGTTAAGTGGTGGCTTTAGATATGCCCATAGTTAATCGTTAAATTCATAATTCTACCGGATTTTTAATTTAATTTATCAGAGATTTAAAATAATCGATTCAAAAATCCTTTATTTGAAGTGAACTTTCATCATCGTTTGACAAAACACGTATTTTTTTTAATTTAACTTGCTTGACATGAGGTCCTTTTTCGTAGTACCTAAGTGTGTAAGTCCAATGGTGGTAAAAAAATGTTTAGCAATTCGAAATTTTCAAAGAATATAAAAAAAATACAAAACACAATGACCAGTTTTAACACTAAACTACTACTTCAACTCTTTCAACTATCCGATTACCTACCTACTTCGCACATCTCTCCGCTCAAACTCCAAAAACCGCTAAAACGGGCCTCCAGCAAAATTCCACAACTGAAAAATCAATGAAAGCCCGCCATGACTAAGTGCCCAGTGGATATGTGGCTACTTGCGCCACTGAACCATCCCCTCATAAAGCCTCGGTTTACGGGCTCCGGCTTTATGTTCACGACTTTAGGTATACTAAACCTGGACGTAAAGGTTTCTCGGTTACGCGAAGGGCGCTAACTTTATGCGGACAAGCACTTATTGAAATCAGTCAGTTTTGGTGTTACGACATTTTTAGTGTATTGTGAGTTGAGAGCTTTTACGACTAGGCCGATGTTTTATGATGCTTACTGCAATGGCAGATGCTTATTGCTTATATTTTTTCATATTAATAACAGTTTTTGAATATATATAAGGTCGTAAAAAATAAACACATTTGATCACAATTACGCTTGCTGGAAGACATGATGGAAACCTACGATGGTAGGTACTCCTTTGCCTAGAAGGTATGTTCACTTTAACCTTAAAGATATTTGATCTCAGTTTGTAAGTAGGAGAAAATAGAAATTATACCTATCACTTGGGTAACAAGAGTCCATTATTACTTGTATTTTGATTATTTCGAGGCACACGCTCTTAGGAATTCAGCATCTACCTTAAGCATAAACCAAAACGGTAATCCAATATCTATGTAGTAAAAAACTAGTTTGGAAAACGTAATATAAAATGATAACTGCGCGAGTAAAACTACTTTTTGCAAAGGTTATTTGAGTGACCCCAGCGCAAAAAGGACGCAACAGCTCATCACAAAAAAGTGACGTCTCAATCAGACCCGGATAACCAGCCGCGACGAAAACCGTGTCATGGCATCGCGAAATCTCACAATAACTAAGAGCGAGCGTGAAATTAGGCGGCATAAATTAGGGCCAGTCATTCTCAGCCGAATGCCGAACGCCGAAAGCCGAAAGCCGTGACGACGCCGCGTGGCCGCCATTGTGTCCGCGTGCGACGCGTTCTGTTGATTTTGGACGCTGCATCGCTCTGATTATCATGCAACTTAATTGTGGGTGACATTACTTGTTTGGGAAGCGTTTTGTTGCGATTTGCCGATGTGTTTTTCGATTGTGTGGGAACTATTGTGCTCGTATCAGATGTTTGCGCATGACTTTATCGTTCGATCATTTTCTTTGCTCGTTTTGATACATGAATATCTTTTGTTTTTAGCTTAATTGTCGGGACGTTACTTGTTTCATAAGTTTTTTTTTTATTGTAGGTATGTGAACTTTATGTTGTGTTTTGTTCGTGTGATTCGTAATAAGTTTTGTTGTCGTTTACGTTTATAAATTACATGTTTCTTTTGTTTTGAGAACCGTTTTGTCACGATTATGTATGTAATTTTGTGTAATTTTTTTTTTAAATATTCGAATACGTTTGTTGTCTTTGATATGTGTAGTTCATAGAATGATCTAATTAGATACGTAAAGAAAGTAGTATTCTGAATACATTTCCCGTTTAATATGTCTGTATACTTATCAAGTTTAACTTGGGTGCGGGACACTTTTTGCTATTAAACACAATTGTGGTTTGTTAGTTTCATTAAACTTGAGAATATTTGCACCGATTTGGCTAAAGTTAGGTCTGAAACAATTGTGGAGGTTTAATGGGTTAAGTATTTGCAAAAAAGACGCGGTACTACGGTCCGCAGGACATTTCTTTAATAAATCACAAAATAAAAAAAGGCAGTCGAAATACCAAGTAGCGAAAAAAATATATATTTATCTACTCTCAGCAATTATTTTAAGACACTGCTTAAATGGGATTGATGTTTTCTGCCATCAAAATATTTTAGGCAACAGTGAACTAGTTCAAACATTGTTCATATCAATTCAAAAAGTCCATTTAGCAGATTGCCTTCATCACGAACTGCACCCAAGCCTTTTAGACGCTCACAAAAGTCTTCACAACACAGTTCTAATTTCAAAACGTTCAACCCGAATTAATTCAAGCATCGAAACAGCGACAATAGAAATCGTTCTGATTTACTAAAAAATAAATAATGGAACTTTTAGCGTACAAAGAAAGTGTTTGTCTAAGAACAATGCGTTGTACCGCAGCGGGGCATCTAGATACGCGGGGCTAAAGTATTTTCTTTAGGATTTTTTTATTTGCACTCGTACAAACCACTTCAAAAGTGACACAAAGTCGATCTTATTCCTTTGGCTTAGCGTTTAAATCGGTTGCACGGCACGTGAATGGAGTCGAATCCTTAATTTACGCATCGATAGACTTATTTTGTAGTTTCGTGTTTGTAAGGGATTGTTCTTTGGCCGTTTTGTAACATTGCGTACAAATAGTACCTATTGTATGCTGTCGTGAAAAAAAGCTTAGTTATTTTGGTTTGAGGCACTGCTTTCACTTGTTAATTGAGAATTGTTCCATTGTGAATTGGAAACATGATCTAATTATTGGAATCGGTTAGTAAACAAATTAGTGAAGGTGACAACAAATTATTGAACTAAATCATAACTCAGGAATGGAAAAATTAAAAAATTTATATAAATAAGTAGTGTTTTTTCACTTAATTTCATTGCCGAATATTACTGACAATGGAAAATCTACTGCTGGAACTTCTCGGGAAGTTGCATGGCTTTGTATGTGTTGAAACCAGAAGGGTCGCATCGTTTTATCTACTTAATTATTTTTTTATTAATTATGAAAATTAAAAATATGTGTCAAATAATTTTTTTTCGTAGCTAGTTAACGAACCAAAAACAATCTGGTATTTTTGACCCAATCCAATTCCCTATTGACCTGACTGAGAATCGAGCCCAGGACCTTTGACACTCTGAGCTACCTTAGCCACTGAGCCAATGAGGTTGATGTATAATCCTAGACATTTTCACGTGTAGTTACCTACATACGTCGTCTAATACAGAATACAGACTTTATATAACGTTTTGTTTTCTAACTATTGCAACTGAAAACTCTGTTTGAAACTGTTATCAGGCGCATTAACTAATACTCTTATTCGTACTTATGAAGGGCATGCAGAAGAAACAAAGAGTTAAGAGAGGCAGGGCATAGCGATTTATCGCTCGAACTGGAGCAGCCCGACTGGTGAAATACCTCCACCTTACAGAAGACCACAGCCAAATAACAATCACTTCTGTGTTGTTGTGTTCCTGCGTGTGAGTAAGGTTTCCAGAGCTCCTGGGGGGTGCTACATTAGTAGCAGGGGTCAAGCCTTCAAGGTAAGGGCGACAAGTCCAGTAACATATTTATTATGCTGTACTTGTAACCCTTTAGCTAGGACCTCATTACGACTTAACATCAGGTGGGATGAGTTCAATCTTGAAGTGCAATATAAAAAAAAAAACAAGCAATCTTCCTAGAATAAATCAAGTGAATCCAATCTCCCGTAAACCGAAGCAACATTAACGTTATCAGCAGCTCACAATTACTGCGCCCACTGCAACTGAAGCTAATATATCTGTTACCAAATTACCCTGCATCTAATCTGCTGCAATTTTGCGAAAAAAAATCATAAATCAAGACGGTGGCCCTTCGATGGGGCAACAGTGTGTAGACACAGTGGAGCGGAGATTACAGTGAAGTCACTTGAAGCTGGGCCGTACAAAATGAAACAAGTAGGAAACTGGCGGCAAACTGAAGTTTCTTGTAAAGTTTGATTAAGGTAACTAAAATGTTTTGTATATTTAAATCAGAAGAAAGACGAATTTTGTTATTTTGTAACAATATTTAGAAAACAATGTCGCTTAAGATTTTTGAAAATGTTATTATTTTAGATGGTACTCACTTTTGTGAACTCTACCCAGAAATGTATCTATCTATTAAAATAAAATAATTAAAAAGCAAAAACTTTAGATTTGTGACATAACATGTGAGGTAGATACGATTATAGTACATATAAACAACAGACTTTTATTTCATTCTTTCTTTCTTTACATATAGTTCAAAAAAATTACGAGTGATAGTCCTCTTCTGTCTTTTGTAAATGTTCTTAATATTAGGTTAGCAAGTAGTTTAATATAAGTTCAAAAGAATAACGTATTTTTATTTATTCACATTCAAATGCAATTTTTTTTTCTAAAATTATGTCACTAAATATTTATCTATTAATCGTTTATAGAAGCCTACAGAAGAAATTTAAATATACAATGGAACCAGTGGGTTCAGAACCTATAATTACAAAGAAGATACTGGGCCAGAATCGCATTCGTTTCATGTATTTAGTTGTTAATTTGTTTAATTTTTTTACAGTAAGAAAAGCGGACTTATTTAAATATTAATGTTGGTCATAGAGCAGGTAAGTTGCAATTCGCAAATAGACGGTGGTTGTTCGTGGTGTTATTTTGACAGGTTCTCGTTGGAGATCCCTCACTGTGGTTCCACGTCGGCGGCGAGGCGGGCCTCGCAGCTGCAGCGCCTTACACGCTCCGGCGGCCACTCACAACATCCGCGGCTTTAGTAACGAACGCTTTGTGCGTGCCGATAGATTAGCTGTGGCGCGATTGGTGGACTGCCCGGTTTGCCTTTAAACAACACTTTTTAGCGAGGAAAGAAACAAAATTGTACAGCACAAAAAAATGTGCATGTTTTTACAAAAATAGCTTTGTGGTTTGCCTTTAAATAGCCTTTTTAGCGAAAAGAAAGTAAAATTGTAAAATAGAAAAAAAACGTACACATTAAAAAAAAAGCTTTACAAATTCGATGATTATTGATGGTAACAGTACCTAAACAAAGCTTTATTTATGCAGAAGCATTTTTTTTTTAATAATTTTAACTTTGTTTTTCAATGAAGTCAATTTCTGCCACTATTGGTTGCTAATTGATATCACTACGACAGTACACATTTGCTTTGTAGCGTTGGCAAGGATTCCGTGGAAGTCAATGATTGTTTCACAGTCTATGCTTGTTTCAAATCAATTGTTTACGTGGACAAGCCACTTGAAATTTATGCATTTTATTAGGATAACTCACTAATTAACAAACATTAAAACCAAGTTTGTACACTAAATTTAAAATTAAAATAAATAAAACAAATCGCCCACGCTTTTCTTCTAACTATCAATCTTCTAACTACATTTCAAACTATAGCGAATACCATTGTGTTCGTACGCACGGCGTGATTTGTTGTAATTTTTTCCTTTTTTTTTAATAAATCTGCAGCCCTTTTTTCACGTACCTATCCTAGAATAAAAAAAAAGCAATGTTCTCGCTGTCGTCTACGCCGCGCGCCACAAAGGTGGATTAAAAAAAGACCGCTCATCCACCGATAGGTTACAGATTAGACGCGACGCGGCCAATTTGACGCGCGTCTTCTGCGCTTTGTGCGGTTTGCACTTACGCCCTTTTGAAACGCGGCTAGAAGGCCTACTTTTACTAGGTTTGAGAAAGGCGTAAGTGATAAAATTAAACTTACTACCCGTTTCATAAGGGCGTATGTCACAGAACCTTTACTACTCATTTCAGAGAGCGTAAGTGTCAGTAAAATGTTTGTATCATTTCAGCCTAGCTATTAAGATTACATTTCACATAGTGTACTTGAAACTTTCAGTACCTGATAGGTATACCTAGTTAATTTACCTCTGTTCCCTAAAAATGTCCCCGCCTATATTACATCTACTGTATTTAAAACGCTAAGCTTAATAAAAACAACAGTATTAGCTTTTTTACATTTAATGATATGTACCCTTAGCCGCCTTGAGCTATGAATTCATAAATAAACTGTGAATGTATAATCACGTTGCATCTATAATAATAATGAGGGGAATATTAATACCTACTTGAATATAGACCTTCGTTATTAATATGCAAGTCTGCGTTTTACATAGATAAGTCAATTGTTTGGGTGAAGATTGTGCGTGAATCCTCATTAAAATAATGTAGAAGGCCGATAAGACATTTGAAAATGTAATGAAGTACTTTCGTTTAAAATTTTAGCTAACCCGTTGAAATTGCTTGCAGTCGTTCCTTTATTAATAAAAGAAAAACATTATTTGCACAATACAGTTGCCAGAACACACAGTAGTTTTTAATTACAAACTGTTTTTATTAAAAGTTCCCGTTGCCACTGCGAACGCCAAAGTATTTTCAAAGTAAGAATCTACTTTTTTATTCCAAAAGTGCAGCGCCTCCTTGCCAGCATTCGGCATTCGAATAATGAAAAAGTTGAAAAGGCATTCTATTTTCAAAATATTATGACTTCGGAGCGCGCGCCCGTTTTCCCCCTTCAGCGAAATTTTCACACAACCGTCGAACGCACACAGACGAACAAACTGCCTTTGTTGTTGTAAATTTAGCATTGTACGTAAATACCTGCCGTACAGTTTGTAGACACTAAATATTTGTTGTTTTACTTTCAACATCTTCCACGTTTCTTCGCAAAGTTTCCGAATTTACTCGAAAACTTCAGCACCTAAAATTCTATAGGGACCGTAGTTATGTTCCGTTGTTAGAATAAAAGTTGTCAATAATTCCAAAACAAAGCATCCTCGTAATCCTAAGGATCTGAAAGTATAATACGATCTATTCTTCACATAGGCAGCGAATACATAATACGGAGTTAATCCACTCCTTACGTTTCGCAAAAAAATACATAAATAAATCGAACAGTAACTGATACTAAAACAACGAGGTGCATCATATTACCGCACAACACACGCACGCTCTCCGTCCTTGTCGCACGCGACGCTTTCCCGCATGTTGCAGTCTCACGCGGCGCGGGGCGTGTTCTGCCTCCTGATTGGCGGAGGGGCGAATGGCGGTGCGGCTCCCGTCGGCACCGCGGCCGTCGGCATTTTCCCGGCGCTCCGCGTTCGATTTTCGAAAACGTAACATTCGCGACCTGTGACAGAATTCGATGGAAAAAATATGCCCAGTGAAAATATTTTGTGACGGTACGAGCGATAGTGTGTGGCGACCCTTCTTCGATTATTTAAACTGTTTTAATAGTTTATAGTAACCGGTATGGTTTAAAAAGACGTTCGTATTCATTCAGTGTTATCTGCTTTATTAATTTGAGGTGATAATGTTATTTAATTAATTTAAACAGTGAAACAAATAAAAAAAAACATTTTAAATGACACTTTTAAAATTGGAAACATTGCAATTCTTAATTGTATTTACGTTAGAGACCAAAATGTTTATTAAATGTTTTCGAAGCCCTTTTTAAATAATTTGCGATATGTCAAATTTTATAAAATAGTTTTCTAAGACAATTACTGTGCTTTTTATGGATTTATTACATTATATGAATTAAACGGAACGTTTCTTGTTAAATACAACACGAGATTGGCAAACCTACATAGATGTTTAGACGTAAGAAAAATAAGTATGCGTTTTAGACATCTATTTATAAGTAAATTGTATGAAAAAGGTTGTGGCCATACATATGAAAAGTGTAAGACATGTAGAACCAAAGACATTATTTTTTCCGCTTGAGTAAAATTTCTGTGTTTCATTAGATTGGTTATGGTAATGTCAATGTCTAAATTATGAGAAACAAGTTTTTGTTTAATTAAATACTAAGTTGCAAAACAACGAAATAAAAAAAAAAAGCTCTATCTAACATGATTTTGATGAAGTGATAAAAAGTCTTATTAGAATACTGTAAGATTTATTTTAGATATTACCTAAGACTGATTGTGAAATAGGTATTTCTGTAATTTACTGTACATATCTATTTCAAAAACCTAAAAAATACGTATGAATTTAATTTAACAATAAAAATATCTGGCAAAGTGTTTTGTTTACTTTGAAATATTTGTAAGTACTTAGTTTGATACGAAATATTTCTTACCTTTACCTTTCTATTTCTTGTACCTCTTCAGCAAAATATGAACTCGTTTATTAGTTAAATATAAGCCGAAGTATTTGTCAATATAGGAAGATAAATTATTTTTACTCATTACACTTTGTTTACTAGACTATCTACCAAAATTCCAGGAGACCCAAAGGCTGGCTGCTACCTCGCCCAGCGTCTTTCATCATTATTAAAACAAATTTATTCCTCTGATAAATATAAATACAATGAATGACCTAAATAAATCGATGTCCCGTTTTGAGTCAAAGAACAAATGGTCACGTTAAGTATGTATAGGTAAATAGATTTTGTTACTGAATAAATGTACAATAAGTAAATTTATTGTTACTTATTTAATATTTTAAGTTTGAATAGGTAAATAGATTTTGTTACTTATTTATTGTTTCAAGAGGAAAGTTTTGTCTGAAATGTTGACATGTTTCTGTATCTAAACTAAACATAATTTTAAAAACACAAATTTAAAAAGCATCTGGCTTCTCACTATCAATAAATGTGTGTAGAAAAATAATATAGTAAACTGTTGAAAATTGTAAATTAATACTTAATAATGAATAAATAAAATCTTTTACGAGTTTTTTTTCCTTCTAAGTTTACACAAAAACCAGTAGGTGAGTAAAACAGCAGTCTAGCAATGAGTAAGAATAGGTCAAAATGATAAAGTACCCAAGTCATGATCCCTACATTGTTCTTCGAAGCAAACATTACTTCATTAAACAAGTATTATTGTTAAAGTACTTGTAGCTATGCAGTTCTAGTGAACTGTGGTCACTGCGACCTATCAGATCAATTGTGACTCGCCACCAATTGAAAGTAGCTACTTTAGCCATTTAAAATACTCATAACTGTGACCACCTTTGTCTTTCATCATTTTCACTGATAGTGTTTACAATGATGGCGGTTGTAGGTATAAGCATAACCTAAACGAAATATATGATGTGCTATTTTATTGCGTTTCTAATTCTATGGAGCCCTGTAAATTTTTAGTTCAAACTAAATTGATATGACTTAACTCTGACTGTTCAACGAAGAATTGTGAATGCGATCTCCAACCAGAATAAATATTTTTGTATGTGTTTGATCTGTGTCTTTACACTACACTAGTACAACTTTTCAGCACATAACACTAATATTACTAGACAACTACTAGACTTTCTAGAATCGACTCGCCGAAAGGAGTTACTTTAAATTGGTGGCGAGTCACAATATATCTAATAGGTCGCAGTGACCGCAGTTCACTAGAACTGCACAGCCCCCAAGTACCTTAATAATAATAATAACACTTATTAATAGAAACAGACCTCGTGAGATAGTAACTATATTACTGGTATTTATGGGCTTACCTACTATATTTGATCGACTGTCAGCTCGTGACCACGGTTGGTGCAACCTAACCGAAACGTCGGCCAGTAAGTAGTTCGTATTAACTTACTAAATAAAAATGGTGTCGGGTTTTGACCCGTTAAATTATTTTAAATAAATAAATATAAATAAATATTGGACAACATCACATACATTGCTCTGATTCTGTGGTAAGTAGCTAAAGCACTTGTGTTACAGAAATCAGAAACAACGACGGTACCACAACACCCAGACCCGAGACAATACAGAAAAGTTCGTTTCCCATATTGACCCGACCGGGGATCGAACCCGGAACCTCAGAGATGGCGCGTCGCCAAAGTCTGGCACGCTTGCCTCTCGGCTACGGAGGTCGACAAAATGAATTAAATGATTCAAATGAAACGCGTAAGTCTTAAAGTTTATTTAATTCATCGAGTGGAGCGTGCCATGTTCTGTGCATAATCGCGTCGTAGCATATTTGTATTTGCATTGCAAACTTTGTTGGGTGGACCACAGATAAATAAATAAACGTCACATAACATGATCATAAATTATGGTATTACGGAAACGTTATTAAGGGCAATCCACGAACTATTCCTTTGAGACGGCGATTTATTTACAACATAGCGCTGACGTCACCCTTTTTAAAATTCACAACACCGACGTAGTCCTCCAATGTATGGCAAGGGACCAACCATACTGTGGGTTAGTAGTCGGTTGGCACGAAATAAATTCGCCCGAACGTGCGAATCGTCCCCTTTCAATATAAATGTATTTGGTGGGCGTTTCACACGAATGTATTTTAACGTGTGCGAGTCGACTCCTTTCAAGAACTTAATGCATGCTACTAATTCTTTAAGGGGTCGATTTGCACGCGTTTAAAATATATTCGTGCGAAACGCCTACCAAACAAATATTTTTATTGAAAAGGGACGTTTTGCACGTTCGGGCGAATTTATTTAGGATTATAGATACTTATATAATAACAAAATTAATTACCTCACATTTGCAAGTGGTGGCAGCCTGTAAATGAATCTGCACTTAGACCTTATTTCAAGTTTGTATGTAATGTTATTTTTTAGTGTAAGAGTTGTTGGTTGTCCTATATAAATAAATAAATAAGTTAAAGAAATTTATTCTCAAAAAAGACAATTACAGTCACTTACATGATATGAGAACATAATTTATCTTGATCGACTACTAACCCCATACTGTCTTAGGGTGGCGGTTTATATAGCCTTTTACTAGGCTAACATCTAAATACCAGCAGGGTCTATAGCTAACCGCTTAATTTAAACAAACGGTAGGGGTATGACTGAACTGTTACATGGAATGGGTCATACTCCACAACGCGGGTCTAGTATAAATTGGTTATGTGTATAGCGATCAACCTTACTCTCTCAAGCCGCATCTCAAGCCGCTAAATAGCCCTTTACTAGGCTAACATCTAAATACCAGCCTAGCTAACCACTCAACTTGAGCAAACGGTGAGGCCTTGACTCAACTCAACTGATACATGGAGGGACATAATATTCTACAACGCGGGACTAGTACAGATTGGTGGTGTATAAAGTGGCCAACCTTCTGTCTCAGTTCGCATCTTCGGCAACTGAATAGCTTTTTGCTAAGTTAACATTAGAATGTAAGCCGGGCCAAAAGCTAACTACTTAACTGAGTAGTGTTGCCCAAATTCAGTCTTGGTTTTGCAGTCTTGGTCTTGTTCTTGCGTTTTTGCAACACCAAGAACAAGACCGCGTATTTTAACCAAGACCAAGACCAAGACTGGGAGCGCAAGACCAAGACCAAGACCAAGACCAGGTGTATTGGCGCAAGACCAAGACCAAGACTGGCTAAGTCTCGTCTTATTCTGGCATTTGGGCAACACTATAATTGAGCAAACAGTGGGGCTTGGACTCAACTGTTACACAGAATGAGGCATATTTAACAACGCGGGACTAGTATACATTGGTATTGAGTAAAGCTATCAACCTTACTGTCATCAAGATCCCAACTCAAGTCACTAATGCCATATTCCAATATTTGAAAACCATCCGTTCAAGTTACGTGTAGTAATAAATTAAACAAGGCGTGAACTAAAAACGACTGACGGAATCCTGATGATGAATAATCATTTTTGACTCATTACGAATCGTAATATATTGGAACCGGGCATAAATAGCTTTTTGCTGAGTTAACATTTGATGACATTTAAATGTTAACCCAGTGCCTGAAGAGAAAGGTCTATGACCAATGTGTGTTACCAGTGATGACTTACGGAACTGAGACGTGGTCTCTGAATGTTGGCCTCATAACGAAGCTCGAAGTTGCGCAGCGTGCTACGGAGAGGGCTATGCTCGGCGTTTCCCTACATGATCGGATCCGTAATACGGAGATCCGTAGAAGGACCGGTGTATCCGACATAGCCCGCAGAGTTAGCACGCTGAAGTGGCAATGGGCAGGCCACATCGCTCGTAGGACCGACGACCGTTGGGTAAAGAGGGTCCTCGAGTGGCGACCACGTACCGGACAACGCAGCGTGGGGCGGCCCCCAACACGATGGACTGACGACATCGTCAGATGTGCGGGGAGCCGCTGGATGCAGATAGCGCAGGACCGCGCGTTGTGGCGTTCTGTAGGGGAGGCCTATGTCCAGCAGTGGACAAAAAGAGGCTGATGGATGGATGGATGGATGGATGGAAATGTTAACTCAAAAAATCTAAAAAAAATCGGCAAAATCTAACCACTTAACTTAGGCCAACGGTAAGTCCTTGCCCCGCCCCAACTGTGAATGGGAATGGCATCACCACAACGCGTGCCTAGTTAATATTAGTCGTGGGTAAGACTAGCGATCTACCTGATACTACTGTCCGTGGTGGCCAGTTCATCGGATGGGGAATTCCCCATAGCCCTTCGCCCGTCAACAATATATCCACAACACTATATCTGACGTTTTCTATTCTATTCAATTCTAAGTATTAAAGATCTATTTGATATTATAAAGAGAAAACATTTGTATTTTTGTGTGCATTGTTTATTCATTACAAACGTAATGAATAAACTCAAAATCTAGTGCCCATTTCAAAAATTATTTCACCATTGGAGAGTTACATTCACCTTGAGTACTATCCCTACTAATATTTATAAATGCGAAAGTAACTCTGCCTGTCTGTTACGCTTTCCCGCTTTCATAACCGATTTGGATGAAATTTGGCACAGACAATCTTTAGACCCTGAGAAAGGACATAGGCTATCTTTTATTTCGAAAGTACCCTGTGGTGCGAACGAAGTCGCTGGTACAGCTAGTAGGCTATACTTATTTAGGTAATAAGAAATTAATAATTGAAATAATCCACTTTTCATTAATCATACCAAAACATACAAGCAAACTTGATAATAGAAATGATCTTGTTAGTTGGTCCTTTGATCGGGGACTCACTTTAGATTCAGGCACTGCTTGCTGTCAGATGGCCTCATGTCACCAAATGCCGGCTTCATTACAAACGCCTAGGCAAATTAATTCACTACTACGGTACTAAGTACTAAAGTTATACAAAAAACGTAATTAGACAAAAAAACCCTCACCAGATAATAAGCCAAAACACATTTATCTGGTCTAATGGTGGGTGCGCACGACACGCATCCAATTATACGCGCTTGGCTCCACTGCGCACGCGCTGGGAATCCCGCCCGTATTGAAACTGTGTATTACGTTTATTTTACTTCTAATTTCTTCCAGAAGACCGCAGCCAAAGAACAATCACTTTGATGTTGTTGTGTTCCTGCGTGTAAGGTTTTCTCAGCTCCTGGGGGGTGCTACATTAGTAGCAGGGGTCAAGCTTTCAAGGTCAAGCGACAAGTCCAGTAACAGCTACTATTATACTGTACTTCTCGCCCTTAAGCTAGAACGTCATTACCACTTACACCATCAGGTGGGATGAGGTCAATCTTGAAGGGCAATATAGAAAATAAATTCATAGAGAGTTTACATTTGTAAACCTAATATATTACTCGAATGATCAGCTCGCAGAAGCTAGTTTCTCAAACAACCTTTTGCACTTTTGGCGTCTTCCAAACCACGCTGAAGTCATCGAAACATGTATAGTACTGTAAATGCAAATAAGTTGTCGATACGATTTCATCTTTCAAAATGACTTCCTAATGAGAGCAAAGTACCTACGTAAAGAAAATGAAACGGACTCTGCGTTTCCTCCCGTTTCAAAACAATCTGGAACCGATAAAAACAAAACAAATCGTTTACGTCCCTTTGTTCCGAATTCCAAGACGCATTTACAATTTCCTAAGGTTGGAAACAAAAATCACACCTCGCTAAGAGCATTAAGAACGTTTATAATCGGCTAAATATCGAATTGTTCCACCCATTGTTGGAGGCTTTAGACCTACGGAACCCTCGAGAATTGGTTTCGAGAGTTTTAAGCCTACCGCCTTTGGAAAAACTTGTTCAACCATACCAATTCCAACCTTAAACTCGGAGACGGAACGTCTAAAATAAACGTTGGAAGGGTCTAAAATAATTCCTGAAAAGTGAAAGCTTTCCTACGCAAGGTATTTAGGTTTAAACTCCTATTGAAAGAGGTGAAAGTTTGGGGGTGTTTCTGTTGTTCGATTTTGGACGTTTTTGGCGGGAGTGTAGGGTTTATTTTGGGGCGGCGGGGCGGAAGCAGTGTCCTCTAGTGTTGAGAAGATTGTGCAGTAACGAGTCTACACAGTGTAATTGTATCGGGGATAGGAATCGACCCGCTAGGGAAGGGAAGTGTCGACGACTTTCGGAACTTGTTACGCTGTTTTAGCCCTTATTGCCTATTAGGATTTGATGTTGGATCCATCTATTCTAAGTGGTATCTTGAAACACAGAGGTGACTTAAATCACTTAACATCGGCAATAGTTCCTACGACCTTTCTAAATAATAATTATTACTGCTATGCGTTGTGTCTTTTAAAATTTTGTTTAAGTATGTACCTTCACGAAATATTGGCCCTAATTTGGTGCAGATTTCCAAAAGATATTACACTTTATAGTCCAAAAGTTAGATCTACAACTTATTACGTACATCAACATTCATATTAGAAACAGGAACGATATGTGGCTATTTTTGTGCGTATGCATGTTTGTAATAAATAAACTCAAACACTACATACATTTTAAAATGAATATGACATTTTTAACACCAACAAAATTGAATGTAATACCTAAATGACAAAGATTAAAAAAACCTTTACAAATAAAAAGCCAGTTAATATTTATATTATGTCAAAATCGTAAACGCACAAGTGCTATATGTACCATACATTTATTTTAGTTATACTAAAGTGTATTTTTTCAAGACAAAGCAAAAGAATATGAATGAACTTGCCATTTTTTGATATGAATAAAGCTCACAATCGCCCGCACGCACGTTTCATCGACAACCAATTTCATTTATATCGACATTTCCGCCCCGGGCCGCCACCCTGGGCGGGTCCGACCGCTAGGGCACTATTTATTAGGGCGCCCTTTATTTTTATTTGTTTCGCCCTCTCATAATTGCCGCTTAATGATCGCTCGGCGACCGTCGCCCGACATGTGGAGTTTGTGACGATTTATTGGTTTGGGAACGGAAGGTTCGGTACCTTTGACTTTGATAATGAAAAGGTCAAGTTGATGGCCGTTGATTAAAATCATTCTATAGAAATATTTGGACTTACTTACTAGTAAAAGTGTAAACAAATGTAGGAGAATCTTCTTACATATAAAAATGAATCCCTGTTCGTTAGTCTCGCTAAAACTCTACAACGGCTAGACCGATTTGGCTAATCTAGGTCTTGAAATAATTGTGGAGGTCCAGTGAAGGTTTAAAAGGTTAGAAATAAAAAAAATAGGCGTTACGAAGTTCGCTGGGACAGCTAGTCAATCAATAAATAAATTACTCTGTTCGTTTCGTTTTTGGTAGTAGGCCTACGCATAGTACCTATTAAAGATAGATATGTTCATCTCTCATCACTCTGTGGGGGTTAAATCAACCTTAACATAAAACGCATTTCTTCCAATTGAGTTAATTGCAAGTTTGTGTAGGCAGTAATTTTTTATGAAGATCAAGCTCAACATTGTGCGAGGAGATGAAAATTTTCTGTTTCTTTAAAATATTTTTTTTTTTATAATGCACTCCAAGATTGACCTCATCCCACCTGATGTTAAGTGGTAATGAGTTCCTAGCTTAAGGGCGAAAAGTATAGCATAGTACAACTGTTACTAGACTTGTCGCCCTTACCTTGAAGGCTTGACCCCTGCTACTAATGTAGCACCCCCCAAGAGCTCTGGAAACCTTACTCACACGCAGGAACACAACAACACCGGAGTGATTGTTATTTGGCTGCGGTCTTCTGTAAGGTGGAGGTATTTCACCAGTCGGGCTGCTCCAGTTCGAGCGATAAATCGCTTTGCCCTGCCTTTCTTAAAAAATATTCACGTCCGTTATTGTAGCGTAATGCAATATCCTGCCTACCACCTGATACTTTGGTTACATGTTTGGACGAACAAAAAGCAAGTAGTTTTATGTAGAGACAGTTACACGATTCATGTACTAGTTCTTTACTACGTGTACCTACTACGTAGAGACAAAATCTTGCAGGTACACTCTTTGGGTTTTAGACCGCTCCTATGGCGTGCAAATAAGAACTAATATCGAACTGATTTACCTTGACTGTTTGTAAATACGCGAGAAAAGTGCTACGGGTATAAATACAAAATACCTAGGTATATAACAAAAAATAATTGATCATAAAAATAGAGCAGGGGTCAAGCCTTCAAGGTAAGGGCGACAAGTTCAGTAACAGATTTATTATGCTTTACTTGTTGCCCTTAAGTTAGGACCTCATTACCACTTAACATCAGGTGGGATGAGGTCAATCTTGAAGTGCAATATAAAAAAAAAAAAGATCAAAATATTGCAGAGAAATCTTATCTTAGTCAGTCATTTGGTTAAATTTCTTCTATTTTACACAACAATTACCTAACGCCTCTATGTATTACTTTTTTGGAAGCGATTATTGTTGTTTTCAAAATTATGATTCATGGGTTTTGCTAAATCTTCTACCAGAGTGATTTATAGGGTCACTCAGGCTTAGAGTAAGTAATCAGAAACAAGAAAGAGTGAAGTCTAAGTTATCTGCTAACATTACCTTCTATTCGGTTTAGTCGTGTAAAAACCCACCATTGCGAAATTTAAGACTAGTAGCGACATCTAGGTGTGCGACTATTCAAACTAAAATTGCAAAGATGACTTTTGTAGCGGAGGTCAGGGGTCACGCAGGCTAGGATTAACTATCGCTACCCCTCAACAGATGTCGCTTTACAGGCAGGAAATGGGGTCACAGGTCAAGCACAGATGGCGTTTATATTTTCTGATTTCATTTCAATTGTAATGTTGAATGACAAGTCATATTGCATGCGCCTAATTATTTTGTTTGTAATTTTTACGAAGATCAGTGCTCCTAGTACAAATTAAAACAGTATTAGAGTATTTTTGCGAAGTGTTTTGTATGGCAATTTGATTAGTTCCGCTACTCACCGCTGCAGCAATCCTTCGAATTACTACTATTTTCTCACTACCTAAAACTATAAGAATACCATTTCTGTTCCTATGAACCAAAACCCCGTGGACCAAAACTACTCCCAAAAAAGAAAAATGTCGGACCCGATAACAATGGTAACAAACTCACTTACAATGCGACTAAAGCGTTTGGAAAAAAAAACAAATCAACAAAATTTTTATTTATGAAAATCAAAAACAACGTTTTAATTCCCGAACTTTTGATTTATCTTCAAAAACGAAACCTATCAGATGTTCGTTTCGTTTTTGGGACATTACGCACATTGATCCATCGGTATAATAAGTAATTTAGACAAACTCTTATTATAGCTAAACATGTTGATTTGCCATTCATACATTTCATAGCAAAGACTTTTATCAACAATTAAAAGGTGAATGATAAATAAGAGAAGTCCCGACCAATTCGAAGTTTAGAACTACAAAGATTGTTTTACGTAACACAATATTATTTTCTTTTTTTCCATACAGTTTTTACACTTGTTTACCAACAAAACACTTGTCCATACAAGTCGGCAGATTAGCTCCGCCAAAGTTGCGCAAGCGCATAAAGACGCCGCAGGAGCAAAGGTACCGAATGCCGACAAAGGATAGTCTTTGATGAGCATGTTGCAATAGAGTAATGCGCGTTTTGTTATTGATATTGCGGGTAAAGCTTTTTTGGGACGCGATATTTGAAGCAAAAAAATCGGCTTTAGTAGCGGTGTCTGTATGGCTACGTAATTAAACGCAGTTGTTATTATCCAGTTGCCCTTGCATAGATTTAAATCTCGTATTAAAAAAGGGCTATTACAAAATTGATGACTATTTTAATGTCGAAAATGTATGGATGTAGAATACCTATGTAATTTCAATTTACATATGAATATTAGGTACGTTGTATATTATCTTCAAGTTAATACCTCCACCTTATAGAAGACCGCGGCCAAATAACAATCACTTGCGTTGTTGTGTTCCTGCGTGTGACTAAGGTTTTGCAGAGCTCCTGGGGGTAGCTATGTTAGTAGCAGGGGTCAAGCCTTCAAGGTAAGGGCGACAAGTCCAGTAACAGATTTATTACGCTGTACTTGTCACCCTAAAGCTAGGACCTCATTACCACTTAACATCAGGTGGGATGAGGACAATCTTGAAGTGCAATATAGAAAAAAAATAGAAAACCTAGTTTAAGGAAACAGTGTTATTTTAAAAAGAGTAAGTATAGACTTTCTTGACGGTTCTTCTTGACGTGATCAACATTCCGAACACGGCGGTAGATTACTCAACTTGTACTGACGATTTATAGGTGCTTTTCTAGATCTTACGATAATTTCTATTCTATTCCGGACAGATCTTACAACACCAAAAAACTTTAGGCCTACGAGGTACCAAAAATGAAACGAACAAACGAAAAGTTCAACTTTTTAAGATTAATTGAAATTCAGGAATTGAAACGTGGTTTTTGTTTTGCATGAAATGCATATATGTAATATCATTTGAATTGAGTTGATTACGATTCAGTCAAATCAAATCAAATATTTATTAGTTCAAGTTACATGTAACACTTTTGAATCGTCATTGAATACGATGCAAAGTGATTCTACTGCCGGATCGGAGCCTATATCTACCGAGAATACACCTATAAGGAACTCGGCAGTTTACATAGTTACAGTATCAGTATCTTACTTCCAACTTATAGCTATGACCACTGTGGACCAAGTCATTGATGAGTGAATGAAACATTAAATATTTATTTTTGAGAAGTAAGCTGGAGTAGACCAGGCCCGAAAGGTAGCATCTCTCCACAAGCATGACGTGTCAGCCATCGTTTCACTCAACCATTTTTTGATTGCCAATCAATTCAATAAGAAGAAAAAAGAGTGTCCGCTATGCTAATATGCACCATTTAATGATTTGAATTTTAAATGATCTGCTTATATTTTCTTCGATATACTAATTCTGGGTCAGTTCGGTTGAGTTATTGATTATTATGTCTTCTTATGGTGCCGTCTCCTTTCGAAGGTTGGCGATCATTAAGGCTATTTGCATTCTGGACACCGCCGCACGGAAGAGCGATCTGGTACTTTTGCCGTACCAATCCCGATCTTCTTCTACCAGGCCTTCTCCTGCCCTGGATTTTCTCTTGTATGATTAGTTGGAGAAGGTCATACTTGTTGTTTCTCATTAGGTGGCCGAGATATTGGAGTTTCCGAGTCTTTATTGTGGTAAGAATATTTGTATCTTTGCCCATTCTCTGCAACACCGTTTCGTTACGAATCCGTGTGTCCACGAGATTTTCAGCATTCTCCGATACACCCACATTTCAAATGCTTCCACTTTGTCACTCATGGCCTTAGTGAGCGTCCAAGCCTCAGCTCCATACAGAAGCACAGAGAACACATAGCATCGAGCGGTCCTAATGCGCAGTTTTAGGATTATTATGTAAAGAATGTAAATAAGGTATGCCTGGTAAAGACTTTTAAAAAATAACAATTGCTCCTGCTTCAAGGTATAATTATGGCCGCCATCTGTCTTGGGTATCAATTCTTGATAATCTCCATAATCCCACCCCGTTACCTGGAGGGCGGGGGCGGGGGCCCAAAGAAATCCTATTTTCATAGTTCACTTAACCAACCGCCGTAATTTCGTTAGCACGCATCACCGCATTGGGCTTCTGTTGTGTACTAAGAATTATTGTCTTGATACTTGCACTGGTCTGGTGGAAATGACCCTGTTTTTTTTTTCTTTTCGGGGGGAAATTGTTTGACGACCCTTACCGCCTTCTGAGGGAAGATGACGGCATGTGTGGGACTCTGCTACTTCGCGAAAGGCAGATACTACCCATTAAAACACCGGGTTGGACTTCATCGCCTTTTAATGATGGTGCTGTGGAAAACTCGGCTTAGCCAGAACCACTACAACGATGATGGAAATGACCCTGCACACTGACAGATGATATAGGATTAATATGGAGTTCTTGTCATCTTTTTAAGTAGGTTTATAATGCTGTTACTGCTACAGGATATGTCAAAATGCTAAATCACCGCCTTTCGAGTGATGTCTACTGTGGAACTTAGATCTCTGCAAAAGACTTCCACATTTATTGGTTTTGCGCTACTTGCATCAATCTCCTCAATACTATAAAGACTAATGCCGGGTTCCAATATTTTACGATTCGTAATGTGTCAAAAAAGACTATCCGTTCTTTTCCAACCGACTACGAGTCGTGAATACCGTTCTTTAATTTACTTTCCATACCAGCTGTACTCAGCCGTCCGTCAGTTAAATTTACCTTACGTCTCGTATAATATTACTATCCGTAATTAAAACGGATCGTTTTTTCAAATATTGGAATCGGGCATAAGGCGTCTATCCATCTTCTTGGTGGCTATTCTACGCTTTCTTTCCCAGCACGTGGTCGCCACTCTAGAACCATTTGCCTTTGCCTCATCACCCGTCAGTTCAACGAGCTAAGTATGTGGCAAGTTAAATAAATAAATATTGGACATCACAAAGATTGCTCTAATTATGTGGTAAGTAGCTAAATGATTTGTTAACAGAAATAAAAATTCATGATGATTGAAAAGTTCCTTATCAGTATTGAACCAATCAGGAATTGTACCAGGAACCTCAGATATAGCGCGACGCATAAGTCTGGCCGTTCGTCTTATTATTTCTTTAACCTATGTTGTTAGTTCTGCTATGGACTTTTTTATTTCTGAGTCTAACATGGGAACTCTTAGCACAGTTCTAATCGCCCGCCGAGTTCTTTTGAGCTTTTGAACGCAAGTTCAAATATCAATACTTCACGATTCTCTTTCAAACGTCTTAGATGTTTACAAAGTTATAGCATATTTTCAATTTAAAGAGGCAGCGCGGGTGTGGGAAGGCGGTTTGTTTCGCTCACCCCGTGTAAACCGGCCTTTTGTTAAATGTAGGTATCAATATGGCATCCTTAACAAAGCATCGGAGATGACGTAATTCATTGTCTAAGGATTTTCTCAAATCTGATGGAAGAAGTTTCAGATACATTATATATTATCTGCTATGTTTTTTTATATCTACTTTATACCTAAGTACTACAGTGCTAGGTACCTATATTAAAAGTCCTTTGCTGTCATCTATTTAAATAAGCGTTTTTGCCAAACTATGATTTATTAGATAAAATTGGCTTCAAAAAAATAATTTTACAAGATTTATAGAGATCATATTTTTCATAATAGACCGAATGTCTATCAGAAATCTTAATAAAATTAAAATTGAAAATACACAAAGCTTATGAGATCTGATATTGAACGTAGGTACAGTCAGCATCATTAGTTTGTATACACCTCAGTACCTTGTCACACTATGCGTCCATGTGACTGAGTAAGTGAAATAGACAGTTAGATTAATGAGACAAGGTACTGAGTTGTATACAAACTAAAGACGCTAACTGTACGACGTAATTATATCAAACGCAAAGTTTGGCAAAAAATACAAATTTCAGGAATTACTGAAAGCACGTAGCAGTGTGGATTGGTGGTGAGTTCTCGGATGGTAACATATCGCCTCCGTAGCCGAGAGGCGAGCGTGCCGGACTTTGGCGTCGCGCTATCTCTGAGGTTCCGGGTTCGATCCCCGGTCGGGTCAATGTGGGAAACGAACTTTTCTATATTGTTTCGGGCCTGGGTGTTGTGGTACCTTCGTTGTTTCTGATTTCTGTAACATAAGTGCTTAAGCTACTTACCAAAGGATCAGAGCAATGTATGTGATGTTGTCCAATATTTATTTATTTATTTAATATAATCAATTAAAGTTTGATCAATCATTAACACGCAATAATCCCTACTGAGCTACTTATAGCTTACTAGCTGCCGCCCGCGACTTCATACGCGTGGACTTAGTGTTTCCCGAAATAAATATATCCTATGTTACTCAGGGTGAATGTAGCTTTCTATTGGCGAAAGAATTTTTGAAATCGGTCCAGTAGTTTCGGAGCCTATTCATTACAAACAAACAAACAAACAAATCTTTCCTCTTTATAATATTAGTATAGATTACTTTTTGTGAACAATGGATAAATAAATTCAAGGACTTTTTTAACCGAATCAGCCAAAATACTACATTTGATTTAGATTAGATAGACGTTATGGTATAAATGAAATAAATAAATAATAAATGCGCCAGACAATCACACCAATCACCTGGTCTCAAACTAAGGTTTTCCCTTGTACTATGAGTACCAGATGACAGAAACTAACTGGGGGCGTCATCCCAGCACACCCAGACCCAAGTCAATTTAGAAAAGTTCGTTTTCCAAATTGACCCGACCGGGTATCGAACCCGGGACCTTTCGCGCTTTGGTCGCCTATCTTAGCCACTGCGCCACCGAGGTCGTCATTACGATTGATATTGAGGTAGGTATATAATTTGTTTTCATATTATGTTTCTTCAAATTGGTTTTAATTCATAATTTAATGAACTTAAGATGTAGATTACCATTACAGTTAACCGTTTACCACCGACCCATCACAGGGCAAATAAATTGGCATAATAATGTAAACAGTAAAACCCAACACAATAGTTTCCCCATACTTGTCAAAAACCAATACAAGCGTGATTAAGTGATTTGGATAGCGTAATTGTGCTCCCCGCCAGTTGGGCACAACTCTATGCGACTGAAAGACGTCTAAGTCCTTGTCTAATCGACCGTCTTTGAATCGATAATAATTTACCGTCAATCGCAGCAACTAATTTAGTTGACGTTCTTGAAAATGCCTTTGCATTATAGGTACGAACCAATTTAAAAAAAACATAAGGCACTGGCCATAGAGAAATACTTGCGCCCGATGTATGATGGCGGTTTAGGCGGGAAGCGGAACTATGGAGTCTGGAATCTGTGGGAATATGCACACTTATCTTTTTTTTTTGTTTGAAAATGTTCTATCATCTCAAACGACTGTATTTTTTTTCAAATGTCCAAATTATTGAGAGTTATGAGTATAAGCCGATTTACTAGGACTTGAAATTGTTGGCTTGATAGAGATTGAACATGTACCTACGGGCAACAGGACATCACTGTAAACACTAATTGTACAGTCAAAAGCACGTCACTTTGGAGTATGCACCGTGATTGTATCCTTGGGCATACTACTATCGAATTGTAAGTGTTTACCTACCTTAATGTATTTACGTCCGTATTCCGAGCAAGACAGTCTTCCGAATTTTTTGCTCGAAGCACTTGTATTCATAATATGCCCCCGACATAAAGGACTTACCTATGACAACATAGTACGTTGGCGACCTCCGTACCCGAGCAAGCTGGACTTTGGCATCGCGCCATCTGTGAGGTCTCGCGTTTGAATCCCGGTCGGGTCAATATGAAAAACGAGCTATTCTATATAACCCCGGGTTTGGGTGTTTTGGTACCGGCGTTGTTTTTGATTTCTGTAACACAAGTGCTTAAGCTAATATAATAAAAGCTAACTTACCACAGAATCAGAGTAAAATATGAGTTCTTGTCTAATATTATTTATTTGAAACACAGTTTTGTAGAGTGAGTACCAAAATAATAGTCTGGCATTATTTTCATACACACTGTAGAAAATCAATATTCACCATGCATTAATTTTTTCGGCTAATATGTATGTTACCATGGTTTTAAAGTTCATAATGGTAACATCCTACATTTTTATTCTTTATGTTGACAAAGCTAGTTAAACTCTATATCATGTTCAGATAGTTATTTATAAAGCCCAACCAAGTCTGTTATCTTAAGGTGAATATTTTACAATGTACAATTAAGTGAGTCAAATCTACTATGATATTTTTTTTAATAGAAAGAAATAATGAAAAAAAGAAACGTTTATTTAGCAACATGGCATAGCATAGCATTTACAGAACAGCAAAAAATGATGTCCTTAAAATAAAACATATCGCTAATTCCATTCCAAAGTTCACGGACTGAAAACCAGTTCCTCAAATTGGTTTGACCGCTCATCAAGTCCAGTCTGGACCTTGAAAGGTTCCATTTGGCGAAATTGCATATAATTGTTTTTAATTAACTGCAATGAGGCGCCTACTGTGAGTTTCCGAGAAGGCATCGGATCGGGAGCAACGCTCGCCTCGCCGGCCCATGCGGCGCGCCCGCGCGGAAACTGTCACATTTGACGTTTCACTTGACGTGACGTTCCTTACTCAAACAGCCCGCCTTTTATTTTTGTTTCTTTATCTTCATCTCAATCTAGCGGCCAGCATTTTTAAATTAATTTTTAAAAACTTAACAAAATGGTTGCATATCGAATATGGGCCTTAAATGTGGATATAGGGTTGGAGAATCATGTTTTATGAGGAATTTAGTTATTCAATAATTTATATTATAATATGAAATAAATAGTAATTATTATCATTGAAAGCGTTGCCTTTCGATTTGCCATATATAAATATTATAAAAGGATTTCCTTTTGTAGAGTAACTACCTACCTATTAACAATATCTACTTAAAAAATAATATGTAGGTACTCCAAAAAAACAGTTTTTTTAATGTATATGTAACCTAATTCTCGCAACAATAGCAATTTGAACGTAAAAAGTTATTTTCTTAATAAAAAACTAATTTCGTGGAATAAATTATTTCGGTTTAATTGTATTTATCCCGCTGATCAAGTTAATTTTCTGGCAGCCCTGTGCGGGATATGACTTTTAATCGTCTGTTATCTCGATAACCTGTTGTGGGGTATTTCGTTTCGTTTCGTGCATCCAACGCGATGAATGCATAATTAAGTGGAAGCATTTTTGTAATTTTGTTAATTTGAGAAGGGCGTGTTACGTCAGTAAGATCAAAAGGCTTAACTTTATTATCGCCTGGCTTTATACTCACGCCACTAAGTTGACACTTCAGCACCTAAAACATTTTAATTAATGCGCAACTTAGTCAATGCATTAAAATCGCGTGTAAGTGGCAAAAAATGCGATTTTAAAAAAGATATTATGGAAACTACACCTATAAACAAACTTAAGCAAACTTTTAAAAACCAATTTATACAAAAAGAAGGTTTGACACAAACTTGTCATCAAATTTCAAAAAGTTTTTACACGCAAACGAAAGTAAACCTCAAACCTTTTTCGTACTGGCCGCCACACGTCAAGTTTGAATTTCGAACAAGGACCTTCTTAAAAAAAGAGACGGATTCCTTTTTTGAAAGCGGCGGGCAACGCAACCCGATCCCCAAAATTCACTTGCTACCAAGTTTATTATTTGATACTCCGGGGAGGATTATATTCTTTTTTACGTCTTGCCCGCGTGTCGGCATCTCTTTGGGTTTTTATTAGATCATAAGTCCTTTTAATTCGTGTAGGTGTTGTTTGTACAGAAATTATTTTGTGATCAAATAAACCGGTTGCGATGATATTAAAACTATTTTGTTGTTGAAAGTTTCATGCATGTTCGATTTTTGAACGCAGGTAACTAGTTTGCGTACCTTTTCAACGAATGTGCTGATACAAAAAAACCTAAGCGGCTATAATAAATGCCCCTAGCCGACCAAAAACAGTAGGTACCTAATCGAATAATATTATGTAGCGATAGTTTTGTATGGCAATTTCAGTAGTTTCGCTATTCACCGCGCGGCGCTCCTTCGGTATCCAAACAATTTTCTCACCACATACTCCATTTTTGGTCATGTTAAAGTTCTGTTCCTAAGTTCTGTCATTTTTGCCTATGCCATTAGAGGACTGTTTTTAAAATTATTTTCCCACTAATTGTAATTTAAACTATCCATATCTTACGACCCATCTTAAGGCGCGAGGCGCCGCCTGGTGGTCCTCAAACACAACTGACACTTTCTCGAGAACAAAATTGTCAAAATGTCGACCGATCATGACATTATTACCACATAATTACTTACATACAAACCGTTACTCTGAAGTCTCCAAGTCCAGAACGATAAAGTTGAAAATCCAATGGCGTTCAATTTCGGAACCGCAGATAAAAGTTGTTCGATAAGTCGGAACAAAAAGTTGGAGATGGTAAGATAAGTTAGTAGGACGACAATAAGTTGTCTCTTCTTAGCTTAATATAGGTTTGCTTGACGAAACTTAGAAAAATATTACTAAAGAAAATGTTATTATATGTTATTATTACATTATGAGAGGCAGGTTAGGCAGGGCAAAGCGATTTATCGCTCGAACTGGAGCAGCCCGACTGGTGAAATACCTTCACCTTACAGAAGACCGCAGCCAAATAACAATCACTCCGGAGTTGTTGTGTTCCTGCATGTGAGTAAGGTTTCCAGAGCTCTTGGGGGGTGCTATATTAGTAGCAGGGGTCAAGCCTTCAAGGTAAGGGCGACAAGTCTAGTAATAGTTTTACTATGCTATACTTTTCGCCCTCAAGCTAAGAACTCATTACAACTTAACATCAGGTGGGATGAGGTCAATCATGAAGAGCGTTATAAAAAAAAATGTTATTTCGGACGGTATCGATGATTGTCGACTAAAGGTTATTTTATTAGTTCGCAGGTCTGTAAAGGGTTTACTTCCAAAAACGAATTAGGTCAGATCCGATAACGGATATCAATTTTTAATTCTCGAATGCGACTAAAGCGTTTTAAAAAAACAATATATTATTTATGCAAATCAAAAACCACGTTTTAGCTCACTAACTTTTGATAAATCTTTAAAAACGAAATCTTTCGTTCGTTCGTTTCGTATTTACGAACAGACCCAGGGCTCTTCTTATAAAAATGAAACGAACAAACGAAAGGTTTCGTTTCTGAAAATAAATAGTTCGGTAATTAAAACGTGGTTTTTAATATGCATAAATCATATGTTGTGTTTATAAAACGCTTTATTTGAAGTCAGTAGGTAACGATTATTATAATTAAAAATTGCTATCAGCCATCGCAACCGACATAATATCGTTTTTGGGAATCGTCCCCCTAGTCAAAATTACGCTTAGAAATTATATTTTTAAACCTCCGACCGCTAATATTATTATCACCTCATCTCTTAAAATAGCCCACAAGCTTAAAGAGTCGAATAATGTCAATTATAAAGACTTCGATATTATGTTACATTTCTTACGTATCTTATCAACTAAAAGTAAGAATTTAAATTACGGATGAAGGATTAAAAATACATTGCTATTGGTATATTAGCCCTTGTTTTTGACCGATCGATGTCGGGTCTAGGTGTTCTGGTGCTATAGGCATATGCTGTTGCCCGATAGAATCTTTTAGGAATGTTTTTATTGTAAAACGGAGTAGTGCCTGAATTGAAAAAAGTATATTTTTTACAAAACAGTTTTTTAAATAGAAAAGGTTTTTTTATTCAAAAGTTTTGGTCTTAATTTTTGGTAAAGTTACGACGTAAATAATGGGACCGGCAAAATTCGTCATCAGATGTAACTTATTAAGTGATTAATATTTTCGTAAATTAAATTTATATACATTTATTTTCTAAATACATACAAGTTAACAAATCTGATCCCACACTAGGCTAAACCTGTTCTGTGGGGAGCATAGTGAAATATTTAATAGTATGGATTATTCTAGTGCAAGTCTGTAAAACCAATCTGTGTTATTACGTGCATGCATGCATGCATGCATATTCCGTTTATTGGGAGTACGCCTCTGGTAGGACTAAATCCAAGAATGTTTTGAACCCGTTCCAGAAATAAAACGAACAAACGAAAAGTTTTCAAAGATTAATCAAAAGTTTGGGAATTAAAAGGTGGTTTTTGATTTGCACAAATAATATTTGGTTTTCTGAAAACGCTAAATTCGCATTCAAACTGTAGGTATTGGTTACGACTATGAGAATTAAAAATTGCTATCTGTAATCGGTTCCGACATATTCCGTTTTTGGGAGTAGACCCTCTGGTACTAAAACGAGGAATGTGTCGAACCAGCGTCCGTTGTGTGCGCTTGCGCGTGAGACGACTAATTATTCGGAATAATCGTCGTGTGTCGATAATTAGTCGCGACGACCGATGTCGCGCGACCGCCCACAGGTATTATCGGCTCTCAAACTTTAAGTACATTTTTAAAAACATAAATTTGCCCAAATGTTTAATGCTTAGCGCTAGCTAATTAAGCCAAGAGCCGTGTGTTTGATCTCCACTCAGGACAAACTATGTTTTGAGCACTTGTTTTTTTTCTGGTTGTTCAAAACTAGGTCTACTATTTAAGTATATTTTAAGGTATGTACCACCGTTAATTCTGGTTTTTGTAATACAAGTTCTTAATATTAAGTAGATGTGTATAATGTTCGTTATTAATATATTTTGATATAACGTGAAGTATTTTAAGAGAGGTAGGGCATAGCGATTTATCGCTCGAACTGGAGCAGCCCGACTGGTGAAATACCTCCGCCTTATAGAAGATCGCAGCCAAATAACAATCACTTCTGTGTTGTTGTGTTCCTGCATGTGAGTAAGGTTTCCAGAGCTCCTTGGGGGTGCTACATCAGTAGCAGGGGTCAAGCCTTCAAGGTAAGGGCGACAAGTCCATTACCATTTAACATCAGGTGGGATGAGGTCAATCTTGAAGTGCATTATACAAAAAAAAAGTATCACCTAATTGAATACCGAGGCGAAAAACAAATCGGAAAGTATTATTTACTTTCAAACAATTATATCGTTAGAATCATTGTTTTTTGACAATCATTTTTAAATTAGAATAACTAACTAACTAGCTTGATTTTTTTAATAAAAAGTATATTCGTGGTTCCGACAAAACGTAATGCAATTAATCCTTACTGTTAAAATTTCAAATGAGTTTGGTTTCATAACCCTAATATAATTCCTATATAGTGGTTATGCAACCAAACATAGTCATTTGTTTTGCAGGAAACGTATCTATCTCAATTTCATATCTCGCCTTGTTATTCAGTCTCAGTTTAAACCTAAACTAAACATACGGACCGAATTGAAAAGAGTGATAATATTATGACATTAGATAGACTACAATGTCAGACTTTTTAATTCGTTTAGTTATTTTGAGACTTGGTTTTAAAAAAAATATTATCCCTACTACGAGTGTTGTGCCTCGTCGTCGTTATAAAAAAAGGTACGAGTTTTAAACTGACATAAATATATTAATAACTAAAAAATAACACACAAATTATCTTACTATTTACAATAACACACTTTGTCTTGTCGCTGTCATGTCTGTTCTGTCTATATTCAAAACTCCTAGTCATGTCATCGTCTAGTCGCCTTGCCGGCCAGCACCAGGCCGGCAAGGAGGTCAGTCGCGCCGCAACATCCCCCCCCACAGTATTGACCCCTGGTCAATACTTAAGATGAGGCGCGGCGCACGTCTAGTCGGCATAGTCGGGTCACAGGTCTAGTGTACTGTCGTCTCTGTCCAATGAGTCGCTCCGGTCCCGTCAACACATCTGCAGATCGTACCTGGCCATCTCGTCCTGGATGTACTACAGAGACTATGCCTCGCATGAATCCATAGGTTCCTTGGCATCTGTGGGTCGGCGATTACCACTACGTCGCCAATGGTCAAAGGGTCTACGGCACGGAACCATTTGCCTCGTCGAGTCAATGTCGGCAAATATTCCCTGACCCATCTCCGCCATACTAAGTCGGCGAGCCTTTGACTCTCGCGCCAGCCTCTTCTTAGTAGGTCACCATCGTTAAAGGTCCCAAAAGGGTAGGCTAAGTTATTTGTCCGCATAAAAATAAAGTGATTGGGTGTAAGGGGTGGCTCGTCGGTGTGGTCAAGCGGGACGTACGTGGGGCGGCTGTTAATCATGAACTCTGTCTCTACCAGTACGGTCTGTAGAGTCTGGTCGGTAGCTATTCTGTCCTTAAGAGTAACCTTTATAGCCGTTTTGACAGATCGAACTAGTCGCTCCCAGCAGCCACCCATGTGAGGCGCATTTGGGGTGATTAATTTAAATTCAATTTGACGGATGCTTGTGAAACGCAGGATTTCATCGAGGTCAATTTCCTGTACCGATCGTTTTAACTCGTTTTCGGCTCCTTTAAAGGTCGTAGCATTGTCTATCCACAACTCCTTAGGGCAGCCACGTCTGGAAATGAATCGGCGTATTGCCATCAAAGCAGAATTGGTCGTTAAGTCCGTTACCAGCTTGACATGTATTGCTCGGATAGTGAGGCAAGTAAAAAGCGCACCATAGCGCTTCTTACGCCGCCTTCCAACTTTTACTGTCATTGGTTCAAAGTAATCGAGTCCTGTATACGTAAAAACTCTGTCTCCAGAATGAAGCCGGGCCGTTGGAAGTTGTCCCATCAATGGTGGCTCTGGTTTAGCTCGTCTATTTTTATAATCTTGACAATGAAAGAAAGCATATTTCACTGCACTGCGTGCTTTCATTATCCAGTATTTTAGTCTTAAGGTTTTTATCATAGTCTCTCTTCCAATGTGTCCCGCATCTACGTGATGTTGGAATACCACTAACTTTGTTATATTGTCTTTTGAACTCGGAATGATAGGATGCTTTGTCTCTTCAAGTACGGTTGCTTTATTTATGCGTCCGCCAACCCTGAGTAAACCGTCTAAACCTACAAAAGGAGTCAGCGCACGCAGTGTGCTTGCTTTATGTACACTATCAGTCCTAGTGATGGCGTCTATGTCAGATTGAAATGAACGTCTTTGGCTCTTAATTAATAGGAATCTCTCTGCTGTATCTAATACGTGAGCTTGAAGCTCGCCCGATTGTCTGCGTTTTTTATTCTTAAGGTTGTAAAAGTAACGTAGTACCCACGCTGTACAACGCACTAGACGAACGAATGAAGATAATCTTGTGTACCACGTCTTAGGTGTCTTGAAACGTACTGTACTTGGGTCTAGTTTCGAAACGTAACCCTTTTCCATATTCTCATTGATTTTGTCACGGTAATTAAATTTGAGTTCGGGTACCTTGTTGAATTTCCTTTCTAGGCCATTCATTCTACTCTGAGCTAGGGGCAGACTGTTGAACAGCTGACCTCCTGGAAGAAGTTGAGCTGTCTTGTCCATAATGTCCAGTGCCCGCACATCCTCTCGCGAACGTGGGGTGTCTAGAGTCGGCTTTGTCCCAAAAGCGTCTGTGGAGTAAAAACGTTTAACCATTTCCCCTAATTCATCGCATGTACATATGTGCAGGATAGGTGCATTTTTCGGAGTGGCTGAAGACAATTTGCCATGTATCGCGTGTCCTAGGTAAGTTTCTGAAATGATAGGACCTCCCTTAGGCCCTTGGTACACTTTTCTCGTCACAATCAAGTCTAGATTGTCCGCACCAATAAGAAGTAAAGGTCTAGTATCAAAAAGTCCTGTGTCAAAATAGTCTACAAAGTCAGATAAAAAAGGATATTGATTAAACAAAACTTTAAAATCTAACTTATAAAAAGGGAGGGATAAATTAGTAACTGATCGAACATTAGTTAAAGTATAAAATAAATTAGAACGAAAACCTTTAACTCGAAGATTAACTGTCTGAGACTCATACTCATGCGTTCCCATGTCAGGAGTCGCACCGCGTCAGGCCGGCAAGGCGGTCAGTCGCGCCGCAACAACGAGTAATATTATAAATGCGAAAGTAACTCTTGTCTATTACGCTTTCCCGCTTAAGCCTCTCAACCGATTTTGATGACTTTTAGTATTTGGTAAGAACAGAAATAGGCTACTTACTGTTAGAAAATAAGGGGGAGGGAGCGAATGGGGCTAATACCACCTTTGAAAGTTTATATGGGAAAATGTTTTTTTTTTAAGTTTATATATGAAATTTGGCACAAATATAGCTCGAAACTTGGATTAAAATATAGACTACTTATTATCTCGAATATGAGGGGAGACAGGAGTAAAACCGACAATGAAAGGATGGAGTCCACGCGGGCACAGCTAGTGCAAAATAAAGCGATTGGGTTCACCTCAAACTTTTTTTTGCACAGTTGTATTTACCCAGCAGATGAACACGAACTTTTTATTCCTTTTTCTTGTTGTCTAAGTAAGTTTGAGCATCGCTAGCGGAGTATCAATAATGATGGATGACCGATCCCGGAGAGGTGTCGGAGCGGCGCGGGCGCAGTAATCGAATGGTCGTTATCGACCAATCGACGCATTCGTCCCGAAACTCTTTCGGAACTTTTGATATAATCGACCGACTTTTTTGTGGTTTTTGGCCGGTGTCACTTTCGGCCTGTGTCACCGATTTGTGGCCCTTTTTTAATGCTTTAGCAAAATTGACAACCTGGGTCTATGGGCCTGGGTGTAAATAAATATAAATATAATAATAAATAAATAAATGCGCCAGACAATCACACCAGTCACCTAGTCTCAAACTAAGGTTTTCCCTTGTACTATGAGTACCAGACGACGGATACTAACTAGGGGCTTCATCCCAGCACACCCAGACTCAAGTCAATGCTTTAGCAAAATTGACAACCTGGGTCTATGATTTTTTTAAGCTGGTTATTTGCTGCAAAATGTTTAAAATTGGTATATAAATATAAATATAATAATAAATAAATAAATGCGCCAGACAATCACACCAATCACCTGGTCTCAAACTAAGGTTTTCCCTTGTACTATGAGTACCAGACGACGGGTACTAACTAGGGGTGTCATCCCAGCACACCCAGACTCAAGTCAATTTAGAAAAGTTCGTTTTCCAAATTGACCCGACCGGGAATCGAACCCGGGACCTTTCGCACTTTGGCCGTCACTAGCCACCGCGCCACCAAGGTCGTCAACATAAAACAAAAAAAACAAACATTGAAGTTTTGTTATTGACGGTACTGTTGACTTTGGAAAACCATTCGTATAACCCGAAGGAACTTATGTAATTTGCTATCCTGGTCGTTGTATCCCTAGACAACCTGATAAACTTTCTAATGCCGGTTCTAATAATATTTGCAAAACGACCCGTTCTGGTTACGTATAGTAATAAATTATACGAGTTGTAGTCTAATAACGACTGATGGACGCCTGATGACAGCTGATATGGAAAGTAAACTAAAGAACGGTATTAACGACTCGTAGTCGGTTGTAGAATAACGGATAGCTATTTTTGTCACGTTACGAATCGTAAAATATTGGAACCTGGCATAAGATTATGGCATTGCCACTAGTAGTATTTGAACGGTAGGTACGAGCGAGCGGGTGCAAGGCATGCATACTGAAAAGTTTGTATCATACAAACAAGTTTCTTCATTCTCTCTCATATTTCGATGTAATTGTACGCTTAAAAATTATTTATATAATCACTAGCTGTGCCCGCGACTTCGTTCGCGTGGACTACATCCTTTCATGGTCGGTTTTACCCCTTTCTCCCCTAATATTCGAAACAAAAAGTAGTCTATATTTTAATCCAAGTTTCGAGCTATATTTGTGCCAAATTTAATATCTCTAACTTCAAAAATAAACATTTTTTTTTTTCCATATAAACTTTCAAAGGTGGTATTACCCCCCCCCCCCCCCCCTTATTTTTTAATAAAAAGTAGCCTATGTCCGTTCTTGAGATTCAACGTATACCTATACCAAATTTCATCAAAATCCGTACAGCCGTTTAGGCGTGAAAGAGTAACAGACGGACAGACACAGACAGACAGACAGACAGACAGACAGAGTTACTTTCGCATTTATAATATTAGTATGGATTATAGGCAAAAACAACCGACTTCCCCTCGATTTCTCTGGGAAGCCATCATCATCACCGTCAGGATATCTCCCTTCCAACAAGAAAAAACATTATACTGGTATTTAATTTTTAAGGATTTATTTGTGAGCATAATAGTATCATGGCCGTAATAAAGTTTGAGAGGCGTACCGAATAGAGTCGTTGTCGCCGCGGCGCCTGCGCATGGTATCGGCCTATTTGCTCAGTGGCTGCTAAACGTAGCGGATTGTTCCGCTTCGACTCACCGCCATGATCTGGCTTCGTTTACCTGCAGGCACAACCTACATTACCTATGCTTTTAACTAACAAAAATTGATTACAATTTTGTATATATTGGGAGAGGGCCCATTGAGGCTGTCTCGCGGCGGCCAGTCCATGGACGCTACAGAGCGTCACGGTGCAGTTTAGGAACCCCTGAGGAGTTATCTCCTTATACCCGGTTCCAATATTTGAAAAACGATTCATTTTTATTACCTACGGATAGTAATAAATTATTCGAGAGCTAAAACTGTTCCAGATTCGTAGTCAGTTGGAGAAAAATGGGTACCTAGTCATTTTTGGCACATTACGAATAGTAAAATATTGTGACCGGGCATTAGTCTTTCAAATAAACCTTTTTAGGGTTCCGTAGTCAACTAGGAACCCTTATAGTTTCGCCATGTCTGTCTGTCTGTCCGTCCGAGGATAATCTCAGAAACCGTTTGCACTAGAAAGCTTAAATTTGGTACAAATATGTATATTAATCACGTCAACAAAGTGCAAAAATAAAAAATAAAAAAAAATGTTTTTTTAGGGTACGTACACGTACACGTAAATTGGGGAGTGAGTTTTTTTAATTTATCGTGATATATCGTTGGATAGGTATTTAAAAATGAACAGGGGTTTACTAAGATAATTTTTTGATATCTAATTTTAATATTTTGGGAAATAATCGCTCCAAAAGAAAATAAAATTGTGTCCCCCCTCCCCTCTAACTTTTGAACCATAAGTTCAAAAAGTATGAAAAAAATTTAGAATATAGAACTGCATAAAGGCTTTCTAGGAAAATTATTTTGAACCTGATGGGTTTAATAGTTTTGGAAATTTTTGAAAAAATATTTTTTCACTAAAGTTGTAATTTAAGCGTATATGCTAGCATTTTTTTTTCTTACTTTTTGTAACTTTAAGTGGGGATACTTAAGTATTGTGATGCACTGAAAACTACGGAACCCTACACTGAGCGTGGCCCGACACGCTTTTGGTCGGTTTTTTTAAACAGTAACCGTATTTCAGTATTTTTTAAAACATTACTATACAAGTACCTACAAGAATAGCAGTTTTCGGAACTCATATTTTAACGTTTTTTTAAAAACACCAAGGTTCGACTAATGTACTGCCTGGTCTTTCCAATCTTTCTGTACGGAGCGGAAACGTGGACCATCCGGCAACAGGACCGTAGGAAAATTGACGCACTGGAGATGTGGTGCTGGAGGCGATTACTGAGAATCAGTTGGACTGCACACCGCACAAATATATCCATCCTAAACGAGCTTCATATAAAACGAAGGTTTTCGTCGACTGTGCAACTACGAATACTCACAATGTTTGGGCATATCACTCGCAATGAAGACTCTATGGAGAGACTGGTTATACAGGGGCATGTCGAAGGCCGGCGCTCACGCGGAAGATCGCCAACTCGATGGACGGACCTCATCAAATGTACCACAAACATTTCTCTGAATGAGTGTTGCAGAAGTGCGAACAATAGGAGTAGATGGAGGCAACTGGCAAAAGCTACACTGAAAAGCGATGCATTGTGACCACGACCACTCTGTCAAGAGTGCACGACTAAGAAGAAGAAGAATTTTAACGTACGGAAATCATATTATTGTGTAGGTTACCTCAAATGAGTTTACAATAAGTTCAGCTACTTACAAATACACACAATGATCGAAAAGTGCATTGCTCTATCTAGCAATGGGACCTCTAATTTGATTTTTGTAAGTTCAGTGTATTTCCACTTCTTTTTTAATTTTAAATAAATATTGCAGTAACCTGTGCGTTTATTAATTGATAATTTTACGAGCATGATGTAGACATTCCTCCATTATAAATAAATAAATGCGCCAGACAACCATACCAATCATCTGGTCTCAAACTAAGGTTTCCCCTTGTACTATGAGTACCAGACGACGGATACGAACTGGGGGCGTCATCCCAGCACACCCAGACCCAAGTGAATTTAGAAAAGATCGTATTATGTTTGCACGAGCCAAGAAAAAGCAAGCATTGTTCTTTAATTATGCGAAAGATAAGAATAAAGAGTTCTTTATTCAGAACTTTATTATCTGGACATCATTAAGGTAAAAGTGAATAGACACCTTTATTTTTGCCTGAGAAATGCCTTACCGTCACTCTCTGCGGGGAACAGAGAGTGGTGTGTCGGGCTTGCACCGACTAAAACCCCTCGGTGGCCAAAGCTGAGCAGGTGTGGGGGAGTCGGGATTCCTTGCGGATTCTACACAGGCTTCCCACAGCGCCTACCGTAAACAGACACCTTCTAGGGCAATGTGTACCATCTTAGGCCACAAACAAGATTGTTATCAAACGTGAGCCTCATTTATGTTAAAAAAATGTACCCCGACAAAAATATAATTATCAAGAGGTTTAATATTGACGGCGAAGACCGCCTTTTAGCTAAACAGTAGGTAAGATATTTTTTGTAACGATATGAAGCAAAAAAAGTTTAAATCAAAATAGCACATCCCCAAAAATCTCAAAATGTCATAATATCTCATTTTCGGAGACCGCCCAGTAGCATGAGGACCACGGCATATTAACTTGCCTTTGTCAAAATTTATTGGGCAAAAGTTAATTTAAAGAAACCACCAAAAAAAAATCCTTTCGCTCAAAATCGAATTATTTGCTCGTAACGAAATACTCTTAAGTGAAGGTAGTAAGGTTCAATATCAAGGTAAACTGTTTCAATAAGTAAGTTTTGTGTCACTTTCGTAACAATGAAACGTCGTTATGGTAATCCTTTTGGGGTGTAACTAACTTGTTTGTCGTTTATTGTAATCCACAATATCTTTGAGAGGTTTCTTGGAAAGTTAATTTGAATCCACTCCTAGACGTTTTAGGTAGTAAGTACCTTGACACTTACCTCCAACTACAGTAAAAAATATACCGGTGTTTTAAAGTCGATGTTATACACTGGTAAAAAGGGCTCTCAATACCGTATTATCAAAATCTGCATAAATGCAGGCAAATGCAAGTCAGACTATACACCTTATACTTTATTTATTTATTTATTTATTTATTTATTTATTTATTTATTGAGGACAGCCAACAAATCTTACACCAAATTTCAGTAAGTACCTTATATATATAAACATGCTAAGTGCAGATTCAGTTACAGGCTGCCACGACTTGCGAGTGTGAGTAAATCAATAAAAACATAAACTAAAACTTCTACTAACTAAAATAAAATAAAATAAAATAAAAACTTCTTCAATCTTTTAGAAAACACAGAGTTAATCTTTTAAATTTTGAAAGACTATTGGAATGGATATCAACATCTGTTGAGCTCTTTTGAAACTCGTTGTATTGTCGCTGCAGCCTGTTCATGATCGAATGGTGGCCCAGATTGCTCTTTGACCCTGTGATGTTAAATGGAACATATCGTCCCGCTCTTACAGGTAATTTGTAAGGTATGTTGAAATTGAGCCTCTCCAACAAGGCAGGGCTGTCCAGGCCACCACTTACAATCTTAAATAAGAACATATGGTCCAGCATACGCCTTCGATTTACAAGACTTAACATTTTAAATTTGGACAGTCTATCGGCGTACGATGGCAACTGTCGAGCCAAGCCACACTGAAATGTTAAGTGCCACAAAAAACGCTTCTGGACTCGTTCCAGTCGCTTAGAGTGCACCTCGTAGTGGGGTGACCATACTGGGCTGCTGTATTCTAGGATTGAACGTACATATGTATTGTATAGAAGTACCTTCGTGGCGGGCTTAAGCTGTCTGGAACTTCGAGTCACAAAACCAAGCATCCTGGAAGCCTTGCTTGAAATGTGATTTATATGGTTATGGAACTGGAGTTTCCTATCTAACACTACACCCAGATCTCGAGTAGACTCTACCTCCTTAAGAGATTTGTCTTTAATGTGGTAAGTGGGGGATGTGTGTATTCTGCTTCGGGAAAATCTAATAAAATGACATTTATCGGCATTTAGATCCATGTAATTTTCTTCAACCCATTTCACCACATTATCAAGGTCTTTTTGCAAGAGTATTGCATCTTTAGGTGAAATGATTTCCTTACAAAGTTTTAGGTCGTCAGCAAACAGGTAAACTTTAGAGTGGTTAATGGCCGTAACTATGTCGTTGATAAATATATTAAATAACATAGGACCGAGATTTGAGCCCTGTGGCACGCCTGAAACTATCGGTAGGGGATCTGACGTGAAACCCTCCACAACAACAGCAGCCGAGCGGTCAGACAGATAGGATGCAAACCACTTCACCAGCCCATCACCAAATCCGAACCTTGCCAGTTTCCGTAGCAAGATACCATGATCCACACGATCAAATGCCTTGCTTAAATCTGTGTAGATAGCGTCGACATGATGTCTTTTGTCCACTGATGCGCAAGTATCTGATACAAATTCAGCAAGGCCCGACGTTGTGGATCGACCTCTCATGAATCCAAACTGACGCGTCGTTACGAGCTGTTTAGTATGCCATGTTAAAATAGGACACAAAAGGGACTCGAAAACCTTACTAATAACTGATAAAAGTGATATGGGTCTATAGTTTTTTACTAGGCTCTCATCTCCAGCCTTAAGAATCGGAACGATAAGGGCCTTCTTCCAGCATGTGGTAAATTCTCCAGTGCGCAAAGACTCATTAAAGATTGATGAGAGTGGATATGAGAGACACTGGGAGCAGTGAACCAAGAACACCGGGGGTATTCCGTCAGCACCAGCACCCTTTGCAGGGTCTAATTTCTTTAGGGCGAGTTGGACCTGAAGAGGTGAAAAGGAGATCCCACTGAGACAACTATTACTAGCGGACACTAGCGGCACATGAGCTTGTCCCGTAACATTTTTAGGTGCGCTATAAGCCGACATGAAGCAAGTGGCGAAGAGATTGGCAATTCCTTTTCCATTATCAGCAGTTAGATCACCTAATTTCATTGAAGAAGGATAATTGCTGCTATTTGATTTTTTTTGTTTTACATATGACCAAAAGAGCTTAGGATTTCCAGCAAGTGAACTCTCTAAGTTGGATAAATAATTTCGATACGACAAGGTTATCATTAAATCACATCTCTTCTTTAATGATTGTAAATATAGTAAGTCGAGAGGGTTGTTGTACTTTTTGTATTTAACGCGAAATTTGTTTTTCTCACGTAGCAGTTGTATTAATCCTCTT